>JBAMBO010000365.1:0-319079 GCA_037044535.1 Lordiphosa magnipectinata | reverse complement strand
AAACCTAAATTGAAAGGGCGTAATGCGTTGGCTGAGCTCACCCAAGGAAAGCATTCTGCTCAGCAGGCACCTCTCAATGATTTTCAACACCGAAGAAAAGTGGATGTTGATCCATATGAAAATCTGATGGATGTATCCCAGTCTCAACACTGAGTTGACTATTAATACTAGACGGAGTATGGCTTTGTCATCACGTCTTCTCCAGTAGCCTTTTTGGGCTTAAGCTCTTTGATTTTTTCTTTCACCTCCGTAAAAGTGATGGGAGAAACTGGCAGTTTGAGCTGACCAGGGGTGTCAAGAATAGTTTACACTGTGCGAATTCTTTATAAATTGTCTTTAACATAGCATTGTCTTTATTGTATATAATCCCTTAACCGATTACTTCTTCACACTCGTAATGTTTGTCAATGTGTGTCACATTTGACAACGACAATGTTCTGCTCTCTCTGCTCATGCGCTCTTCTCTCAGTAGTTTTCGCACACAATCCTCTCCCATGAAAAACGAAACTGTGAGAGCATGTTCACCACTATTCTCTCAAAGTTTGCTTGCCCTCTCCACTCCGATACTTCTCCCCAATTCTCTTGCTTATAAAAAACTAAAACTTCAAGAGTGTTTGTACTCATGTTATTAAGTTATCAAGTAAGTACGTATTCTTCTTTAAATTTGATCACCACTAAATGTACTGTACACATTTTGAAAAGTTCACAAAGCCAATTCGCACATATGATAACATTTTGAGAATTTTATTTTCTATTTCTCGTGTAATGTTCAGCTTAACAAATTGTACGTTTTCAAGTAAACTCTACCACCTAGTGTGTATGTTTTAACGACCTTTGATCATGATTTTTCCAGAAAACCTGAATAAGGAAAGCATTGAAAAGAGCACTGAGTAAGTAAAAACAATGTCCAAAATATTATATGGACGAAACGAAACAAGTGTCGCTAACAGAATGATGCTGAACCATGAGCTGAACGAGCTGTACGGAACGCGTCCACCGCATTGCACTCTTTTCCCACTTCAGAAGATTAATTACTAGTTTTGATGTCAGCCGAAACGAAAACTCCTCGAATACGAGAAGACAATTGATGTCGACTTCAAACAGTTCTTGCTCGCACTCTCAGTTGCTAAGCTAAGCGGCAAGCAGCGACGACAGCTGCAAAATTTCATAATTGATATCCTTCATAGTGAACTCTTCCAGGGACTAGTCTTTGAAATTGAAAGGTATTTGTAACTTTTAATTCTACTGGCGTCGCAGCAGTCACACTTATAGCGAGAGAGAATACGTGTGTTTTATAAATAAAGTTGCTCATTTACGATGCGCGTGTTCGGCTTTTTGTTTAACTTCACGTGGCATTTGTTTGTTGTGACGTTTACTTTGTGATTAGCTGCTACGCACACAAGCGCAATGTTTGATTGTGTGAGTTTGAATACCACTGTTCTAAACAGATGGCGTCCGGTTCGCGTTCGGTATGGGGGATATTAATTCAATAGGCTCGGTTCATAGCCTCCACCGAACCGGTTGTACAAGATTTAGTTCTGGACCATTTTAAAGCCTTGATTTCAACTGATCCAAAATAGTTCGCAAAAGTTTAATGCTGGGTAACTATACACCTTTTCTTAGATTAAAAAAAAGCTTAAATCCTTAACCCAAAGCGGGGTTCCCAAAGTACAAATGAAAATTATAAAACTTCTAAAACATAGCTCACCTGTTGCATACGCTGATTGGCCATCCAAGCACCACCGTTCTGTGTCTCGGCCATAGGACGTCGATTCATTGAATTCAAATTGAATACCGAGGTGCTCATCTGTCGTCGCTGGGAGCCAGCGGCCTGTCGTTGTAGCATTTGTTGTTGTAGGGAATTGTGAAAATTGTGTGAATCATCCGATAGATCAAAATGTGATGAATTCAAACCAGATGACATGCTGCCGGAACGAAAATGCGAGGGCGATGGTGAAATGTTTGACCAATGCTCAAAGTTGGCGCCATTAAACAAATTCTGCGAGGGGAATGTACAAAGAGAGAGAGAGAGAGAGAAAGGAGAGACAAGACGAAACAGAAACAAGACACTCGGGAAAGTTGAACCAAAATCTAAAATCAAGTGCGAAAATATTTGAAATACTAAAAACAGCCGCTAAGAAGAAAATGTTTCGAAAGTATTTAATCTTTTGTGTAAATATTGAGTCAAACTAAGTCCCAGGACATTTCAATTAATTTCGGCACAAAACTTAATTTGTTTTAATAGCTTTTTTGATTGCAAACTTTTACTTGATTTCAATTTGGTTTCTTTTTCCCACCGAGTGTAGACGTTATACGAGACACATGATATGAGGGGAAGACACCAAAAGGAATATGTCTGATGAGTTAATGATACATACCTGTTCACTGGCTCCCAGCTCCTGTTGAGCCTTCTGCTGGCGATAGCGTTGCTGCAGTATGGCCATGCGATCCAATGTGGCGCTCGCCTTGCTCTTAATCTTCTCTAGCTGCACCGACGGTGGCCTTTGTATGGTATCAAAGACAGATTTGGGTGTCTCTGATCTTGAGGACCCGCCACCCTCGCTAGGCGCTGGACGCGGTGGTTCGGGCAGTGGCCGATTGTTCATCAGAGAGGAGCACGATGATGATGAAGTGGCTCCCCGCCAGCCGCTCGTTGACCTGTGTGACGGGGTGGGCGAGGGCGGCGGTAGCATCTGCAAATTGGCGTTTAAAAATAAAAGTTTTCTTGTGGTTTCTTTTAAAAGCTTAAAGGTTTTTGGTTTCGTTGTTGGTTTATGTTTTTTTTTTTTTTTATTAAAGCATTCAAAATTTATTTTACAAACTTGGTACTAAATGATATAGAGAATATGGAGAGCGGCGTTTTTGGAACATGGTATGTCACTTTTTGGTCTAGTACGGAGTTTGTATTTGAGGTTTAAGAAATCGTGCAGTGGCGTACCTGATCCTTGCGGCCCATAAATGGTGTGAGCAAGCCGCGTTTACTGCGGCGCGGCGGAGCCACTGGTGGGGCATTGGAACCAGCTTGAACTTTGGGCGGTATGGGCGGAGTGCCCTGCTCGACGGCCTAAAAAATGGCAATAGAAAGCGAATTAAGGCTTGTAGTTTAGATTACAGATTGCTTGAACTCACCTTACGCACGTGCTGCTTGCGCTTGGGATGTTTGTGGAACATGTCATCACAGGAGGCGCAAAAGATTTGTCCCGCACACTCGGCACAGGTTACCCAAGGATTCTGCGAACCGCATAAAGTGCATTTCAATTTGTTGTCTATAGGGGAAGAAGATAACGAAATCATTGTTAAATTCGGAAGTTTAATGAATGTTTTCTAATTTTGTTCAGATGATCGTTAAGCCCAAAAAGGAAGCTTCCATGAACGCACATATTCAATGGTGTTGGGTAAAACTACAGATTTAAGTGAGTGAACCAATTGAGTTTCTTTGTTCAGTTGTTCATTTTAAATAGATAATCATATAAAGGTTTGTACTTTATGGTTTGCAGTCATATGACTTCGATCGGATTTTCGAATTCAACCAATATTCGAACTGGCTTGCAATTAGGTTGCTCCATTATTGAATTCAAAATAAATGCCCGGGTAGCTCAGTCGGTAGAGCATTGGGCTTTTAATCCAAGGGTCCCAGGGTTCAAGTCCCTGCTCGGGCGAAAGTTCATTTTTTTTTATACACTGATTAGCCGTATCAATATTTTCAATACACTTGTAAAGGCTATTACCTTTTTATACTCTGTGCCAAAGTAGCGGTGCAGGGTACAGAGTATATAACAGTTGGGCTTGACCGACTTTCTTTCTTGTTTTACTTATGTTTGTAGCGCATGAATTATAAATAGAAGAAATATCTGTTGAAAAGAACCGAAATCTATATATTCTAGAACACTTCCAAAAAACCATTGCCAAAATTCAAGCTGCGAATTCACAACAATGGAAATCCTATGTCTTTATTCGCCAAATACCAACTGGTAGGTTTGTTTGAAGTGTGAATAGCAAAACAACTCCGCAGATGAGAGAATTTGGTAATTCTCGAAACAGCAATCATTGTACGGACATACCCAATTGCTATTCCCAAATGTTGTAATTAATATCTGTTGATTTGTGTTGATTATATTGAATTATAATCAACCATTGACCTTGAGCCAGCCAGATGCAAACTTAGACTAAAATCAAAAACAGGTCAATAAGCCCCATATACATAGAATATAAATATATTCTAACCAAAACTGTGCGTTCAAAGACTTGCCGTAAAACAAACTAAGAGAATTAAGAAGAGGTCAATAATTATAATCAAGTCAAGATCTTTCCGAATGTTCAGTTCATTATTAGCCAGATTATCAACCGGAGTTCCCAAGACATAGACCCTGGGAGTCCAACCCAATCGGGAACTTAGATGCATACGAGTCGCTACCAAGCCACACTGCTAAAAAAATACAGGTATTGCAAACCGCTTGGACATACAGTGGTTCAACCAGTTTTTGAACTGCCGGTTCGGTATAAAACTTTTTTTTTTGAGCAAACTGAACTGCGGGTTTGGTTCGGTTCAGTGGCTTTATATATATGATTTTATAAATTTCATTTTTTGATATGCGGCATTTTATGATTTCTAAATTAAGTAAGAAATCTCCTTGATCTCCTAGAAAACATTTCAATAGCCTTAAAATCCTTATATAAGTGCGCTAAATATCGGTCAGGATATTGAGAATATATTCCCATAGAGGAAACGGGATACTCACACAAATCAAATAGCAAATTCCCGGGATGGAATGAAGTCTGATGACAGATATAATAAGAGGTCTGTGAATAATTACAGGGGTCACATGGTTTGGAGTGGTTGACAACTCGTCCTTAAAAGCCTTGGTATGGCTAAAGATCAAGTTGGTCTATGAGTGGACTCCTTTGTATAAACTTCTCTAATGGATTCGATCGATTGAAAGTCCCAAATTTACAAGTATCACGATCTGAAGGCTTTAACTCATAAAAGTCGTCGGTGAACTGAAACGAACCGAACAGTTTTACTAAGTGGTTTCATAACAGAAGTTCAGTATTTTCAAATGTATCCGGTTCGGTTTTCAGTTCGGTTTAGTAGCTGCAACTAGCGGTAGCGTAAAAATACCAAAGACAATTATGTTTTGGTGGCAGATAAATATCAAAAATTATGGATATTGTATTTTCTGATTCTTGTACAATTGCCCATCCTTTAAATCAGCGATGCCCAGCCGTATGCTCTTTGGGTACGTTTTGTTAGGGCGTTAGGGCGTACGTCAGGGCGCAAGGCATACAAAACGACACACATGCTAACGATTTCGTGTGCATGCGACGCGTAGAACAAAAACCGGGTTTGTTCACTTCTTTGATTAGTGTTTGCGAGCGTAAGCAAACTGACCAACAACAATTTCATTATTGGTATTGGTGCTTATCTTTGTGAGTATTGGTGAGTGCTCTGTCGTTCGCTGATTTTGGGCATGCCTGCTTTAAATTATAAGTTAAACCGATTTAGATGTTTATTTGACTAAAATTGGCTTCCCAATGTTTTACTTCATAATATTCTAAGTGTAAAACGCGCAGAAAATGCACACATTTTTTGTTCTTTTTCTTCTTGAGAAACTCTTTTACAAACATAAAAAATTTCATAATAAAAGCCCTTCAAAGTATGCTATGTTTATAAATATAAATAACTCAGAAAAAAATTATTTTTTTGATTGATCACTAATTTATTTTATATTCCCTTAAATGCTCCGACAATCTGAATGAATATACAGTTTCATTCATCTGAGTAGCAATTAAATCTTTCAAATGGATTGCTATTGAATAAAATGAAGGGCATATAATGACATTTTTTTTTGTGTATGTTAACTACTTTTGCTTTCTGTTAACTTCTATCTTTTTTGATTTTATGCATTTATTAATATCCCTGTTAATATATTTTAAAACCATTGCTTGAAGTTAAAGAATATTTCTTGACTCAAATGTACCTCCAATATTTCATTTCATTTTCGATCCATTTTAAAATTATGTATTCGCTTCATTTACCTGGTGTCTTGGTTCTGATCACTGTTGTTTTCATCGGCTCATTGGAGTATTGCTGTTGATTTGAGAATTCGATGACTTCATAATCGGGTTCGGGTGTGGTTTTCACTTTTGGTGGCAATGCCGGTGCCTTGGGCAGAGTTCCTCCATTTCTGGCATTTCCATTTGATGGAGGTGGCGGTGGTTTTGGTCCAATGCGTGCAGTTGCTTCGCTCTGTAAATGGAAATTTTCAATTATTTTCACATTGTTCTTGTTTAATATTTTCATTCATATCGGAAGACGAGTACTCACCACCCATGAGGGCATTGTGCGAACATTTTTATTGAGCAACTGTGGTGTCGTCATCTTTGTCGTTGTCTTCGGCTTTCGTGTTTGATCTGTAGAATGTGTTAGGATACATATTTCATGCATTATTAAAGAAGAGTTTATTTTTAAATAGAACATAAACTGCAAAGTATTTGGGTTTATGTGGACAGTAATGGCATTGCGTACATATGCTCAGACGAGTGTTTATTTCTAGAATTTTTATGTTTCTCTCATATATTTCTATGATTTTTTGCCTGGATTTTCACTTCAAACGACTTCATAATCCATTAAGCAAACTGTCATTAAATTTTTGCACATACTGAAAACAAAATATTTTTAGCATGCTCACCCAATTTTCACAGGCAAATCTCCTAGACAAAATGCACTTTGCTTTCAGTGCACAGAGAAAACTCAACTAACCTACCCAAGAATAAATTCGCTTAATATAGGCTAAATAAATTTGTATTTGAAAACAGCGAAAAAAAATAAAAACAACTCTTTGGCCAAAATTTTTGTGGTTGTTGATTATTTATGAAACGATGCGAAAATGTGAGAAGGAAATGTTTTAGTGACTCAATTAGCGCACGCTGTCAACGCTGGCTAAATAGAGAATGGTAAAAATGCGAGGATAGTGAGACAAAATGAGAGAGAGAGTGCGGTGAAAATCTTTAAGAGAATTTCAGAGAACTTGACTTGCTTTGGCGTAGAAAGATCAGAGCTTGATGAGCAACCAATGCACAAATATTGGAAATTGAGGCAAATATTAAATTTAAAGGTAAAAGTCGAAATCGTGTAAAGAGAGAGAGATATAATAGGTATAGATGCAAATACCACACAACATTTAATGACGTAAAACGTAAAACAACTGAACTAAAGATGAACCTATAAATCACTTTGACATTCCGCGCCGAAAGTGATTTAAACAAGAATTTTATTAAAAAGACAGGAATTTGGTTTATAAAATTATTAAATTTTTAAAAACAGTTTCTTAAAAATACAAATGTGCTTTTTCCCAGCCAAGTCATTTCTTGCTGAATTTCTCAAAGATTTTTTATAACAAATATAATTTTAAGTCCGCATTAACTCGAAAACCAAATTTGCATTTTTCCAACCAATAAAAATTTGTTTACATGGTAACAAATTCAATTTTTAGCCGAGGTTTAAATGCCCTTCCATTATTTTAAACTTTAAAGTAACCATTGAAAAGATAAAAGAATTTATCTTCAAAAATAAAATTAATTTTTGCTTTAAGAGTAGATCAGTTCTGTAAATCGAATCTTACTTTGCAGTTTGATGTAATAAATTGGATTATGTGTACCAAAGGTACACGATACTCAAGTTATGACCAAAAGAAAGTTCGCTGCCGCAAAGCACAAGCAGCGCTGTGTTCAGCTACTACTGCAGGTACAGAGTATGTTACAGTCAGGCTTGACCGACTTTCTTACTTGTTTTATTATGTGTTTTGAGGGCTAAAGAAATTTTCGACTACTGCAAATATCACATCACTATCTATATAGAGTCCGGAAAATCTTCTTAAAACAAACGTTTTCTCAGCGGCAAACTGTCCCAGAACCGAACCCCACTGAATCGGTTTGGTTTTGGTTATATTCTCACTCCGAACCCGAACTGCAAGCCACTTTTTGCAGCAATATAAACCAGGGTTTGGCAAGAAGAGCGAGGCCAAAAAGTGAGAAAGTATTGGTGTGCGAAAATAAAGCGACGCAAACCAGCTCTGACCTACTTCATCGACTGAAATCTGTTTGCTCTCTTGGCGCAAGCCACGGCATGCTTTCGGCTAGTGTTAGTGGGAATAACGAAATGTGTTCGGCCCTTGCGGGCCAGGCTTAGCCATCGCTGATATAAAGCCAAGTTATTTCTCTAAGTTTTCCGAAGGTGGACGTTAAAAATGTGTCAACGAATTAAGAAACTGTAAATCAAGGTTTGAACCACTACCTAGGTTAAGAAAAGTTAAGAAACGGGCGGAGAACCGCGCCTAGGTAATAACGAAGGGCTTAAGGCAGGGGTGCTTACGCCCTATGCGCAGGCCGCGCATTCGTTGTTGTTTCTCGCAAGCCTTAGCATAGTGCAACAACAACTTTATATGTGTTCTCTTTTCTCTTTCTCTCCCATGCCTTTTGCACATTCAACATCAAAGATATGAATGCGTCGTCTTCAGTGATGGTTTTGTTGTTGGCGGCACACACACACAAGCCAAAATTCGTTCCCACCCGACCAAAAGTTCGCGCGCGAATTCGCGAGCGAAACTCAAAGCGATTAAAAAACGAACAAAACCTTCGCTTACGAATTCGCTAGACGTTCGTTCATGATACTTGTGTCGCTCAGTTTGTGGCAGGAAAACATTCGTACGCGAACATTCGCAAGCGAATTCGCACGCGAATGTTGACGCGAAAGTTTTACGAGTTTCAATTTCACTCGTTCCTAAAAACAATTTTTTAATAAAACTAGAATTAATTGTAAATTTTGTTAAATAATATTTATTTAAATTCATCGCCTTTTTTGCCATTGCAGCTGCTTCCATGCATTTTATATTCTTAATGAAAAATGCTTTGCTTTGCATATAAAAAGCAGTTGCTTCCTTTTGTTTGGCAGTATTTCAACACTAAGACAATTAACAAATACACAATAAAACAATTAAGACAATATAATCAAGAACCTTTAAACTACATAAAAAAATGCAGTAAATCAAACAATGTTTACCGAATAATTGATTGACGCTCGGCAGTTTGCTAAGCCAAATTAGAATGACGCCAGCCTAAGTATAAGGTCTTCAAATACATACTGAAAATGCAAAGTCAAAGTCCAGCAAACGACGGCGGCGCTGCGTCATTCTCTACCTGCTGCAGAGAGAAGCAAAATAAAAGGGAACTCACAAAGAGTTTCGCTAAAACTGAACAGAATACGAATAATTTTCTTTGCGAAACTTTCGCTTGAAGCGAACATTCGCTTGTGTGTCGGGTGGGTTTTCTCTTTATATTTCTGGTGGTTCTAGTTGTTTTACGAATATTTTTTCTTCATTTGTAATGGTGTCTACTTTAAAATTAATCTCGTTTGGGTGCCTGGACACTGCAACATTGAAGGCAACAAGATGGTCGACCACCTCGCTAAGTATTTAGGCACTGCTACTTAGCTCCTACCAGATAAGAGCAACCTATGGGTGCCACTTGCGACCTTCAAGCTACAAACAAAAGAATACAACCTGTCGAATAAACATAAATCGAAGGCAAGCGATTCACACGTGCTCCGATTCTCATTGTCTTTGTTGTTGTTTACAATTTGAGGCGAGTTAATTTGCGACGAAGTTTATTATGAGACTGACTGGCGCCAATTGCCGAAAAAAAAATCCCGGAACAATGGGAGCAAGGGCTTGCCCACCGCTGATCTAGGCTTATAAGGCCTATCTAGGGCGTTACTCTGTCAACAAAGAGAGAATATTTTCCTTATATAGGTAGTAGGGGCCCTTAATGGACACTGCCTAATAGGAAAACACGCCGCTAGGCTTGACATCAGACACAATGACTTCTGTAGAAGCTGCATTTCAGGCGATGAAGAGGAGAGTATACAGCACCCCTTCTGACACTGTCCAGCTCTCAGCAGAAGTCTACTCGCTGTTTTGGGTCGTCCTTTTCTAAACGATTTGTCAGACATCTCTGAAATAGGTGTTGCTTCTTTGCTAAAAGGCGTGCTTCCTTTTTAAATGGTTTAACGGGACAGACCCTCGCTCATACAGCAGGCCTTTGAGAAATGGGATCTTCCCATTTTAACCTAACCTAACCTAATGGTGTCTACGCGGCAGTAAGCTGATTCTGGGCACCTCAGGTTTAAAGCCTCGAAAAAAGCCTATAGCTTTGCTGAAAGCCGGGTCTGAAACAAGCATTTTGTAGTCTAGTCAAAACTGATATGTCCTTTTATTTCCTACATGGTCACAAAAAGCATTATTGCATTTTAAATAGGATTAAATTTGAGTCTTTTGACAATCAATAACTGAGGTTTTTTTAGAAAACTTTAAAAAGAAAAATTTAAGAATTATATTTAAGTTTAAACTCATCTATCACTATACACCGCTCTTGCGATCTACACTTTATTTGAGTAAGATCCATCAACAATGCTGATTACTATAAAAATACGAGATTCATGAACTATTCACAAACCTTTCATAATTCTACGAGATGTTGTGCTTTCCTCTTACAGAGAGAGAGAGAGAGAGAGTAAGGACAGACGGACATTTGCACAATCTTTATACCTTTGGTACTAGATTTTATTTAAAATTTTTTAATAGATCTCTAAAGTTAATCAAAATTTCCTTCATACTACCTTTTTCCATAGCACTGGTGGCATATGGTTTCCGCGCCTAAAGAGGCGATCCACAAGTCAGTTGCGTATACGCAACGTATTCTCTTGCACTATTTTTAAACACTGTGCAGTTTATCCAAAGGGTTTGAAAATGTGTCACACTCGAAATAATATTTATGAAAGCCGCCTGCAGTCTCCACACGCCTCAGTCAGCTCTGCATCCCTCAATATCGTCAAGTGGTGGCTACTTGCCCTGGGCGGCCACACGCAGTACACACACACACACACACACACACACACACAAGCGCAGAGTTTATATTTTTACTAAACTATTTTTAAACATTTCTTTGGCTTGCTTTTTTTCTTCTGGTTTAATTGCCTATATTTGCGTTTATTTTATAAAAACATTTTTTGCACGAATTTCGAAAAAACCAAAAAAATCATCTTTCGATTATTTATTGAAACGTTTGGAAAATGCCTTGAACTTTTTCAGGGCGCAATTCTTGTGTTTAATTTTAGTTGTGGTTTTTATTTTTAGCACACACTTCAAATTCGATTTTCTTTCAATTTTGTTTTTGTTTTTGTTATTTGCATATTTCTGGCATTTGTTTATTGAACTTTTTGCGTCGATATAAGATCACTTACATAATTCGATTTCACTTGACACGCCTTGCCGCACTCAAAATTTGCCACTGCCAGCTGGTAGCACAGAGATTTATATATATACTCGAAGATATATATATATATATAGTTTTTCTATATGTCTAGCCCGCTCGACATGGGAAATATTGTGTCTCGTTCGGCGATCGTCTCCTAACAAACTAAACAACATTTTTACCACAGTCCCCATAGATCCGCAAAGTTTTTTTGGTTGTCGTCTTCAAATTGGTGAGTAGGAAGAAGTCAACGCAAAATTTTCATTCTCATTTTCCCGTCTCTTGGCGGCGTACGGCGTGCGTTGTTTTATAAATATATTGCCTGGTTGGGAAACGCTGCTGTATGTGTGTACAAGTTGTGTGTATGTTGTTAAACATTTTGCACAAAACGGCTGATTCTGAGTAAAAAGAAAATGGCAAAATAATTTATTACTTTGGTTGTTTTTAGGATGCGGCGATTTTTCTTCCTGTGTTTATTATTGAATGAAATGCAATTGGCTTTTGTTTTTATGGCAATGATTTAATTTGACCTCATTTGAAATGGGAAAAAATAAAATGTTTAAAATTACAAAAATATGTTTCATTTGTGCTAAAAATTAAATATTAATTATAAATACAATATTTTATTTCATTGAAAAAAAGTTACTACAATGAAAGTAATAGTCACAAAATGTTGTTAATTTATTCAATAAAATAAAAAAAATTAATGAACTTAACTATTTCTTCTATCAGTTGAAAGAAATGCTGATAAAGAAAGTAGCAAAATGGACAGAGATATCCCGAAAAAATATCATTTTTTATTTCCTGTGCGTATTATTAAAAAAACTAGAAGGCCAAGCTAACTTCGTCTATGCCGAAGTTTTTATACCCTTGCAAATGCTGTTTTTGAAATGTCAGAGCTTAAGAACGCTTACATAAAAATCAAAAATTTTTGTAACTAAAACCCATTTTCCGGACAGATAAACATCTGATTTCGACCAAATTTCGCGAATATTTTTGAAAACATATCAAATTAACACTCGCCGAGTTTAAGAAAGATGAAAATTAAAGCGTAGTACGGAGACGCTGACAATTTTTGCGCAGCGGAAATTGTTTGATAATTTCCAGAGCCGCTCAGACATTGTAGTGTGACCAGGCAACAAACAGAAATCAGCTGTTGTGTGTATAAAAAACAAGAAAGAAAGTCGGTCAAGCCCGACTATAACATACTCTGTACCCTTACACTCGCATTTGCTCAGGAGTCAAACGGCCAGTTAACACCCCGCGCACAACGCGGTGCGCTCTCTAAGTTTCTCTCTCTCTTTCTCTCTCGCACTAAGATTGCCTGTGTTGAACGGTTAGGGTATGTTGCTGTGGTTGTTGGTGGGGGGGGGGGAAGGTGTTAATTGGCCCATAACTTGAGTATCGTTCATCCGATCTTTATCATTCCTTCAGCAAATCGATAATTAATTTTGTTTACAAGGTATCTCTAGAAGGAACGAACGATCTATCTCCAAAACTGTAGGAGATATGAAGTTTTTTCCAAATTGCGGGGGCGGGAGGGGGCGTGGCAAAAATTGAAAATAAACTTGATCTGCCTGCAAGTATAAGAAATATATGTCCCATACATGTCGAACCTCCATCTCTTACCATCTCTGAGATCTCTTCGTTCATACGGACGGACGGACGGACGGACGGACGGACGGACGGACAGACGGACAGACGGACATGGCTATATCGACTCGGCTGTTGATGCTGATCAAGAATATATATACTTTATAGGGTCGGAAATGATTCCTTCTCCCTGTTACATACTTTTGCACAAACTTAATATACTCTATGTACCTTCGGTACAGAGTATAATAAGCGGGCTAATTCAAATTAAATAAAAGAGTGTATAAAATTGAAAATGGAAGTCACTAGCGGAAATTCAGTTGTTTGTGTTAATGCCATGGTCTAGTTCATGAAAGCATTTTGTGTTGGCCGGTAGAAGCCGTGCCCTTTATTTTGGGTTGCGGGAGCAGAACTTAGCCACTTAGACATACTGCTACAACGACAATACAAAACGCATCTGGAGATTAAAATTAATATTATAGAATAGATAATATTCATATCCACAGCCAGCTTCATAGACTGGAGGCGGATCATACTCGCCGGACGTATTAGAGGAGGAAAAACTAGGTGAATACGGATTAAAAGTGGCCACAACAGTAGCAACGGAAGCTACCACAGTAAGCCGAAGCAGCCACTACTATAATGGGCTTGGCCGTTGGCTGTAGGGCCGTCCCGTGGGCTGTGGAGACTGCGAAGGTTTAGACTCGGGTGGAATGCATACATTGGGCAACTGGGAGAACCATACAGAGAAGGATTCTCCGCCACAAGTGATGCAGCTGCTGGTATTGCAATGCTTTTTGTTAGTCAAATCCCATAAAATGGATTGAGACTCGACCGGTTTGATTAACGCCGCTTGTTCGTCCTCCGTAAAGTTCTCCAAATGACTTTTTATGGTTTTTTTTGTTTGTTTTTGCATCCTTTTTTTTAATTGCGTTTCATAATTTGCAGACCCCCTTCGACAATTTATCAGCTGTTTTCTTACTAAGAACCATTTTCGACCGATCGGTCCTATGACAACCATAAGATATAGTCACCCGATGACGATCAACTTTTTCAAATTAGTTTGAAAGCGTTTAATAGTAAGAATCACCGACCTTATAACCGATTTACTTGAAAACCAAAAAGTTTTTTTCACTGCGACCCATTTTCAGAATGATAGGTCCTATGGCAGCTATAAGCTATAGTCATACGATTTTGACCAAAGTTTGCAAATCTGCTTGGATGAATAATAATGAGTTTGAGGACGCTAGCATTGAAAACAAAAAAGTTTTTCTCAGTAAGACACATTTACCGACCGATGGTTCCTGTGATAGCTATAAGATATAGACATCCGATCTTGACTAAAATGTGCAAATCTGTTTGAAAGCATATAATATTAATAATGGCCGAGTTTAAGGACGCTTACATTGAAAACAAAAAAGTTTTTCTCACTAAGAGACATTTTTTGACCGATGGTTCCTAAGATATAGTCATTCGATCCGGTCGGTTCCGACGTATTAGCAGCGTGCAGTTAAAAGAAGACTCTGTGCAAAATTTCAGCTCGATAGCTTTAAAACTGAGAGACTAGTTTGCGTAGAAACTGACAGACGGACTCAATCGACTCAGCTCGTCGGCTTGATGAAGAATATATATAGGTTATGGGGTCGGAAATAAATATTTTTATGCGTTACAAACTTCAGGGCCAAATTATAATACCCTTTGCAAGGGTATAACAATCGATAAAGAAGTAACAAGCGAAACGACTTGGGGGTCCTTGAATTAGTACTGTACAGACGAACCAATGCTATCCAATATGTAATGTTCAAAATATTTCTTGATTTGTGTTGATTGGTGAATTATAATCAACCGTTGATCTTGAGCCGACTTAACAAACACTTCGAAAATCAAAGAACATCAATGCCTAGAAGCTACATCTCAAACAAACAGTTTTGTATGGCGGGTCCCCGCATTTCGGAACAAAACCTGCCAGAAATTGTGCTTAAGCGCTCGAGCCGTCATTAAGATGCCAGCACAAGCCGTTACGAAGCGATACACATTCTAAAACGAGAATCAGCGTATACAATTTTATAACAGTATGTTAAAAGTGACAAATATATCTACGGTTCCTAGATCAGGTTTTAGATTTAACAAAAATGGATAAGTGGGACACTGAAACAAGAATTTGGTTTGTCCGCCGCTATCACGCACTGGAGTCCATAGTTTGGGTTCAAAGAGAGTAAAGGCGCACGTTTGGCGGCAAGCCTCCTAGCATATGGACCATAATGAAACTTGTAAACAATTTTGTTGAGCATGGGACAGTCGCAAAAACACCTTACCATCGAATCCCTTCAGTTCAAATGAGGAAAACTAGCGCTGCTGTAGTTGCTGCCACACAAATCTATCAAAGAGTTTCGACAAGGAGCTTAAGGATTATTATGTATCAGCAGACAGTCATTGCAGACAATTATGCACAAAGATTTGAACTTATTCCCTAAAAAAAAACAAAATGGCTAACAAAATGAACGCAGTAGACTTGTTAATTCGCTTGGAATTTAGATAGAAGATACTTAATGGTGGAAAAGGACGAAAACATGTTGAACTGTATTTGTATGTCTATTGAGGTCTATTTTGATCTAAACGGCAACATAAAACAAACAAAATTTTCGAATATGGAGTGTTTCCAAACCACAGATACTCCATGAGACGGAATTGCATCCACTTCGCGTCACAGTGTGGTGTGCAGTTTTATCAAGCTATATTGTCGGGCCTGAACAACTCTTTGATAATATGCCACACATGCGTTAACGAGAAGGGGTTGCATTTCAATTCAATAAATTTTAAAACTAATTGAGCTATATTTATTAAAATTTAATGAGATTTTTTTTTATTAATGTAGCAATATTCATCAGCCACCCTGTATTATAGATTATCAGGAATGCGGGTGAGTAGATAGATGGTGAAGATTGAAAGGTCCACAAAATTTAGAATTTTGCTTAATTTTGTGGGTAGAGTGATCAACAGTAGCACGGACTACATGATCTCAAAAACCAACTTCACAGGTGCATCAGCATTACTGGGACCAGAAGACTGGTGTACAGGACTGGCCCAGGAAGCAATGCATCTATTCACAGACGGCTCCAAGATGGCCTCAGGAGTCGGAGCCGCCGTATACTGCGACGAGCCGGAATTGAGGCTCTCCTATAAACTGCCAGATCACTGCACCATATTCCAGAAGGAAGTCTTCGCAATAAGGTAGGCAGCAGAATTGGCAGAACAATATGCACCAAACAAGCAAATAAACAAATACGTTGACAGCCAAGCGGCAATCAGAGCAATGCAGAGACACAATACTAACTCCAAAAATGTTCTGGCAAGCAGGGAGGCAATAGATTCCGTCAGCATCTCTAGAAAGGTGCAAATCTATTGGATTCCCAGCCACCGTGGCATTGATGGTAGTCTTGCGAAAGCCGGAACTGCACTAAGCCAAGAAGCAACACTAAACATACCTATCTCCGTACAAACGCTATACAGCAAGATGGAAGAGATAGCGGAGAAAGAAGCAGAGGAAAAGTGAAAGAACACAACCGGCTGCAGAATCTCAAAAATCATGTGCAAGACAAGAGACAAAAAACTCACGCACTATATGCTACAGCTCCAAAGAAGAGACTGTAGACTGCTTATAGGCATACTAACTGGTCACTGCCTAGCAGCTGCTCATGCGAAAAAGCTAGGCATCACGACAACGGACATCTGCAGGAAATGTAAGGAACCTAGAGTCGTCGAAACTCTGCAACACCTCATCTGCAGCTGCCCAGCTATCGCTTAGACAAGATTAAGTCTCACCTCTCTTAAAGAGGCGGCAAGGAAGTCTCCCAAACAACTATTGGCATTTGCCAAAACGTCAAAGATCCTCTTGGATTTTTAAGGGTACCCAGAAAAACCACACGGCTTCACTAAGGACCGTAAGGTCTACGTGTGGCCCCTTGAAAGGGCCAGCCGGAACTACCTACCTACCTACCTAATTTTAAATTGAGTTTAGACTATTATGAAGATTTGATTGATGGCAATTGTAATGAAAGCTTCTCGTTTAAAATACTAAAGGGGCAACGCTCGCCGGGACAGCTAGTAATTTGATAAAATTTTAATTCTAGGAATATTTACACGAAATGAATTTTTTCCGTAGTCGTAAAAAATGAAATTTATCTAGTCAGTAGTTAAGTTAAAGTCGGATCGGGGATGTAATGAAGTACAGAGCAAAAAAAAAAGTTGTCTGTGTTATCATCCGTCGAAAATTTAAAGAGCTAAAGGCAGCACATTTACCAGATGGTCTACACTGGTTTAAAATATATAGTTCTTATAAGGAGACGAACTAACAGGCGGTAATCAGGGCGTTACCAGATATTGAGAAGCAGTCAAAACCGATGGACTTAGCGGTGAACGACGACAAGACGAAGTATCTAGTACGCGTCTTGGACAATTTGTTACAAAAGGATATTATAACTTGAAGGTAGTAAAGGGGTTTGTCTACTTAGGAACAATGATAAATAGCGATAACAACATCAGTCTGGAAATCCGAAGAAGAATTACTTTTGCAAACCGTAGTAACCTACGGGCTCGGCTCTGTTGAACTCCCTCAAAACCAGAGCCCCCTCGAAAAACGAAAATAGCGTCTTATCATCCCAGTCCTGCCATAAGTCACAGAAGCATGGACATTAACAGCAGCGGACTAGGCGGTGATAGGCGTTTTCGAGCGAAAGATCCTTCGGAGGATTTATGGACCTTTAAAAGTTGGCGATGAATTTCGCATCGGAAAGAACCACAAGCTGTATGAGCTCTATGGTCTGGATGAACAAGCTCCTAAACAGGTCTACAATCGGAAGCCGAAACACTTTGGGGAAAAAGGCTGAAATGAACGACCGAAACTGAGATGGAAAGATCAGGTACGGACAGACATGTCAAAGCTTGGTGTGAACAACTGGTGCCAACTCGCACGAAACACAATTTTTTTTGCCTAGATTAAGCAATTTCCACTAAGGAATCAATTTCAAGGCCTCATCACATCAATTAACCCCTTATCAAAAGACACTACCTAAAAAAATTATAATTTATATTGCATCCATTCTCTAAGCAAACAAATCCTACTGACTCCCTGCTAGCTAAAAACAGTTTTTGTTTGCACCCTCATAATTGTTATTATAAAAATGTATGTTTTGGTGGAAAAATTCTTTAAAAAGTATCGCACGCTTCCCAAACACCACCTGCTGTTGCACGCGGAGATACATATCAAAAGGCAATTAACCCATGTATAAATATAGCAAATATGCGAATTACTAATTATTGCTGGTCTACACTTGTCCAAAGCCACATGTGGCACCGATGAGTCAAACAACAATGCGAATCCCTGCGTGAGGCCTCCGGCATGAGATTATTAATAAGCAATAACAAATAGCAGCAAATTAAGTTAAAAATAATTGCGAAAACAAATTAAATTTTGCCTAAGCCAGAAGTGAAGTCTGATAATTGTAGACACGCCGGCCTCCCTCTTATCGCCGGGTTGACCTTGTCCTTCCGGCCATCATCCGCTGCTGACGTAGAGCGTAGGCGGGCGGCGGCTTCTGCGGCAGCTTCTTGACGCATGACCCGAAGCTGCCGTCAGCTGTTTGGATCAGCTGTTGGTAAACAAAATGAAAAGCCGGCTATAATTGTAGATGTTGTTGCTGCCTGGGAAAGCTTTTCTAAAAAGCTGTTCCAACTCGCATGCGAGAAATTCACTTGCCACACTTTGGGGATTTCTTAAAGCTACAAAATAGAAAATTTTTGGCTGCATTTGCGCAACGTTCGTTGCAGGAAATGAACGCGTGTGGAAAATATAAGTTTCTCTTTTTCTCCAGCGCTTAGCTTGTTTGCTGAAACGTGAAAAAAGGGGCGTGTGTGTGTGTGTGTGCTAAGGAAAATTGGCCTGTGTCATAAAGGGAAATGAACAAATTACAATTGAAGCTACAAAATAAAAGCAAACATTGTGCCTTTTTAATTAAATAAATGCGTGCGGTGTCCTTTGCGTAATGTGCAATTAGCCTGGAAACTAAAGTGTATTACATACATACAAAATAAATTAAGGTTAAGCAAATAAACAAAAATTTGTAATTAAATCAAATATATTTTAATATATTTAATGATTTGGCAAATATGCCATAAAGTATATCCAAAGTGAATTAATTCAGTTAATATAGAAAAAATAGAGAAATATACATGCGTTTGGGTACAGTGGTGCACAATTGCACAATTATGTAAACAATTAAATAACTAAAATGTAAAAGATCCGTTAAGATCCCCATTTTAATTTGTTTTTTTGTTTTTTAATTAAATGAAATTCAGTTGACTTAAAGAAATTGGTCAAAATTGAGAAAAAAAATACAAAAAAGACGTCTTCCAGGCCTTCTCTGGAGTTATATGTTGTAAGCAACTGCGGCACCCATTGCGCCGACTAATTTTTTATAAAATACGCGCACTTTGTTTCTCAAATCAACAAGAAATATTTGATATAAGCAAGGCTGCAAACCGGTCCTGAACCGAACCCTAAAGAACCGGTTCGGTTCGGGTTTCCGAATCCTTTAAATATTCGAGCCCCTGAACCTGAATCCGAACCGAACCCTCTGTATACAAAAAAGGTTCGGTTCAAACAATCATTTAAGTTAATTTTTTAAGATCTTTTCTATTTTTTTCAATAATATGACCTAAAACAACTATTGTATAGTACAAAATCGCTTGAGTTGATAATTAAAAATGCTTTTTAGAAATCCAATCCATAGAAAGAAAAACATAAGTTAGTCGAAAAGGGGAAAGCAAATGCATTTGGAAGAACATTTCAACAAGAATCGCCTTGATGGGTCCTTTTTACACTCAAGCAAAACTTGATTTATTGAAATACGACTAGAAACAGACTCGCAAATGATTGTAAATATGACTCGAATTGAGTCAAAACTGATGAGAAAAACGGGCTATATAAGACTTTTTAAGACGATTCTTCGCTTGGGCACCATATTCTCCCTAAATCTTCTGATAGCTTTTGCTGAAAGCTTGTGCATACAACATTTCGCATCAAGTACCAACTGCACACTGGCGAATATAGATGGGTACTTTTGTACTGGCAACACACAGCGACAAGAATTTTAAGTAAAGTTTTTATGGCTTCAGATAAAAATTTACTAAAGGGAGGACAAACAAAAGAGCGAGAAGAGAGAAGAGAGAGATAGACTTCAGCCGATTTACTTGCTTTTCTTGAATCTTGAATTGGTGAAATCGACTCAACTGAGTTGGTTGGCTAAATTAACCTCAACGTTCCTATTAGACCGACTCGTAATTTTATCCCCCTATCACTACATCGTTGTAATACTAACTATGCCTTGCATGAACCGTTTCGTGTCCTCTATGCTGATTACAATAAACTCTACCGAATAATTGAACTCTGAGAGCTTCTCTTGCCTGCTACGTAAATCAAGTTCTATTTTCAACTTATTGCCACGCCCCCTCACGCCCCCGCAATTTGGAACAATACGTCATATCTCCTACAGTTTTGATGATAGATGGTGTTGTACGTTCTAGAGATATCTAGTACTCAAAATCATTTATCGATTTGCTGAAGGAATGATAAAGATCGGATGAACGATGCTCAAGTTATGAGCAAAAAACGGTCAGCTAACACCCACCACCCACCCCACCCATAACCTAGGCATTGCGTGTCAGCATGTCAATCTTAGTCCAGAGAGAGAGAGAGAGAGAGAGAGACTTAGAGCGCGCACTGCGTTGTGCGTTGTGTGTTAACTGGCCGTTTGACTCGTGACCAAATTCGAGCTGCGACATTAAGGTTGCAGAGTATGTTATAGTCGGGCTTGACCGACTTTCTTTCTTTAGTTTTTATAAGGAAAGGTGATACGTTTTCAAAAGTTTTGTTGTCTGATCTGTTTATCGTGTTGAATTTGGAGTCATTTATGTTGGATTTAGTAATTGACAAATGTCTATTAATATCTGGCGGATCAATAAATAGCCGAGTTAAAACATGTTGTCATACTTTTCGGCTGACCGACCTCAGGCATACAGAAAGGCTATTAAGACCCATTGGTTTCCATGAGTAACGGGTATATCGAAGTCGGTTAGAGCCGATCTTTAGACTTACGCTCTCGTTGTTATACGCTTGGTGCGACTCTACCCCCCTAGTGGACAGTTGATGTTACTAATATTAAACAGGCTGGCCCAGTTATAGTTGTATCATAAACATAAAGCTTTAAAGCTCGTGTCTTGAATGGGTTCAACATATCGACAAAGGGCTTAGACCAGAGTAGGGCACGTCTCTATTTAAAGTGTATACAACAGCGCTCTGGGGCAGCGACGTCGACACACCGACAGTATGCGAGCTTATACTGCTCTCTTTTGCAACAACAAAGAAGTGCTAAATAAGCGCGCGCTTGCGTGGCTAAACACACACACGCAACTCCAAAATGTGCATGTGTGTTTTGCCGTCCCCTGGTCTAAGAGATCAGCCTAATATCGGGAATTTGAAAATTACCTTTATAATTGAATGGATTACTTCAAAACAAACTGATTTGGCCGAATGTTGGCTTATTTTTATGCCAAGTCCTTGAGATATTGTCAAAAATTCTCTTTTTATAAGACCATTTTTTTTAAATTGCAATATATCGGGATACCACTGATAGAGAAATGAACAAAGTTTTTAAAAATTTGTTTAAGTAAAAGAAATATATAATGCTTTGAAACATCCCCAAACACTCGATTAGAATACGTCGATGCTTGTATCGAATTGTAAGCAATCTAAACTCTCCTAACTTCTATCGATGAACATCTACTATCATTTTGGAGTAACCAAAGGAGTAGCCTCGCAATAAAGCAGGGTACTCACTGTTTTGATATTAGTTCGACTGAGTGTACTATACTGACTGTATAGTACCTTGATACTATGAATACAAGGTAGTGTAAACACTAAAAAATTTTGGTTCGGATTCGTAGTTGCAAAAGTTTGGTAATATAAATATTAATAACCATTGAACTGTAGCCGCTTTTTCGGGAAATATCATAAATATAATAAAAAATGTTTGAAAGGCCCACCTTAATGTCTTAGATCAACATAATTGTTATTAATCGTTTATCCTCTTCCACGGCTACCAAAAATTACTAATCTTCTAAGAGGGATTTGCGATGAAAAAATTTAGACTGCCATTTTCCAACCTGTTTTTGTTGTTCCCGACCTTCAATCCTTCTCGAAGTTCTTCATAAAATTATGGCAAAATCAAATGAAATTTTAAGTTTAAAGTTATCAGGGAGAAATTTTAAATAAAATAATTGAAAAATATTTAATAAAGTTAAAAAGGTACAATAATTTCATATTTAATGTTCCTTAAATCCCACAAAAAAAAAAACAACCCAAAACTAATACCAACCTAAAAAACAACAACAAACTGACCACAGTGCGCCCCTTTGTGCTTATCCATGGATTAAAATGCGCACAAAATGCAGCTGCTGGGACCAATGTGGGTCTCAGTATGCGTGAATCGCGTACTGCCGCCACTGACACACATAACGACACGTGTAGCTATGGAAAATCGATACTAGAAGCCGCAGAAGCCGCCGCAAAACGTCAACAGACGCCCCGAGCCCCGCCCACTTATTAAGTAAAGCAACTAAAAATACAAAAATAAAAAACCAATAAGCCAACACAATACATCAAACATCAAAAGGAACAAACTGTCACACCATGGTGGATGCAAAACCACCGCCACCCACACCGGGAACACCGCCAGCTGCCTTTGCCGGTGAACGTTCAAAAATCAAACTGTTTATGGAGCGTACGCCCAGCATTGGCGCATTGAAGTCCAAATTTCTGACCGTGCTGGGCAACAGCAATGAGCTGCTCAATGGCATATCAAATAAGGTAAAGGCGGAGACCAGGTCTTGGTCATGAGCACAGACACACACTTACACACACACACACACACAAATGGGGTGAAGAACTGACACTTTGATAGTTTCTTGTTGTTTCCGTTTGGCCTTCACTTTGTTAAGCATGGATGTGGGGGTGGGGAATGGAGGGGGTTGGGTGCAGCACAGCTGTTTCCTTTGTACTTGACTCTTAGTTCGAGCTGCAGTCTCGTCCTTGATTGAAATTAATTATATATATGTCAGTATATACGAAAGCTGTTTTTGTCCGTCTCGTTAATTATGCACTATGCGAGTGTCTGAGTGTGATTGTGCGGCAGCAACCTTGAAATATGCCAGAACAATCAATTAGATCTGGATAAGCTTGGAAATGTTACTGTATTAAGTGCCTTTTCAATTAGATTGACGGATGGATTTCATACGCAAGAGTAATACTTTTACAATAGTTTAAAAATTGGTGTTAATTTGCGAAATTAATATATGAGACATTACTTAATTACAGGAAGAGTGCAAGCTTTCTTTTGGAATTTAAAATTAACCTTTTTATGAGTTTATCGGGGCTTGTGAGTCCCCCCTTTCTATTAGGTAGTTCTATTAGAAGTTTCCACAGAAAAAGAAGATCAAATATCAGGCCTATCTTTAATAATGTAAATTTGTATACCCTTGTAGAGGGTATATTGAAATTGTGCAGATGTTTGTAACGCATAGAAGGAAGCATCTCCGATCACATAAAGTATATATATTCTTGATCACCATGACGAGCTGAGTTGATGTAGCCATGTCCATGTTTCTATGTTATCTCCGCCTTCAGTTTTAAAGCTATCTTAACCAAACTTTGCACGAAGTCTTTTGTTACAAATACGCTGCACATTTGTGGGAACCGGCCGGATCGGATGACTGCAGCATATAGCTGCCATAGAAACTATCGGTAGAAAAAGTAGTTTTAGTTTGAAAAACTTTTTTGTCTTCAACGCAAACATTCCCAAACCTCGTGTTTATAAGTTTTCTATGCTTTCACATAATTCCACTAAGTATGATGAAAATCCGACGATTATATAGTATAGCTGCCATACAAAAGATAGTTCTGAGAAAAAGTCATAGTAGGAAAAACTTCTTTGTTTTCAAAACAATTGCTCTCCAACTTGTTACTGGTCAATATTATATGCTACCACACAATTATGCCAAGTTTAATCCAAATCAGATGACTATAGCATATAGCTGTCATAGGAACCATCGGTCGAAAAAGCAGTTCTAGTGCGAAAAACCTTTTTGTTTTCAATGGTAGCGTCTTTATGCTTTCCAGCTATGAATATTATCGGTTTCCACACAATTTTGGGAAGTTTGGTCGAAATCTGAGAAATATGTCGTTTAGCTGCAATAGAACAAGCTTTCAAGCAAATGGTTAAAGTAGTGGCGGCATTTATTGCTGAGTTTGGGAAAAAGAATGTTCGACGAAAATCATTTAAAACCTTAATTTATATAAATTATACAAGCTGCAAGGATATATAAACTTCGATCGAGTCGAAGTTCCTCTATTTTTTCATTTCAAAGGGACACTCGAACATATCATCTTGATATTTTTTTCAGGATTGAGGCCCTTTCGATACTTAAAATTCCCTTATGATACTAGATATCGTCATCTTTTTTCAATGTGAAAATCGGGGCTTAGTCCCGAAACGAATTTAAGTTCCGGTACCGTTTCCAGTACGTACCGAAATGAATGTTTCGGTTAAAGGTTCTATTTCGGTTTTCAATTAATTTCGGTTTTTGGTTTCGATACGGTACCCGGATTTTTATTTCAGTATACCGGTACGTACCGGTATAAGTATTACTTTTTTTTAACATTGGAAATATTAAATTCTGAGATAAATCTAAATCATTTTATTCCTGTGTAATAAAACGACTCAAAATTCAACACCAAGTTAATGGTTTCACCTTGAAAGTAAAATTATATCATATTTCGTATTTTTTTACGTATTTATCATGTAAGAACGTGGATATATATTTTTAGTTTTTGAATTTAACTTCGAATTTTTAGTGTCCACTAACTATATAGCATTCTTGTAATTGCATTCGATGTGGTTGAGCCCATACAACTTCATAGCGGATTCATTATAAATATAATATTACACTAGAGAAAAGGTTCCACTCTAGGTGGCTACGACCTTTTAGGTGTTTACATTGAGCGAACTGTCTCAAATAGTCGCAAACGTCAATCAGCTGATTTTTGTTTACTTAAAATTTAATTGGAATTCGGTGTTAAAATGGAAATTAACAATGGATATAATTGAAAGCTTGTCTAGTGAGGATGAAATGCTTTTGGAAGATCTGATAACTCGCCATTTAAAGGGTATGGGAACAATTGCAAACGTCATCTAATCAGAGCCATAATGCGTGAATTCCACAGCACAGTTCAGGGGGCCATCAAACTGCTGCCAGCCAGATTAAGCCGAAGGCGCTGACAACGGCCACGGTCACGGTTACGATGAGTACCCAGGGCGGCGAACCAAAATCAGGCACTGCATCACATAAGCCACCAGCTATGTGAGCCACTTCTAAGAGCTTTGTGGCTGCATGTAACAACAATAATTCCCATTTTAATGAATCATTAGCTAATCTATTGAATTTTTCATTTGAAGAAAAGATTCGTGTGTTTTTGGAAAGCTGCCGTGCCCAAGGCAACTCCTGTCGCGGGTGTTTATTCCGATAGCTATCGATAAAAATTGCACAAGGCTGCCATATTTTTGTGTTAAATACCAGTCGGACGACCAGTCTCAGACAAAAAATACCAAAAAAGGTCGTACGACCGCAGTGTAAACAGCGTATAAGAATGTTTTCATGGTTTCAAACACGTTTAAGTGCGATAAAAGTCTTAATGGAATCCATTCGCTTATTTGTTGACATAATTGTTGTGTTTTTATCACCAGGTTTCTTTTCCTGCAATATCATCTGCGCCCTGCAAAGGTAAAGAAACCCGAAACTGTACCGGTACCAACGATTCTTTTTCGTTCCGGTGCTATCGGTTCCAATAATAGCGGTAAGCGGTATTTGTTTCTCAAAAAAAGATGTGTATCGGTTTCGGTACTTGATTTGAAACGGTTTATTTCGGTTAACGGTTCCGGTTCTGGCATTAAGTCCTGGGGAAAATAAATCAGGTCGTTTGAAATTTGTAGGAGACTTTTTGAGTTGAATTATACACCTTCAATGGGCACGGTTGTTGTATTGAATGTGTACATCATTCTTGAAAGCGAACTTTAAATCTAACTTAGCTAGCGTTGTGCTTGTAAGGCACATAATTGTATAGAAGTGATGCCACAACGCATCTGTAGTGGTTCCCTTGTTTGATACTTGCCACCAACTCTAAATATATTTTATGTTATTACAAAAGGACACCTTATGTTTGGATCGTGTTCGAGTCTCTTCTTCAAATTTAAATACTTTTTGCGATATTATTTTGAAGCATGAAAATACAAGGGCTAACACATACTCAAATACACACTCACCCAACTTCATTCGATTGGTCCTTCGTATAGTTACGGGCTCTTAAGCATGTAGAATTGGAACCAACACTCGCAAAATGGCAATTTTTGGTACCAATTGGCCGACACAGTCAAAAATTTCGATTATTTTGTATTAAATCAAGAAAATAGTAAGAAAACATAACTTAAAAACTTAAAAAATTAAATATTACTTTTTTACCGAAAATGTTCGTTTTTCGAGTTTTTATGACAGTTGTATGTACGTTCTTGTGGGCCTATAACTATAAGAAAAAGTAACTAAATGAAGTTGGTTCGTTCTTACGGTTTGTTTATTTTGGTCTAAGATACAACTTTGTGCTGTATTACTTGTCCAAATTTTAAAATAGGTTTCAAGATGAAGTTGAAAAACTGTAGAAAAGTGGTCAAAACTTGGGTTTTTTTGGTCAACTTTTGTAATTTTGAGTATGAAGATGTAATTTTTTTGATTTGCTGCAAAGAAATGTTTTGTAGGCCAAGCCAAGAGCTACAACTTTGTTGAAAATTGAAAAGCGAAGTTCAAAATAGTTTACGAGATATGAAATCGTTAGTCCTACTCTGCAGCTGAAAGAAAATGGCAGCTAATCAGACTAAACCCAGACAGGGTTTTTATACTACCATCACACCCTTTCAGAATTTTTGAGCTCGTCGCCCTGATCAAGAACATATGGGACGTTTCACGTCAAGCGGCCCAAAGCTTTCTCCAAAATTCTGTGCAATAAAAATACAAGTTATATATGTCAAAATACTCGTCAACTCATCCCCTTTCAATTGCAAAGTGGCAGAATTGAAAATTCAAAATGGCGTCCTTACTATGTCAAGTAGAAGAGGCTAAATTCGGAAATAAGTAAATATATTTATTAATTTCTTCTAAAAAATGATGCATAAATTTTTGGTCACAACATATTTTAATGTTTTTGGGGTCGCTGATTACGAATATGATGTCCGATTTTAGAAATTCAAAATGGCGGATCCAATATGGCGGACGAATTTTTTAAATTTCGTAAATTCGCTTAAAATTTGTTACTTCGGGGGTTTTTGGGGTCGCTGATTACGAATCTGAAGTCAGTTTTTCAAATTTCAAAATGGCGGACCCAATATGGCGGACAAATTTTTTAAAAATTCATCGAATTCACTTGAAAAAGGCCGATTGATATAATTTATTAACTGTAAGGATTTGGTAGCCTTGAAAAAGGCTGATTGTTTTAATTATTAAACTGTAATAATTTCGTGGCCTTAAAAAAGGTCGTTTGAAATAAATTTACAAAATACATCCTAATCAATGTAATTTTATTTCAATATTGCATAACTGCAATAGGATGAGGTGCATTTGAATATTTGAATATTTTCAATTGTTTTTCTGGTGTTACAATAAAAGAATGTGCAGATTGGATTTTTGTAACAGCAAGTGCTCGAGAAAATCTACTTACAAGTTGTCGTTTCACTCTATCGTGTTGTTGCTTGTTGTAAAAGAAAATCTGCGAAGTCTTAATGTGTTGCTTAGCCCATTGGTAAAGACTCTCTGCATTTAAAATGGCTTTATCAGGTGAGGCTTGCAAGCTTGCTCGGGTGGCTTCTCTCTTCAAAATAGCTCCTAAGCCATCACATGAGCCTTTTCCATGTGCTGTTGCATGGAAATGCCACTCTGCCTCTAAGTTAAAATCTTCCTTGTGGTGTACGAGATTGACAATTTGGAAGCGATTTTTATAGTGCTGTTTCGCACCATCACTAAAATAAATGACTTTTTTTGCCCTTGGGCAAACCTTTTTGATGATGGGCATTACTGTCTGTTGTAGTAAGTAAACTGCAGATGTGTCGTGACTGTTACTATCAGACAGTAATATCATGCTGTAGTGCTTTAATTCGCCTTCATGCTTATAATAAAAAAGTACAGGATGAACTGTACACTGATCATTGTTATAATGAAATCCTTGTGCAGCATCCTGAACAACGTAAGCATAATTTTCGGAAAAATCGCACTGCAGAATTACCTCATCATCTTTCAAAGTATCTTTTCTGGATTTAAAGTAGTTCGACTGATTTTTCGAAATGAAATGATGCTGGGAAAACTTTTTGAAATCATTTGACAAACTTTGGACATAATCTTCCACAGAAAAGCACAATTTTTTCAAATTGCATCTGTCGGTCGATTGCCAAGAACTACAAATGATTTCAGAAATATCATTTTCTTCCAAAATAGACTAAGGGATCAATAAAAACATTTGAACAACGTGAAAAAAAAGACATTCGCTAAAACATATGAAGATCACGTAAACATAAAACCAACGTCAGAACCTTTTAGAGTACAAATATTTTTGATTAATTTGACATTTGTGACGCGATCTGAAGATCATTTTTTCCCTTGGGAAAACATGGTCGCCATTTTCATTCGGTCGAACAAATGAATGGCTTTACGTCCTGTCGGCCATATTAGACCAGCCATTTTGAAATTTGAAAAACTGACTTCAGACTCGTAATCAGCGACCCCAAAAACCCCCGAGTAACACGTTTCAAGTGAATTCGATGAATTTTTAAAAAATTTGTCCGCCATATTGGGTCCGCCATTTTGAAATTTGAAAAACTGACTTCAGATTCGTAATCAGCGACCCCAAAAACCCCCGAGTAACAAGTTTCAAGCGAATTCGATGAATTTTTAAAAAATTTGTCCGCCATATTGGGTCCGCCATTATGAAATTTGAAAAACTGACTTCAGATTCGTAATCAGCGACCCCAAAAACCCCCGAGTAACAAATTTTAAGCGAATTTACGAAATTTAAAAAATTCGTCCGCCATATTGGATCCGCCATTTTGAATTTCTAAAATCGGACATCATATTCGTAATCAGCGACCCCAAAAACATTAAAATATGTTGTGACCAAAAATTTATGCATCATTTTTTAGAAGAAATTAATAAATATATTTACTTATTTCCGAATTTAGCCTCTTCTACTTGACATAGTAAGGACGCCATTTTGAATTTTCAATTCTGCCACTTTGCAATTGAAAGGGGATGAGTTAACGAGTATTTTGACATATATAACTTGTATTTTTATTGCACAGAATTTTGGAGAAAGCTTTGGGCCGCTTGACGTGAAACGTCCCATATATAGTTTATGGGGTCGGAAATTAATTTTTCTATGCGTTCCAAATTTCTGGGCAAATTTATAATACCTTTTGCCAGGGTATACAAATGGAGGAAATCCCTGATAGGATCGAACACCGTTAATTCGAACACCGTTAATTCGAACTCTCCATACTCTCTTTTTTTGGGAATCAAAATCAAGCAACGATCTTGGAATTGTTATCTAGGTTACAAAAAATAATGATTTTTTTTTTGATTTCATTCTTTAATTTCCCTTTATAGCCCCTTTAAGTCGATTTTTTTTTTGGGTCTGTTGAGAGTTCGAATTAATGGGGTTCGACCCGTATCATCAAAAACTATTTCTGATTTTCCGAAATTTTTTTTTAGAATTGGTTGAGTGGCTTTAACTTGAGTTGAAATATCTAAGAAAGCACCTCCCTCTTACATCATCTAAAGTACCCAGCAGTTGTATATCAAAACTACAATTCAGTTGAATATTAGTAGGAACACAGTAAACCAAAGAACACAATTTTCCACAAATGCTTAACTTTTTGATAAAATGTTTTACGTATTTTGCATATGTGCAGTTGACGTTAAGCAGCAGCAGCAGTGACTCCGACTATTGTGATGATGATGAAGATGTGCCCAAGTGTGAGTAGACGTTTAAGTCAAGAATTACTGATCTTTCGTTAGCGCTAAAATCCACACAGTTGATGAGACAATCGACTACACCAAAATTGATTTTGAGGGACGACGGGTGAAGGCGCGTAGAGCTCATGAGGAGATCATTTCGGGACGCTATAGACAACCCAATTTGGCACCACGTAAGAAAAAATATTACAAATTAAAGTGAAGATCGGCTAAGAATTTTTCTTTTTTTTGTCAGGTCCTCGCCTGGAGCACTCGCGTGGTCGTGGTCATGTTAATAAACTACGCTCCAGTTCGCCCTCTTCGAGTAGCACAGGCAGCTCGAGTGATGACAGCAGCTCCATATCCTTACCCGATCATTTCGCCGCACGTTCACATGAGCATGGCAGCAGCACTACCCGTTCCAATTCCATAGAATCACGACATTCCGGTGGCTATGAGAGACCCCGAGCCATTGCGGGGGCCAGGCGCAGTGAGCTGGATATGCAGAAGGACATGCAAAAGATCACTGAGTTGCTGGAGGCCAATCCTCCGCATATAGATGTGCAGCCGCCCACAGAGGGTGTAGGAGGTGGTGCCAGTTCAGTGAGTCGTCAACAGTGGGGTGCCAGCAGCAATTCGATGAGAGTTCCACCACGTAGTCGCACCTCGAATAGCAGCACCCTGACCAGCCTACGTGATGAGCCCGAACCATTGTTGGCCAGTCCCAGCATGGAGTCCACCGATTGGCGGAATTTCATACGCTCTGAATCGCAAAATTCGGTACCATCGTGGGCCTCCTCCATCAGTTTGGATTGCCGGGCGGGTGAAGAGCCGGTCAAGGAGTTTATGAAACATTTCACCGAACTGATCTTCAATAATTCCACATCAGTGAATCTTGAACTTAAGTCAGAATTTGGTATATTGCTGCGTATGGAGATGGGTCGATTGTGGTTCACACGATTCCTTAACGAGCAGCGCAACAAATCGAAGCGTTTGGATTCATTGACTCTTAATGCGCTGGCCCAGTATTTTGCATTGGCCCTGTTCGAGTGTGGAGAGTGTGAGGATTATGCACCAGCGGCGATACTTATGAATTTGTGCTTTGTCTTCTATCATGAAGGTAGGTTAAATGGGGGGATAGTTCAAAGGATAAGGATAAAGAGGGAAAATCGATAAAAACACGTTTTACATTTTAATTTAATTTCTCCAATTTATTTTGGTTAATTTCCCACAGTGGAAGTTCCTGGCTGTGATCCATATCGCGAGTATCTATTCATCTCATTGCGCCAGCAGCCCATTTGGCAGCAATTTCGTTTCTGGAATGCCGTCTTCCATGAATCACTGCAGTCTGAACGGGAACATCGGCTTAACGCTTTACTTCGACGCCAGCAGCGACGTCAGCAGAAACAACAGCAACGACTAGCCAATGTTGCTTCAATAGCCCCAGATGCTGTGTCCAAGTCATCCAAATCCAGCTCTTCTCATTGTGGTGGACCAACTGATAATGTGGTCAAACATCGAAAACAAAGCATTACCAGTCAGGGACAGATTCAGGTTGCGGCTAAGGAGCAAGAAGAAATTGCATTTCGGCAATTAGGGTGAGTCAATCGATTGTGGAAAGTTGATAATCTTAGTTTATTTCTTTAGTGCCTTCACTTGTAACATGCACTCGTTGGGTACTTCCCAAGAATTGTGCCTCGATTTTATGAAGAAACATGTTGTGGCTCTCAATTTGTCCAAGGGTAAGCGGAGTGATCTTATCCATCATATAAAGTGATTGAAATCCACTTTTTTTGTTTTTTTGCAGACAAGGCCAAGCTCATACGAGATAATGTTTATCGCATGTACCATGAGACCGAACTCTGGGGAACCAAGCAAGCTTAGAGGTAGGCTCCATTACTTTCCATTAGTTTGCTCCAGTTACTTATAATCCCCCCCTCATTCACAGCACTAATTTTGATCAACTAACAAACAACTAGAGAATAAAACGCGTTTCAAATTTCGTCTCAACTTAAGCCTAACAGCTTTATTTTTGACTCTCCCAAGAAAAAAAAACCTCTACAACTTTAATCTAAACCTAATGTATTGTACTTGTTGAAGCCGTTTTGAAATCTGAAACATTTTTACTCGCGTTGTTGACTAAATTGTATAATAAAATCAGACAAATGGTTAAACAGAACAAAAACGAATACAATACTATTTAAATGAAATGCAAAAGAATACAATATACTTACACGCATACATATGTATATCCCATAACTTGTGATAATAATATTTTGTGATTACTTTATATATATATGGAAATAAATAATTTAACAAAAATCAAACTAACAAACATGGCAAAATATCGCAGTTTCAAAAACGACATTAAAAACAAAACTATTCAACCTATTCTTGTAAGATGTAAGAATAATATTTCATATTTGTTAATATAAACGCATACTAATAAAGATTTGAAAAGATATACAACCCAAAGTGAAAGGGGAGTACTAGACTTGCTATTTGTGCAGTTTCAGTTTTCATACTTTAGTATAATTGGAAAATTTGAATTTTTAAGCAAATCCATATCTCATTATAAGACTGGAAGGTCGGAAATATTATCTATATATGGAACAGCATGGGAATATTTTAATGCTGCAGTATGTCGTATATTTTTTCGTTCGTTCGTAGATGCTGAACCCAAAGCAAAATGGTTCGGTTCAGTTCACTGACGAGTTTTAAATGGTAAAGCGCTTACCTTCTGACAATGATAATGGTGATTTTTGGAATTTGAATTGATTTAAATCAAAACTAATATCCTTTTCACACTGGGCGCAACATTGTCGAAGCTGCGAAAACCTGCAGGATGCGTTCACACCAAACCCTGTTTACCACCACTGCGGACCAGCTAAAAATAGAGTTGGATAGCGATGCGACTGCTGTGGGCAGCATTGCCAGCTCCAGCGGTGTGGGCGGTGTGTGTCAAACGTGAACGCCAGGAGGAGGATTTTGAATTTACGGCAAATAAAACAATAATTTTGTATGAAAACTAAAAATATATTTACCAATCTTTAGCATTGCGTTTCACTTGAGAGCCAAAATGATGGCACAGCCCAAATCCATGATTTGCAGATACTCCGAGCCGCCGTCCTGGAGACGATAGCAGCATTCCTACAAAGAAATGCATATTCAACCAACTTTGAATCAAGCTTCAAAAGTGCTACTACCCCCCCATGTTGTCGCATATCTGGGCATTCGTTAGGGCCGCATGAAGCACTAAACTGCTTCAGCTGACCCACACTGTAGGCCGATGACCCAATCTCTTGTACAAACTTCTCCAAACGATTACAGTTGCCCGCTTTGAGTTGCATCTCAAACAGATCAGCCTTGTTGACGACATGCTCGACCCCATTAAGGCGATGGCAGGACGCATATCATCTCCCAATATCCGTAAAATAGACTTGTAGGCCTCCTCCTCGATCTGCACCTACTCCAAGTGTGTCTCAAACGGGCAATAATTTGATACTCGCCCAACGCCTTGAACCGGAATTTGATGCCGCTACCTCCATCAACATACATTTCTGTGTTCCTCTTGCGCAGCTTAAACAATTTTTGAAAAAAACACACTTTCAACTTTTGTTTGTAAATAAAACAAAACAGCTGACTACCAGTGTGGCCGTTTCTGTATTTGGTCTCTTTGACTTATATATGGGCTCACTAATAATTTATGTGGATGCTAAATTTATTATGTGCAATTTAGCGAGCTAAATTTTCCGCGCTTCTCAGAACAGGCCTTCATACTTAAAAACCACAGCCCAAGCGGGCGAGAAATGCAACAGCCACAATTAAATAAAAAATTCAAAAAAACGCGCGCACAATCCAAAGCGCGCCTATCAATCGCCAACAGCTGACGATAGGTTATATCGATTGCATTGTTATCGACCGCGCGGTCATCGACGTCGCTAGCGACTGCACCCAGCTGCCTATAAAACCGGAGCCCAAACGAATTATGTCTCACTTAGTGCGTGGCATCGGTCGAGTAAACACCTTTCGCCTACGACGCTTGCTCTTACTTTTCTTCTTTATCTATTTTTCTTTTATTTTCAACAACGATCCAAGCAGTAGCTTTGTGAAGCCACAAATACCTTAAAAAACTCCAATACAGATTGACGTTTACCTCCATAGTTGGCTGGAGCAATAGAGGCACGATTGCCACACTTGATGTTTTTGCACCAAAAATGGTGTTTTTTTTCCTGTTGGTGCACTGGCACTTTTTTTTTTATTGGAATTGGCTCTTTTGCATGGAGCCCGTAAAATACGCAGAAATGTGGGATGTTCCCAAAATATTTTCCTTGGCTCAGACTCTAGAAGTCTACAATTTAAGCCAAAATAAATAGTAAATTTAATGAATACACATCAAAAATGATTTAAATTGTATTCTTGAAATTATTAAAGATTTAAATATGGAATTTCAATCAGATTGTGTTTAAAATCAACACAAGACAAAAAAAATTTTACTTTATTCAGAAAATTGAATGGTTGTTAGTGATTCTAGATTATTTACATCTGCTAAACACGAATCTATTTTCGGAAATGGTCCATCACGTCTAGATTTTTAGTAACTTCAGCTTAGAGCGCGCTTAGTTTGGAGTCCGATATTTTATTTTGACTCCCTATGATATCGGAAAGTAGAACTCAACTTTCAAATAAAGTATCTCAAACAATTCTACGATTTTCTTAAGCGAAGATATACATACCATTTTGAATATATGTCTGTCTAACAATCTACAGAGTAAATTCAATGTTTATCTGGCAAATAGCAGCTATATAGGAGATGAGAAATCGTCCCTTAATGAATATGTGAAAAAGTATTTGGTCGTAAAGTGGCAAGTTATTACAGATTGGGAGCATTATATCTTTTATTCAGACTTTTTAAGACTTAAGTTGTTTTGTTTTCCTGTTTTATCTTTGTAACCACTCATTCGATTGTTCTTAAATTTGGACACTATATAGAATTAAATCCGAGGAAGCCATAGGTATTAAAATCTCAATTTTAACATTTTATTGCCTTGGTAACTAATTAATACGTGAAATATTTTTTGGGTTATTTTGTACGAAATGAAATGAATGTATAATTTAACGATTTTGTAAAAGAGATACTTATTTTTTTGATGTCGTTTAAGATTTTTGAATAAATCCATGTCTATCTCGTCTTCTAAGCGGAAAAATTCAAGCTGGTTAATAACACATATCACTTCCTCTGCATTACTAAGCAGCAGCTCACCATGTTGCTGGCAGATGCTAGCCAATGCTTTGGCCGCACAGTTGGAGAGCGGACTATGCTCACGCAATAGATCCAATAGATAGTTAAGGAAATTACCCATAAACTGCGGATTTTGTCTTAGCCACTGATGACACTTGGCCTGAAATTGTATGGCCTGATAGCGCACAGCGAAATGTTGGTGCGAAATGAAATCCGGTTGTTCTTCTATCAAAATTGTCATGTAGAATAGAGATACTTCAACATTCGACCACAAGAGTTGTGGATTTTGCACCACTTCTATCAGACTGGTGACTGTTTCCGGTTCTAGCAGTTCGCTCAAATCCAAGAGTGTTTCGCATGTCACGAAATAGTGCCAATTCACTGTCGGGCTCCAGCAAACCCAACTGATTCTCAGGCAATTGGACATGTTTCAACATGGCCTATACCAAACGTTTTATATAGGGTTGAAAGCGTTCCCTATAAGCGCAAAGCTTCACCCAGTTGGCTCCACATCACTAACGAGGAGCGTGCCAGTATCGGCTTGCATCTTTCGGCCACCTGCACCAACAGCTCGAAGCAACGTTTACCCATGTATTAGTATATCAAATCTTGCTTTTGGGTAAGGGCTAATGCGAAATAGGCCTTGCATAAGTTGGATATTAAATTGGCATAGTTGGAATGGAACTGGGCTGGAGCTGACTGAAATGGTTCCTCCAGTGAGCTAATTAAGCTCAACAAAACTTTTACAGAGTCACTATCAAGGATTAGTTCTTCCAATGGACGCTTGCGTATCTGTTGTAATAACAGCAACATGCAAAGTCAAATCTAAAGGATTACTCAATATGTTTAAAGCTTGGAGTATAATGGTCTCTTCCACTAGCTTTTTCAGTGGAAACAACTTGGCTCCAGCCCAGGAGCCACACACACATAAACAAGCTTTCAAAACGGGGTTATGTGCCAGATCTTTGCGTTCCATTGAAACATTAAAAAAATTTGATCATTTTACCCGCAAAGTTGTTTAACCATAAACGTCGTTGGGCACTCAATCTGAACTTTCCATTCCGTGCCTCCTTCGGCAACACTTTCAACACCGCCATCAGGACTACAAATTGGCTGAGAACTGTACGATAAGCTCGTCTAGGAAATTTTCCCAGCTTTCCATTACCAAGCCCAGATCTACCACCACCAAACACAGTTGGTTCAAAAACATGCGTCCCGACTCACGTTCAAGTAACTCCTCCTTGGACTATGCTGCCTGCTTGGATTCTGCTGCTTGCTTGAGATGTAACATTAATAAGTCCTTCAAACGGAGTTGCGCTTTAAGAGGAAGCACCTTCATATCTGTCATAATTTTAGAGCGCAGCGTCTTAACCGCAAAAGTAAGCACCGCAAATGAATGCTATTCACACAGCACTTCCTTCGATTTGTCCCAGGCCACTAAGGAGTTCCTAATCCGGCACAAATAGATATGCATTGAGGGGTTAAGGTTACCTTTTCCGTAGATGTCCTCGGCCGCTTCTAGCACTTTCTCTTTGGTAAATGGTACACTTCATATTCACTTGCAAATAAAAAAATTAACAGTTGTAAATACCAATTGTATTTACCCAAAGATAACAAGCCTTAAACTTACCCAAACTAAAAGGGTGGAACAATAATTGTTAAGAATTTGGCGACGAACTGCACTTTCTGTTTTAAAATGGCTGCTGACAAGTTGGAGCGTTCTTTGCATTTGATTGGCTTTTAGGTATTTTGTAGGGGTTTCTTATATTGCTATGTGGTCACACTGGAGTCGCAAAGTGTTGAAAAGTGGAACATTTTTTTTTTATTACTGTTTACACTGAGTTTGTACGACCATACAAAAACATGGCGGTTGGTTTTGAATTTGGTACAGTCCACACTGTTAAACTCTTGTTAATCTATTTACTCGCAATTTGGTTTGCAAGCTTATTTAAGACCCCAAAAACGAATTGCAAAGATTCACTCAGTTAAGACACATGTATATATAGCTGCCATATAAGCAATCTGGCAGATTTGCTTCAACTTTGTTGTTTCTTATGCTTTTGAGCTGAAATTCGGTTTTTACTCGTATTTTATGCTCCTTATACAACTTACAAAATTGTCTCATATAGCTGCCATATAACCTATCTGGCCGATTTGAACCTATTTTGTTGGTTTTTACGCTACTGAGCTAAAATTTGATCTTTACACGTATTTTTAGCTCCTTCTATTTGATTTGGAACATTATTTCATATAGTTGCCATACAACCGATCGGGCAGATATACATTAACTTTGTTGGTTTTGACGCTATTGAACTGAGTTTCAGTTTGAATACTTATTTTAAGCTCCTTAAAGCTAGGTACTCAGACGCTGACAAATTTGTCAGAGCCCATCTAATTACATAGCTCAGGAAATCCGCGCATTGTCAGAGTGAGTACTGAGCAACTGACAATGAGCATGGAGCTGCCAACTGGTGTTTTTTTTTTTTTAAACAGCTGATAAATTGTCGAAACTATAAAACATGATTGATAACAAATTTTTAAAATTTAAACGAAAGAAGGACCAAATAACAAAACAATTCGATACCGGCAGCACCATCACTTGTAGCGCTGAATCATTCTCCCTTTGATATGGCTGGTATGCCATTTGCCCAATGTATGCACACCACCCGAGTCTACAGCACCTCAGTCTCCACAGCCAACGGCCAAGCAGCCCTGAGCCCTTGAAGTCTCCACAGCCCATTATAGTAGTGGCTCCTTCGGCTTTCTGTGGTTGCTTCCGTTGCAACTGTTCTGGCCACCTACCAGCCACCTTTAAATCTGTGTTCACCTAGTTTTTCATCCTCTAATACGCCCGGCGAGTATGATCCGCCTCCAGTCCATGGTGCTGGCTGTGGCTATGAATATTAACTCTGGTTTAATCTCCGTTTTGGGTTGCCGTTATAGCAGAATGTCGCAGTGGCCAAGTTCTGCTCCCGCAGTCCAAAATAAAGGGCACGGCTTCTACCTCCCCACACAAAATGCTTACATGAAAGAGACCATGGCATTGGCATTGACATTTGAATTTACCCTAGTGACTTCCATTTTCAATTTTAAACACTAGTTTATTTTATTTGAATTTGCCCGCTTATTTTTTATACAAACAGCTGACTTTTTTTCCTGTTGCCTGATCACACTACATTGTCAGGGCGGCTCTGGAAATAATCATACAATTTCTTAGCTTCTTTCTTATGGAATTTTGTTCAATTCGGCACATTATTTCATATAGCTGCCAAATAACCGATCTGCCCCAGCAAATATCTACTGCTAGTGGCATGTGGTCCGAAAAGATCTGTTCCTAGATGTCAATATCTTCTACGCAGTGGCGCCAACTACCTTGGATTAGACAATAGTCAATGACGGTATTTGAATCTTCGCAAGTAAAGCTGTAACATCCTTCTGCATCTCCTTGGGTTCAGTACTTCAGTACTTTTTATACTCTGTACCGAAGTTACATAGAGTATATTAAGTTTGTGCAAAAGTATGTAACAGGGAGAAGGAATCGTTTCCGACCCTATAAAGTATATATATTCTTGATCAGCATCAACAGCCGAGTCGATATAGCCATGTCCGTCTGTCTGTCTGTCCGTCTGTCTGTCCGTATGAACGAAGAGATCTCAGAGATGGTAAGAGATAGAGGTTTGACATGTATGGAGCATATATTTCTTATACGTGCAGGCAGATCAAGTTTATTTTCAATTTTTGCCACGCCCCCTCCCGCCCCCGCAATTTGGAAAAAACGTCATATCTCCTACAGTTTTAAAGATAGATCGTTCGTACCTTCTAGAGATACCTTGTAAAAACAAAATTATTTATCGATTTGCTGAAGGAATGATAAAGATCGGATGAACGATACTCAAGTTATGAGCAAAACGGCCAGTAAACACCCCCCACCACCCACCCACCACCGCAGCATTCTATTGAACGGCAATCTTAGTGAGAGAGAGAGAGAGAGAGAGAGAGAGTGAAACTTAGAGATGACCGCGTATAGCTCGTGAGCAAATGCGAGCTGCGTCGTTAAGGGTACAGAGTATGTTATAGTCGGGCTTGACCGACTTTCTTTCTTGTTTTTAAATAAATATTTATCTCTGTCAATACGTGACAATTTTTCCATCATTATATTTATGTGATTTCCATTATAATGCGAAGAAAAAACTGAAAGTTTATTGCAATCACATAGTTTCTCATGGTTTCTTGTGCACTCTTTTTTGACCATTTGTACCCTCAGAAAGATTTTAGATAGAAAAAGTAAAAGAAATCTATAGGCAGAAAAATTGCTCTACCGCGGAAGTAAAACCGAATAATTCTAAATGGGTTATGAATAAATATGAGATTAGCTTACATTTGTTCAATTTGACTTTTCGATGCATTATTCTTAATTCGGTTTTTAACCACTTTTATATTTTTGGTACATTGATTCTTAACTTGTTTCAGACTTTGGATCCAAAGTGAAAATATATAACAGCTTCTTGTGTTCAAAAAAAAGCATTTTCGACTGTGAGGATCTCATATGATCAAGTGAACACTCTACCTATATATATATCTATAAATATAAAGACAGGCGGCTAAATCGCTAAGCCGGTATTCACGAAATTATCTCAGTATATTCATGTCAAGTCTGTGAACTGGTTCGAAACCAGCTAAAATAGGTTTGTAAAGTGGTTAAGAGCCAGTTACCAGAGTGGTTAGGAGTTAGACTTTTTACCCGCTTCCTAACATATATTTCAATTTTTCAATTTTGCATGGAATGCGGCCGGGGGCATCTTATGTGCTTTGTCTAGATGATGGGTACTTGGAGAAAACAGTACTAGGTCTTAATATCCGTTACTTAGTAATTGGGTTGACGGAGGTAGGTTACACGGGAAATGGATTGTCGCCATTTGTCCGTGGGATATGATGAGAGACTTTATGAATTTTGTACCATCGGCAGAGAGAAGCCAAGTAATTAGAATTTTAAATTTTATCTTTTCTGAGTGCGGTTCAAGATGGAATCAAACAATAGCCATTATTTCGGACAGATATTATTTTCCAAGTTCCAGACCCTCAGATCATTTTTCATTTAGTCAGTCTCTATTTCTGGCGGACTTCTGCCATATGCGCGGACATATTCAGAAAATTAGCCCACATGCTGCAATGGAATTTGATAAATTTCGGGATGATCGGTTCTCCTTTGAAAATTTCTCTGCAAAAATAGAAGAAATATAACTTTTTTGCAGTACCACACCAATCGACGGCAGCAAAAGCGACCATAAAACATTTTGCAGAAACATGAGTAGATGTATGGGGCGTCATTTCGCACTTTTCAATAATAGAAATGCAGGAGATATATCGTTCAGAGATGTTAGCAATTTGAGGTTAGACCACTTTACTTTAAGTGCTTGGTGGAATAAACTCAGTGCAGAGGATAAAAAGATGTGAGTAAAGTGAGTTTAAAGCTAAACAACTAGTTTACCTTTGTTTCTTTTCTTTTTAAAGCTTTAACATGGACATGAATGTAAAAGAAACCGAAGAGGTGTATATGATAAACTGCGCCAAGGGTGCACGCCAGTTTATACTTAAGGAAAAGGATGAAGATATACCCAAGGCCCGTCTGCATATGAAAATGTAAGTGGAAAGTTACTAACTTGCGAGGAAAATATTTCTGTGGTTTTAAAAATGAAAATGAGCGGTGAAGCCTCGTTATAAAGTAAATGGGGTTTATAAAAAAGTAGTATGAATCGTTTATTAAAAAACTATCCACCTTTTCTTACAGCCAATGGATCGTGGATGTGGTATGCAAAACTCTTATTGTGGGCCTCTTCTTCTACTACCTATTGAAATGGTCTGGAATTCTTCATTGTTGTTTTTGATGGTCGCAGGCATTTACTTTAGTTAGTTCTAGTTGTAGTAGCAAAGGTTCCAAATAAAATATACACATTTCTAGGTTGTTGTACACTCAACTGATCTGGCATGTTGTTTTGGTCTAGCCCACTAATCTTCCATCATTGTGTATTGAATTTTAACTCTATTCTGCTTGTTTAGTCATCCCGGCTTTAGCGTTGAATGAACAACATGAATGGTCCCACGGGTGTGTTAATTGGCGCCGGTAAAGGTGTTATACGTTCCATGATTGTAAATGGAGAGCTCAAATCGGAGGTGACACCCGTGGATATTGCCATTAATGGATTGATTTTGATACCATATCATCATAGTCTGGTGGAAAGCAGTTACAAAATGAAGTGATTGAATTAACCAAAACTAATCTATTTATTTTTGCTTGACCCTTACTGATTCCTGTGTATAATCTTACCGTTGAAGAGGCCACGAAGCGCTCATGGAAATGGGTTCTGGATGTGTGACGAGATTTGTTCTATCACACTTTATGCTGCCTTCTGTTTATGTGGCTACCCGCCTATCTAATTGATTCTTAGCTCCTACTCTTTGGTCAACGTCGCTTGTGAGTGTTGCTCAGGGAATCATTTAAAGGATTGACTTTATCATCTTTGCATTTTGTTCAAACTAAAATCTCAGTGGGATTGGAGGTACTGCAGTTCCTTACCACACGCAATTGGGACTTTAAATCCACACACATTTTCAGCAAATATTTAAAGAAATATCAAAGGAGGATCGACAAATGTGGGTAAATTGATGCAGAAATTTCACTATTTACAATGTTATTATTAGACAGCTTCAAGATCAACACAGATGATGTGGGTCTGCACTATCTCTGAACCATTGGCATGAACTTCCCAGTTAGGATTCAACTGTGCATCGCCTTCAGGATCCAATATAACCGAACGAATAGTACGGAAATCAGTGCGATGAATCATTGAATTGTTAGGAGAATTATCGATAATATGTGTGATGGGTGTACCATCAAGACCTTCATCATCCTCACAGACATCACCTTTGCCATTTCGATTGGAATCCTTTTGATCGGGACAATTATCTCGATAGTTGGGAATGCCATCACCATCTATTTCATCATCGCAGGCATCACCCTTTCCATCTGCATCCGTGTCTATGTATGTCTGTTGTTCAGAGTTGCTGACCATCGGACAGTTGTCTTCCGAATCTTGTATACCATCATCATCGCCATCAATATTACTGTCACAAGCATCGCCCATCAAGTCCATGTCACGAACTTCCTGCAATTCAAAAACATTTGGTTTTTAATCAATTTTCTGAATGTTAGATACCGAAATTCGACAATTCTCACAGCGATCGGCCACTCCATCGTGATCCACATCCGATTGATTGGGATTCCTTAGCAATGGACAATTGTCATATTGATTTAAAATTGCATCACTATCCATATCCTCATCACATTCATTGCCCAGACCATCATTATCGGCTTCCAACTGACGGGAATTGGCCACAAATTCACAATTGTCGCAGGCATCGCCCACACCATCATGATCGGTATCCAATTGTTCTATATTATAGGCAAAGGGACAGTTATCCTTGTTGTTAAAGACTTGATCCCCATCGGCATCATCATGGCCACACAGCCATCATGGCATTGACATCTGGTAGGAACCCTAATATGGGGAGATGGGAGAAAAATCATACATATACATATTACTTGCACATATATGTACTCCAACTTACTATGCCATTAATGCAGGTGGAATGCTCCGGGCATCTGAATCATCTATATCCACGCAAGTTTGCCTTTGAAAACCCACAGCCAAATAGTCCGCATAATAGCCATGTGCGTGTATACCATCCATGCCGGGCGTACAGGGTCCACATCTAATGCCTGGATTCAGATTGGTGCAAATGGTATTCTCATCGCAGGGCGGTCTATCGGGTGCTCTACAGCGCTCTACGCTATGTCAATACCCAGGTTATTATAATTTGTGGAAATTTGTAGCACTGTGCCATCATTTGCCATTTAAATTATTATACCCGTTACTCGTAGAGTAAAAGGGAATACTAAAGTCGTGCAAATGTATGTAACAGCCAGAAGGAATCATTTCCGACCATATAAAGTATATATATTCTTGGTCAGCATCAACAGCCGATTCGATATAGCCGTGTCCGTCTGTCCGTCTGTCCGTCTGTCCGTCTGTCCGTCCGTCCGTCCGTCCGTCTGTCTGTATGAGAACACCTAGATCTCAGAGACTAGAAGAGCTAGAGCAACCAAATATGAAATGTAGACTCCTATTGTCTGCACGCAGATCAAGTTTATTTTCAATTTTTGCCACGCCCCCTCACGCCCCCGCAATTTGGAAAAAACGTCATATCTCCTACAGTTTTGATGATAGATGGTTCGTGGTTTCTAGAGATATCTAGTACTCAAAATTGTTTATTGATTTGCTGAAGGAATGATAAAGATCGGATGAACGATACTCAAGTTATGAGCAAAAAACGGTCAGTTAACACCCACCACCCACCCCACCCATAACCTAAGCATTGCGTTCAGCAGCAAAATCTTAGTGAGAGAGAGAGAGAGAGAGAGAGCGAGAGAGAGAGAGAGAGAGAGAGAGAGAGAGAGAGAGAGAGACTTAGAGAGCGCACTGCGTTGTGCGTTGTGTGTTAACTGGCCGTTTGACTCGTGACCAAATTCGAGCTGCGACATTAAGGGTGCAGAGTATGTAATAGTCGGGCTTGATGACGTTTTCAAAAGTTTTGTTGTCTGATCTGTTTATCGTGATGAATTTGGAGTCATTTATGTTGCATTTTTAGTAATTGACAAATGTCTATTAATATCTGGTGGATAATAAATAGCCGAGTTAAAAAATATTCCATACTTTTCGGCTGACCCACCTCAGGCATACAGGAAGGATAATAAACATTTGTTTCCATGAGTAACGGGTATATCGAAGTCGGTTAGAGCCGACTTTAACTTACGCTCTCGTTTAATTATTTCAATTGCTTCAAAAGTTATGATTTTTGCAACGAAAAAGGCTTTAATAAGAAAACTGTTCCCTAAAGTGGAACAGTATGTTCAGAATGGTGTGAAACTTTGCTGAATGAACTACTGTACCTAGGTGGTAATACTTGCTAGCGGCAGTGATTCTACAACTGTTTTTGGCAGTGGTTACTCTCAAACTGTGAATTGTCAAATATTGAAAACAGTTGCCTAATTTTAAACTCGATTCTACCTAAATTTCAAGAATTACCAACAGCATTGCCGACAGTTACTCTTAAACTACTTTAGCGCCAACATGACAATGACTCTTAAACTGTAAACTACAAAATTTTGTTTTTTACAAAAGATAAAAAACATTAAACAATTGAATTTTGTTTTAGCACCTCATTTCAGTTTCTTTATTCATTTCATATTTACGCAACACAAACAATTATTTGCTTAATTTCATGAACTCTTTTTGTTTTGTTTTTTTTTTGTTGTTTAATGTAACATGAGTAAATCTCATAAAAGCTTAAAAAATAAATCATGAATTTGTTTTGCATTATTAATATAATTTAAATTTTTTAATCGTTTGCATATGAATGGAATTTCTTGGTTGTAGTTTGTTTGATTTTTGCTATTTCTAAAACTGCACTAACTGCAAAGTTTGTTGAATACTTTCGCTTTATTTTAGTTCGTAAAACAACATACAATGGCTTATGATAAAAAAACAAATTATATTTTCTTCTTTTGAGGCGCTCAATGATTTATGTTTAACAATTAAAAATTGATTTAATTTATTTTTCTACAAATTAAAAGTGTTTAGTTATGTGGGGGACATGCTTGAAATTAAGGCAAAAATAACATTTATAAATACAAAGTACGTAATTACAGCTGACAGAAAAAAATTCATAAATAAAATAGTAATAATAATTAACTTATAGCAAATAGACAAGCCAAAAGCTATAACAATAAAACTCTCATTAGATGGTTTAACGTTTTTCCTGCCAATTTTGTTTTAGAACTATTTACATATTGAAAAATCGCTTTTGTTTAGGTAGAGATGGTACGAGGGTTTCTATTCTTTTTTTTTTTTTGCGCTAATGTTTTACTCCGCGAACGCCACTTCTTTGTTTGAGTTCTCTTAATTATCCACCATAATTTGGAAGGTGACTGAACCCTTACGATCGCGAGCACTGCCACTGTAGACGATATTCTTGGCCCAGGCTCGACATTCCACATCCATCATTTTTCCCTTGGGCGGTGATTTAAACTGAACGGCCACCAAAGGACTCAAATAACCGGGCGCATTTAGATAGGGATAGTAGAAAGAGGGGAAGCCTTGACTGGGGTAGTAGCTAATGTCGTGGAAATTCTCCTTGTCCTTGCCAAAGTGTCCGTTGCAGCTAACCCAGATTTTTTGGCGCTGGAAAGCAGATTTGAAGATTATTTCCAGTATTATGAATTTAATCAAATCATAACTTACCTCCTCCACTTTCGTTTCGTTAATAACCTTCTTCAGTTCTGCGGGCATACCATTAATGGCCTCATCATAAATCTCCGGCTTCCAGCCATAGATCCTATTCAGTTTAAGGAATATGCAAGGTTCGCTCGTATTATAGCCGAAATTAGGAGGAGAGCAGGGCCCAAATTGATCCAAGTTAACCACACACAAATCATTGGGACTGTTTGTCTGCTTATAATCGCAATGCTTCATCTGGCGACCCTCAGTGTGTTTGTATTCTGTAATTTGTTAAATCATATGAAAAATCTTAATTAATCCGATATGATAAAGCAGTACTCACCCTGGATAAAGTCGTTTAGCAAACCCGACCAGTAGCTGCTCTCTTTTTCCTTGGAGCCACTATATTCAATAACCGAACCGCGCTCAGTTTCTTCGCTTATTGGACGAAAACCTAGTCCGGGATTTGTGCCTATCAGTGAGTCTTCCAATTGCCATTTGGGGTTTTTATCATTAATAGAAGACAGCAGACCCTGCATGCATATCGTAAATAGGATGGCCAGTATGATATAAAAGATGGTGTAGAACAATAGCAGTTGACCTGGTAAAAAGGTAAAGAAAATTATGATAAGATTTATGACAATTGAAGAGGTTTTTTGCTTGCCAATGTAATATGTAAATGTTAATGTAAAATTGGCCCAACAGCACCAAAGAGGGCCAGGCCAAGATTCTCTCAATCTCTTGAGAAAGGGGGACCTACAGTTGAATTTTGTTTTTTCAAGGCTAGTTATTTTACAGCTGGCGCCAATAGCTGGTTAAGGTGATCGGATGTGTAAAAGCTCTTTTCTAAAGAAAGAAAAATCTTTTTTTATTAGACCACAACCTCCCGCACCAGCAGCCACATACTACCGGTGCGCCACACCCGACCAATACTTATAAATAAATGAAATTATCTTTATGAAAAAGATTCGATGTAATACATTGTTTATAAATTCCTTCAAAACATAAATACTTTTACGACTTCCAGTTGGGAGATTTAAAATCTTCAATTTATCGTCGACAATTCAGTCAATAGTCCAACATATTAGAGATTAATCGGAAATAGCTTTCACAATTTTTCAACGTTGGAAAATTAATTTGAATAAAAAGCTTCTTAGTTTCGACGCAGAACCTTAAACATTACAAAGGGTTGTAAAGGGTTCGATCGAACATTATTTTTTCAAATTTCGGGTGCTTGCAGCTTCGATGTGACTTAAAATTTTTGATAAAGTCATAACAAACATGTTAAAAAACAGTTTTATTGATCCGATCTTGTTACATTGTGGATCCTAAGCTCGTTGTAAGTTACCAAGGTAAGGTACAAGGTAAATGTCAAAAAATATACCTAGGTAAGGTAATAGGTATACGGTATACTGATGGAATATTGTGATTTTAATTGAGGTTTTATTACTAAAATGTCTCTTTATCTCGATTTTTATACTCTGTACCGAAGGTAAATAGAGTATATTAAGTTTGTGCAAAAGTATGAAACAGGGAGAAGGAATCGTTTCCGACCCTATAAAGTATATATATTCTTGATCAGCATCAACAGCCTAGTCGATATAGCCATGTCCGTCTGTCTGTCTGTCTGTCCGTCTGTCCGTCCGTTCATATGAACGAAGAGATCTCAGAGATGGTAAGAAATAGAGGTTTGAAATGTATGGGGCATATATTTCTTATACTTGCAGGCAGATCAAGTTTATTTTCAATTTTTGCCACGCCCCCTCAGGCCCCCGCAATTTAGAAAAAAAGTCATATCTCCTACAGTTTTGAAAATAGATCGTTTGTACCTTCTAGAGATATCCTGTAAACAAAATTATTTATCGATTTGCTGAAGGAATGATAAAGATCGGATGAACGATACTCAAGTTATGAGCAAAAAACGGCCAGTAAACACCCTACACCCCCCCCCACCCACCACCACAGCATTCTATTGAACGGCAATCTTAGTGAGAGAGAGAGAGAGAGAGTGAGAGTGAAACTTAGAGATGAGCGCGTATAACTCGTGAGCAAATGCGAGCTGCGACGTTAAGGGTACAGAGTATGTTATAGTCGGGCTTGACCGACTTTCTTTCTTGTTGAACATAACAACAGCTTCGAATATTTCGTCACCTTGTCTGTTTCTTAAAAGTCTTCAGAATCCTTTGAGCTCTCATTGCCAACAGTTTCAAAATTTTTCATAATTTCTTCAACAAGCCAATCTTTTAAACACTTTTCAATTTTGTTTTTTTAATAGATAAATCATTATTTAGTAATAAACAGTCTGGTTATAGAAAACATAGAAGCTGCACCACGGCAATTCTGAACATCACTGAGGACATTAGAAAACAAGTAAATGATGGCAATGTGACCTTTCTGATACTACTTGACTTTAGCAAAGTTTTTGACACGGTTAATCACGAAATCTTAGTTACCAAGCTAGTCAAATTTTATAATTTTATTGATACTGCCATTAAATTAATAAAATCTAATTTATGTGATAGAAAGCAGGCGGTTTTATCGGAGTCCGAAACCTCATCCATACTGTATCTTAAACGAGATGTTCCCCAAGGCTCAGTTCTTGGTCCACTTCTTTTTTCCTTATATGAAAATGACCTTCCCGACTTGTTAAGTAATTGTAATGTACGCAGATGATGTCCAAATGTATGTTAGTCGTCCTTTGAGTAAAATAAATGAGTGTGTCAATTTTTGTAATTGTGATCTTTTAAGTGTTAATGAATGGGCTAAACATAATGGACTGTTATTAAACCCAGCAAATTGACAATACACCATTAAAATATGTATCGCAAGCCATTAATCTAGGCATAACATTTAATGACACATTAACTTGGAATGATCAAGTACCTAAAGCTGCAGGGAAAACCCATGGAATTCTAAGACAACTATCCTTCAGTAAGTGCTTTTTAACTACAAATATCAGACTTCTAATCGCAAAGACTTACTTGTTACCAATGCTTTGCTATGGGATCGAAATATTTGGGAATTGTGACGCTGCCTCTCAGAGAAGATTAAACGTAACATTCAACAATATCGCTAGATATGTATGTCTATAATAGAAGACAATATTTATATGATAAATTAAGCTTTGCCTCTTCAGCAAGAACCATGAATTTATAAACAATGCGACATAAAGTAGCCAGCTCAGAGAAACGTTTTTTCGTGAATACTGTTCGGTTGTGGAACCAACTCCCACCCTATTTTATTTTAAGGGCCAAATTAAATAATCACCTTAAAAATTAAAACATATATATAAACATATATATAAATATTATTTTTAATAATCAATCAAAATCAAAATTAAATTAAAATTTCCCCTGAGAATTGTTTTTGTGACTGGTGCAATAATCATAAGTTTATACTTGTAGCACCAGGAATATTGTCAAATAAATTAAATAAATAAATTAAATATAGGTCAATTTAAATTTTTGAAGTATCATAGTGGACAAAACCAAAGTCTTTGTCTCGCTCCTTTTTTAAGAGCATCTTTAAGTGGATCACAGTATTTCAAATTATTCAATCATTTAAGTTTATGTATTACTAGAAGTAAATTAGGCAGAAAAATCCTAAATAACAACGAGATTCTACCTGCAAAAGATCAATAGCCTTAGCGAAAATGTCAGTAACATTATATCTTGATGGCATGAAAATTGTTTATTCTTGAGGCGGAAAGAGCTATTAATTTAAGCTTATAAATTTTCTTAACTTCATCTGCTGTTACTGTGGATCTATTATCAGCATTCCAAATTGCCGTTGCTTTCGTTAAGGAAGAACTGTAGAGCCTGTTCAGCATCTTTCGTGACAATTAAGTTCAAAGTGTGTGATGCACATCCAAAGTGCCTTGGCAAAATAATTTCAGGAACAGCTGAACTATCCTGGTTTATTACCTTTAAATCTGGCGCTTATAAATCCTGTACACTATAAATGCTTTACAAAGTTGGATGGCTTATCTGTAACTGTTCCACATATATTGGTATTTCTAGGTCCGTATTTGCTATGAACTTCTGCTGATATATGAGCTGAGAATGACGATGTAGATTGCCATCTATACCTAAATACTCTCCAGTTATACCAAAGTAGCTTTTGTTATTGCAACTCCACAGCTAATAGTCCGCCTTTCTCTTATCTAGAATGGATCGTATAGTTTTTGCACAGGGTATGTTTCCTGAAACTTTTCTTTTCAACATGGCAGAGCGGTAACATCTTGGAGATAACTTATATGAAGTACCTAGTACCTTACCTATTGACAAGGTAAATGAAAATTAAGACCTAGGTAAAAGGTACTCGAATTTGAAAATACCGAGGTACCTAGGTACTTCCAAACACTGGCTATAGTCATCCGACTTAGATCAAACTTATCAGTCTTATGTAGAAGCATATAATATTCATAAATATTAAGTATGGGAGCAATAGCATTGAATACTACAACGTTTTTCTTACTAAGACTTTTATTAAGACCTATCTTTTCTATGGCAGCTATACTATATAGTTGTCCGATTTTCATCAACCTTGGTGGAAATATGAAAAAGCATAGAAAACATTTAAATACGAGGTTTGGGAGGGGTTTCTTTGAAAACAAAAAAGTTTTTCTCACTAGAACTACTTTTTTGACAGATTGTTCCTATGGCAGCTATATGCTATAGTCATCCGATTTGAATCTTACTTGGCAGAATTGTAGGGTAGCTTATAATATTGAACAGTTACAAGTTTGGGAGCGATAGCATTAAAAACAATAGTTTTTCCTATTAAGACTTTTTTCAGACCTATCTTTCCTATGACAGCTATACTATATAGTAGTCCGATTTATATCAAACTTAGTGGAATTATGAAAGAGCATAGAAAACTTTTTATTACCAGGTTTGGGGACGTTTGGGATGAAAACAAAAAACTGTTTTCCCACTAAAACTAGTTTTTCGGCCTATCGTTCCTATGGCAGCTATATGCTATAATCATCCGATTCGGCCGGTTCCGACAAATTTGCAGCTTATTTGTACCTAAAGACTTCGTGCAAAGTTTGGTTATGATAGCTTTTAAACTGAGGGAGGAGATGGTGTAGAAACAGACTGACGGACAAACGAAAGGACAGACGGAGATGGCTATATCAACTCAGCTCGTCGAGGCTTCCTCCTATGCGTTACAAACATTTGGGCAATTTTAATATACTCTCTGCAGGGGTATAAAAACTGGATTTATGAGCAAAAGAAGAATTGCTGTGGCCGCACTACAGTAAAAAGAGCTCGTGAGAGAAAGATAAATAGAGAGCGGGGAACTGAGAGCGGTGCATTCAATTCCCTCACATAATATTTGATCAAATTCGGATGACCATATCGAGCGCTGTATCCTGCTGTTACAGGGTATTTAACAGTCCAATTAATTTATCTCTTTAAAGAACAAAAGAGGGAACCTTATGCAATACATTCACGCAGCTAAACAAAACAACAAAACTGCAGCAAAAAAAAAACAACAACAAACAGAGAATGTTGAGGAGCAGTTGGCCTGGCAAGGGGGTCTATTTCAGTGTCATTAACATTGACGAGTCAGCTACTATAGAATTCAGTGTGTTACTTTCGCTTTGGGTACCTAGCTAGCCGCCCCCAAAGCTGTTGCATAAATAACGCAACGTCGATAAACCGAAACTGACAGCGGACCCCGACGAACCCAACGACTGACCATTGAAGCTCAAATTCCCAAACAAATTAATCGTTTGAATGAATATCGAATACAATGCACGAGTCTCCACCGCAACGACAGCTAAACAAAAACACATTATAAACGAGTACAGTAGGTAACAAAAACAGAAACAGAAACCATCAATAAGTAATCAATGGCAATGCCATATTTGAGTTTTCAATTCTTGGGCGCTCATCAAACTTTCAGATTCTTTTGTTGCCAACGACCAAATTAATTGCGTTCAAGTACAAGGAAATAACAAATAAGTTTGGCAATGACCAATGAGACCCAGTCGACGCCGTTTGCTGCCACCATGGGATATGACGATGACGCCAGCCTGATATAGTGTCCCGTCTGCCAGCCAAGGTGGGCGCCCGCGGTGTTTGTATTACCAACATTCTTATGTCTTCGACAATGAGAAATTACGCGCACACACACACACACGCAAACAAGATTGTCTGCCCATCCCCGTTCCCGAAACTACCCAAAATCAATAAATTGTACTCCAACTTGCATATGACAACTGCCAAGTGCGCCTGGGACATATGTAGCTTTTTTTTATGAACCTGCTAGATTTATATGGTGCTAACCCTTGTTGGATGAATTTTTTATGCTGTTTGCTTAATTTAAAATATGAATGGCCCCAAGAGAATTTATGAGTACTTCGTGTCAACGCTAGAAAAGTAGGTAGGGGGTATTGAGTTTGCCGCAGTCATAGTTAAGTATTATAAAGATAAATAGTTTGTGGAGAGCATATTGGGCTATATCAAACATACATAAAGTGGCGAACATAAATATTCGGTTAGGGCCAACTGTTGAAATCGTTGGTTTTTATGAGGGTACGGCAGCGCTTGTATCTACTGTTTTTCGTTAGAAATAATATTTTTATAATATTATAGATAGCAGAAATCCAAAAGAACTTAAGCTTGCCATTGAACAGCATTTATAAAACAAAAGTATTTTCGTGAATTTATAATTTAAAAGGATTCAGTTTAACGCATTTCAAAAAGCTGCTGGTTAAGGTGTAGTTCCTTTGAAAAACAATTTAGAGATGACCAAGATGGGTGCCCACCTGGAAGTTTATAGCGTCAGTGTTTTGGAGCGAAATAGGAAAATCAATCTAAGTCAAGTATCATGCCATCTTATTGGAGCGTTTGTATGAAGTCAAGAAACAAAACCAGTATTCTGTCATCTAGGAATTAATTCCAAAAACATTCCGGTTTGTTTTTCGATGAAAGTTTCTATTTCGGTTTTTGGTTTATATACCCCACCCGGACTTTTATTTCTTTATACCGATACGAGATTATTAATTTAAAATTTAAAAGCTAAATGTTTTTAAGTTTTACACAATTCTGTAAACTTGATGGAAGTCTGTGTCTTCACTCGGAAAATATTAAGTATTTCTTTGTAAAATAAAACCAAAAACCAAATCTAAGAAAATATTCTGTTTAAAATCGTTTTCAGATTTAAAATCCTCAATCTTGAAGGACAACACTAGCTAAACCCCCCCCAGCTTGAGATTGTGAAGTGAAAAAAATGTATATTACAAGTTGGAAAATGTATACAATTGTTTGCTTAAACTGCCTTTACACTTGACAAACTTCTTTAAAGAGAATCTCTTATCAAATAGAACCTGTTCTATTTCATCAAAGAAGTTTAAATTTTCTACATATTTAGAGATATTTGATTTGCTATTACAATAAAGTCAGTGAGTCTCTTTAGAGATATATGACAAGTGTAAGGGCAGCTTTAGCTTGACTGTTCATTGAACACATTGCTTGTCATAGATGACCATGCCATTCAAATATGTTTATTATGTTAAATTTTTAAGGAACTACGGAATCGTCATTAGGCGTAGACACGTTTTCACCCCACCATGATGCACCATTGAGGTAGAGTAAAGGTCGCGAATTTTTTTCGACCGAGAAAAATCACAAATAAAATCGAAGTAGGGACAAAAAATCAAAACTAAATATATGTGTGAGATAAATGTTTTGGCTGCCAGATTCCAATATCTATATTTTGATATTTGGTAAACGCCACGTTTTAGCTCTGGTAGTGTTTAGTATTAGTGTTGGGTAAAGGTTGTTAATTTCACTGAAAATGTTCACTTCTTCTTTTTTTTTTATATAAGTCTATTCACTGAAATTGCTCAGTTGTTTTGTTACTCAATTGTTTAGCTGTTCGGTTGTTCAGCTGTGCACTTGTCTACTAACCCCAAGCCAGGGTGACGATTAGCAATTGACGGTCCATTTGCTGGGTCTCACATGCAGTTGCTGGCTTACTTATACACAAAGATTGTAATCTTTTGTGGAATTATTAGTTCAACTTGCTTAACATTTTCCTCTAACCCTGTAGTTCTGGTAGTTTTTGTTCTGTCGGACAACTGGTTCCACGTCAGCCGGGTGACTGCTTTTGAGGTTACGGCTAAGATTGCTTTGTGAGTTGCAACTTAAAGTAATGCAGCAATAATTACATTTCGCCTTTTTTGTTATCCACTTCGGTGAAATGGTTCCAAATATTATGATTGCCACACCAGAAGGTTGCTCAAAAGAGAGTGGCCATACATTAAACAGTCAACAAACTAGGTAAGTGATAAGGTCACACTAAACAATTCACTAAATTAGTCACTGAAATAGGTACTGAACATGTCACTGAACAACTCCCAGAGCAAGAGGGACTGAAAAACTCACAGAGCAAGATAGACTGAGCAACTCACACTGAACAAGACTCAGTGAGTCTTGAGTCTGACTCACTGATCAAAAATTAACAATTGAAGATGACCATTTTCACTCGCTCACTCATTCATGAAAAATTAAACACTATTTTCATAAGCCCCAAGTTTCAAGTCAATTGAACGAAATTCTCAGCACACAATTTAAAAAAGTTTCCCCCCAACAAATTTTTCTGGGCATTTTTCCCTCTGCGTGATTGAATTTTTCAATTTTCTTTTAAAGCCTCCATAACAGAATGATTTTCAAATCGTTGATCTCTGGGATAAGCAGTCTGGGCTGTGGGTTTAAAATCAATCTGTCGGGCTAAGAGATCACGCTTAAAGGTCCCAAATTCGCCATGAAAGTTAGGACTTCTTCTTTAAAATCCGTCCTAAGGAGATTCACACTAAATTTCAGAGAAATATTTTGTACAAAATTCATGTTCGGACCACGTCTGTCGGGTCGGTCCCACACCAAATATTCTTTTTAAGTTTTTTATTTCGAGAATTATTCGTACTTGGATCAAATACAGAAACTCTTGAATCACGAATTATTCATACTTGGATCAAGAGCTGAAACTCTTGAATCAATCTTGAATGTCCGGATCAAAAATTCACTCTTGAATCAAGAATTTCGCTCTTGGATCAAGAATTTTTACTCCTACCGTTCTTTTGAGAACAAATGCTCTTGATTCAAGAGTGAAATTCTCTATTTTTTCTCTGAGTGTACAGACATTTTTTCTTAATTATACTCTGTACCGAAGGTACATAGAGTATATTAAGTTTGTGCAAAAGTATGTAACAGGGAGAAGGAATCATTTCCGACCCTATAAAGTATATATATTCTTGATCAGCATCAACAGCCGATTCGATATAGCCATGTCCGTCTGTCCGTCTGTCTGTCTGTCTGTCTGTCTGTCCGTCCGTCCGTATGAACGAAGAGATCTCAGAGATGGTAAGAGATAGAGGTTTGGCATGTATGGGACATATATTTCTTATACTTGCAGGCAAATCAAGTTTGTTTTCAATTTTTGCCACGCACCCTCGCGCCTCCGCAATTTGGAAAAAACGTCATATCTCCTACAGTTTTGATGATAGATGGTTCGTACTTTCTAGATATATCTAGTACTCAAAATTATTTATCGATTTGCTGAAGGAATGATAAAGATCGGATGAACGATACTCAAGCTATGAGCAAAAACCGGTCAGTTAACACCTCCCACCCACCCCACCCATAACCTAAGCATTGCGTTCAGCAGAAGCAATCTTAGTGAGAGAGAGAGAGAGAGACTTAGACAGCGCACTGCGTTGTGTGTTAACTGGCCGTTTAACTCGTGACCAAATGCGAGCTGCGACATTAAGGGTGCAGAGTATGTTATAGTCGGGCTTGACCGACTTTCTTTCTTGTTTTTTCTGAGTGTATAGAATGTACTTTTGCATTATCACCCATGTTCTCAACTCCACTTTCACAAAAGTTTAGTGATTTTGAGTTCAAATCTCGAAATAAAACCGGCTTTAAGTCGTAAAATTGTTGTGGAAGTGAACTTGGGAACATGGCTGTAGTTCCTTTTGCCTTTTTTTACAAAGTTTATTATTCATTCGATCTTGAAGTTTTAAGAACAAAGCGGTTTCAATTCAACCTCTGGCCTACCCAAATTAAGGATGGAATTTATATCTGAATCACTCAGTTTTAGGTATGTTCTTAATTTTATCTGACAAAAACTTAGGTATTTGTATTTTACAGTCAGTAACTGAATCTCTTTGTTTCCTTGTTTAAAAACTGTTGATCTCTGGATTTGGTCATTTTTGGACAAACCAAAATAGTTGATTCTATCTTCTTATTTAATATAGATACAATGTAAGTTAAATAATACACAAAAATAGATAAGAAAATATTGAGATCTGTCATTCTGATTTGACTTCGGTTCCAATTATAAGAGTTAACAGTTTTTGGTGGTAAAAATTTATAATGGGTTCCTCTTAAAAAGGTTAATTTTGTATAACAGCTTGGGTTCGATTAAGATATAGTTCCCTTTTTTCATCAGCAGTTCACTCATCCGCAAATAAAAGAAGAATATTTAGATAATAGAAATGAATTTTTTGATTGAAAGCTTAATAATGTTGCCCTCAAATTTGATTTCTCTTTATACCACATACTTCTAGATTTAATAGAAAACAACTGTCACAATTCGGGATAAAAATCGAAAGCTTTTTAAAAATTTTCCCCATTTCATATTTATATTTTTCTGGTTCTTAACACATAAATTTGATTTTTGCATGTTTACATAAGAGGCATAATTACAAAATAAAAAGGAATATGCTATACACCACCATTTATTTCGTTTACCCAATTTGAATGCCACTCATTGGTGCTGCCCGTTTGGCATTTTGGCATTTGCATGAGCGTCGTTGCCTTGAAATCTATTTCATTACGAAAATAAACACAGAAGCGATACAGAAATCTTGAAACACTTGGGTTATTATGGCATGTACCATTTTGGCAGCGGCCAAAGGGGTCAGCTACCTATTAATTCAAAAAGAATGCTAAAATTAGTGAAGATTGAAATGGTAATGATATTTTGGAAATCATGGAAAACTGGCCAGCAGAAAGTAACGCAAACTAGTTGAAATCAGTTTGCATTAGCATAAAGTAGAACACAAATATAAAATGAATCCAAAGCACCTCTACGGCTTGTTTCTTCCCCCAAGCAACTTACTCAACATTTACATAAGAGTCGTACGTATCAAGTTCTCTGCATAACAGTAAATGGCGGTTCATCAGGATAGCTTGGCTCGACCCACGTCCTGCTGGTGCTCGATTGTGCAACGAGGCGCGACGCAATGGCCAAGTTTTAATAATAATAATACCCAGACGACGAAGGCAGCTTGATGATGCGGTAAACAAACTTAAAGAGCTCGTGACCTACATAAAAGGCAGGCACTCCCCCCACCCAACCCACTCCACTGAAATGCTAGAAAGTTTGCATGACCAACGATTGATAGGGTCCTCGTCCATGTCGTGAACACGTTATCGTTAGCGTCGTCACCCAAGCCTGCCCAGCAAGGACAAATGAATTTAATAATTTTGTTTCACATAGGGACAGAACGCAGACAACCCACAAAATCGCCAGCCACAAGGTTTTCACACCAATTGGCGAAGGTTTTACTATTAAAAAAACAAAAGTGTCGTAATTGTGGAAAGTTTGTTTACGTTACGCACATGTGCAACGAACTCATTTGGCTAATGATATGAGGATTATATTTAGATGGGTCAAATGATTAAGTTAGCAAATTAAGTGTGTCACTTGAGGGAAGGAGATTGGGAATAGATGGTGTTATTATTAGCTCAGCATTTAAACAATTCATATGGGATTTTTTTAGGAGAAAATTAAAAAAGGGTTGGTTAAAGAATTTAACTTCAGGGGTATGTATTTTCTACCATGAGGACATAACCAATTGCAGAATTGGTTAACTAAAATAAAAACCAATTTGAACAGAGCCCAGCGGTTAGTTGCTAGATTTCAAGTTACCAGGAACTTGTTTTGGGCTGCTTAATCTAACTGATCATTAATCGTCCCACAATTGGTGCAGGTAAACAACTGAGAAGGAAGCCAGTCAACATGCTCAGTGAAGTGAACAATCCGTACCCAGCATTACCAGGAACAAACCAGTATATCTTCAGATAAAGTCTTAACTGGCCTTGAAAAGCTTATGAATTATTCAGTAACAGCTCCATCAAACTATTTCCAAATCTCCAAATAAATAAGGTTTTGGTATCAAGCATTATCTTGCCTAATTTCAATGTTCTTATTCTTCTAGAGTCTCTCGGTTGGGAGGAAAATGCGCTTGTGGCTCATTTGTTGTATTTGGCTTGTTGAAGCTTGACTCACATTGTCTATTAACATTCAAGCCTAAAAGTATGCTATGCAGCTTCAGAAAATATTCTATAAAAGTACATGGGTCGATTGATTAGTTATTGGCTCAAGTAAGAAAACGTGACTTTTTTAATCAAATTATAATTTTGTTGGTAAGTGAAATCCATCTGCTGATTAAATTTTGTCGAAATTTTATGGAGAACAACATAAAACAATTCTCTAATTCTTCTTTAATACTTTCATATTGTTTTCAAACCGCACTGCAATTTTTCGCCGTTTCCACACTAGAAACCAAGGAACAATTGCAACAATGGACTGCTTCTAAGAAATGGAATCCCAAAAAGTCCAAGATGGATAATAATTTGAACATAATTTTCCTATTTTTATTTTCATCCAACGATTTCATAAAGAATATGCGAAATCCTAAATTGCCAAATTAGTTTTGGTTATTATTAGTTGTTCTGGATAGTGACCTGTGGATTTTAAACTGGGGTTTTAAGCCGGCTCAAAGTTAACGTGTTTCAAAACAAACAATAAATTTTGGAATAATTTGGGTGTGTTCCACATATCGACTTCGATTTCCGCATGAACTTATGCATTTCGAATTAAAATTGTTTAAGTTTATAGGTGAAGTGTCAAATATGTCAGAGATTACTAGATCCGAACGAAAGATAATTGCAATTATTTGACGATTTTAATACGCTTGGCTTTCAGCAGTCGATTTCAAAAAGATGTTTTCGTCACTTTATATGTAAAGTTGTAGGATTTTAAAGCGAAATGAGAATGCTTATACGGAAATCGCCGAAGAAATTCCAAAATCCAAAATTCCGACATACTTATCCGAGTGTGCAAGCATATTTGAATCTGAAGCTGTTCCAAACCCAAGCTTTTTGCAAAAAATATACATTAAGCTGCCTTTATACTTGTCATATATGTCCAAATATGCTCTTATCAAATAGAATATAATCTGCCCTATTTCATTAAAGAAGGCAACATTTTCTAAATATTTAGAAATAATTTATTTGCTATAACACTATCGTCAGCAAATCTCTTTAGAGATATATGACAAGTTAAAAGGCAGCTTTCTAAATTCTGAATCACCAGGTCGAAATTATGTGGTATATAACACAGTTCGAAAAAAAATAACTTATTTTAAAAACCCGGCATAAGACCCTTAAATTATGATAAAAAGGACCTCTGTAATCATCACCTCATACCCAGTTTTACGAATAAAGGCCTCGGTTCGCGTTTTATGGGTACTTTTGTACTTGCAACACACAGCGACAACAATTTTATATTATATTTTAAGGGCTTAAGATAAATATCTGGAAAATTCAGTAAATATGGACAGAGTCATTGGGAACGCAATACGAAAAGTTCATTTCAATCGGGCAATTGGTTAGGATACCTCCAGAGGGAGTTAAACCTTAATTCTTGAATATCTTTAAAAGCACACGGTAGATTTTTATTTAAATCGATTTTAATGAAGGTATAATGGACTATTGCATGTCCCTAAGAGATGGTACTCGAAAGACAAAAAACTGCGATATGGAGTCCCACTTTTAGACTCACCCACAAACCAATTCATATAGGCCGTAAACCGGACCTAAAAATAGGCAGAACTGCGTTTTCAGCTATTCCAACGAAGCCTTGGTTCGCGGTTAATTGGCATTTTTGTACTGGCAATTGCCTTAGAGCAACATTGGCCATTTAGTCAAATCCAGCTTCACCAAAATTATGGAATTAATCTTATGAGTAAATTGCTTCACTACCAGCAGAAAAACAGGTAATTTCATTTGAATACTTCTAACTTCTTCTGGCTAAAATTTTCCAAATATTTAGAGTTATTTGCTTTGCTATTACACTATCGTCAGAGAGTCTCTTTAGAGATATATGATAAGTGTAAAGGCAGCTTAAGGCAATTGCTTGTACAAAGATACCCATAGCCCGCGAACTAAGTCTTCGATGGTATATTTAAAAGGCAGGACGGTCTATTTTTTTCTCTAGTTTACGGCCGATATGGACTCGATAATGGATGATGTCAAATGTGGTATCCACTATCGCGGTTTTTCGATGCATGTTACCATCTCTTAAGGGCACATTTTATTGGTCAGCATCTCAATATATAATATATAAAATCTTTCAAAATTCTATCGAGTGATTTTCCATTGATTCCATTTTCTAAGTTAGACCTCGATGGGCGGGGTACTAACCGCTTGTCCATTGGAGGCGGGAGTTTAGTATAACAATTGTGGTGACTCCCTTCATCTTTGGTGAATTTTCCAAAATTTTAGCTTTCTCCTTTTTTTACCAGCAACAGATGTTGTAGCTGTCTGTTGCTGGTATAAATTTGCCCATTAAACGCGAACTTGACGTGATCAAGAAAAACTGGGTATGAGATGCTGCTCCTTGGTGCTTCTGGTTTCATAATTTATTGGTCCCGTTCCTAGGCAATTTTGAGTGTTCCACTGTGTATTACTCTTAGAGTAAAAAGGGTATACTAAAGTCGTGCAAATGTATGTAACAGGTAGAAGGAAACATTTTTGACCATATAAAGTATATATATTCTTGATCAGAATCAACAGCTGAGTCGATAAAGCTATGTCCTTCTGTCGGTATGAAAACCTAGATCTGAGAGACTAGAAGAGCTAGAGCAAATTTTTGCTACGCCCCCTCCCGTCTCTACAAAAAATTTTTTGAATAACTGCCGAAATTTTGAAGATATCGGTTTTTGCTTCGAAAGTTTCGAATCGAAACTCACATTTATATACCCAACATCTATAATCTATGGAATTTTCATTAAGTTAATAAATAGCGGAGTTATAAGAATGTCATATGTTTGGGCTGTTTATAAAAATGTGTTGAATACTTTTAGGCTTTTCCTTAAGTCCCACAAATTATGGCATTTATTTAGGGACAGTATTTTGAAGGGTTAACAATAATAAGACTTCTCTGTATGTAAGTTAACATTAAGGAAGGCTATTAAACATTTCTTCCCCTGAGTAACGGGTATATCGATGTCGGGCAAGGCCGACTTTAGCTTACGCTCTCGTTTAATGTGAAGTTTTGAAAATAAGTTTGGAGCTCATCGGATGAAAAACTTAAAAAGCTTTCATACAACAGTTTTCCGCCCATTATTCGACTTTGGGGTAAAATTTTCAAAATACAAGTCACGTAAAAATGAGTTTGAAGCTAAACGCTGGGACCTAAGTTTTTTCTCAAAAAACTTTAACCACCCACGTACCACTCAGAGGGTGAATTTTCCGAATGATGGTAAGCAGTTATAGTTTGATTTTCATATAAATCTTGGAAAATGAGTTTGAACCTGATCTGATGAAAACCAAAAGAGTTTCATACAACAGTTTTCCGGTAATTTTCTGAATTTGGGGGTAGATTTTTCGAAATTTGAAAGTCACGTTATAGAATTTTTTTTTGTGTATCTTTGAAAATGAGTTTGGACCCCATTTTCCACCCAAAAGGGTGAATTTTCCGAAAGATCTATATAGTTAGAGACAGGAAATGAGTTTAAAGCAAACACCTTTAACCACCCATGTTTCACCCAGGGGGTGAATATTCCGAAAGATGGTATGCAGATATAGTTGAATTTTCATATAAATCTGGGGAAAATGGGAAAACAATAAGGTTTCATACAACTGTTTCCCGCGTATTTTCCACATTTCCCGACAGAAATTTCCAAAATCCAATCTTTGTACTCACTTTCAGATAAGATATAGCTAGTGTGAAAAATTCAGCTTTCTTTCTCTTATGGTTTGGATTGTGTGGCAGTCACCAGTGAGTCAGTCGGGTTGAACTCTTTTAAATATACAATATAAATATACGAAACATTGGTAATTTATTTTATAAATATGCCTTCAATATCAGAAGATAATCTAGAAAGTTAGCTCTGCGATAATGACGCTCACCAAAATGATTTTATCAGAGTCTTTGAATCTTCTGCACGCCTTTGATTCCATTGCAACTGGCGTTACTCAAATGGGTAAGAAATTGCCTCGCTTCAAGGCGCCAGCACGCACAAGCAGATGTCGCAACAAGTGCAATTGACTCGAAGTGACTAAAAAAGTACCAAATCCATTCGTACCGGCGCCAGCCTGCACAAGCAAAAAGCGCAGTTTGCGCAACTGAGACCGCTGATAAGGACTGTTTTTTTGTTATTGTTTTTGGACAGCTTCCAAACAACAATTGCGTGAGCACAGCTGTTCTAAATCATCATCGACTCAAGTGTTAGTTGAACAGGCTTTTCCAAATATAAAGCAATTCGGAACATTATTTTGTATATTTGATAAATTGAATTTCTTTATATTTAAACTCGAATTGCAATTTTGCGAACTAGCGAACTCGTCACCAAATTGTGAAGTTTACTGACCTGATATGGCAGCTTCATCTTAAAAGATGAGAAACCGATCAGTAATTTGTAATTTTCTAAGATTTATATTCCACTTTTAGTTCGGACCTAACTTGCAATTTATAAACCACTCTAAAACCTCTTAATAAAGCTCCATTAGAGCACTCATAACTTAGTATTTGCATGTGTTAGTACACTTTCTGAGTCACTTTTCACACCCACAACTCTAGCCCATGAGGTTAACTAGATTTATGTCCCAAACACACGACGGGAGCAACAAATATGACGCTCCCTGGCAACAATGACATAAGAAAAATCAAAAAAAGAAAACTATGCAACTTGTTGGTATCTGTCATTATTTTACTCATTACTCGAGGACAGGGCAAACATTTATGCGCAGCCACCCTCAAGGCGTCCCAAATCGAGCAGCGCCGTGTTGGCGCCTGCTTTGTTGACTTCCTAAGGCTAAGGTTGCCGCACCCTTTGTCTATGCGTCATTATTCGTCTCTGGGCTGAGCCTATAGCATACTTTGTGGCATTTTAAGTGAATTAATTTCACATACCACCCAACCAAGTTGAACATTACCTCGACCATTTGGTTTGTTGATTAGATCGAGGTGCGGGTTTTTGTATTTCACCCACAAAAAAGTTTGACACATTTTTGTTTGTCATTTGTTCCTGTCCTGCCTAATTGGGCATTGATGCCTGGAAGTTGTTGTGGACTTGCTCAGGCACGGAAAGTTTTTGCGTTTTTTTTTTATTCTTTCTATTTTGTGTTTTAGGCAAAAAAGTTGGAATTGTTTGTGTGTTTTGGTTGTAAAATATTATGGGACAAGATTGGAAACTTGTAACTGATTGAGGGAAAGCAACTACAACAAGGCAAGGGAAAGTGTGCTAGCTAAAATGTAGAAGGAATACAGTCGGTAATATACCTTGAATTCCCCGAATCTTATAGACTTTTATTTTACTGTAACAAGCATTGGCGCAACCCCAGATCAGTAGTCTGGTTTTATGAATTTAAATATTTACCTTGCCATTTTGTTGGCCCAACCTTCAACCCTTGAGTGCCACACCTGTCAAAGGTTATTTTAATGCACCTGTCTGTATGTATATCTAATACGATTTGTATCCACCAACTGAATGTATTTTATATCTCTTTTCCCCCTCTTAATGCCTGTCATTAAATCTATTTCATGGGGTGTCTATTCATTATTTTTATTTTTTTTTTTTGAGCTTCGTACATGATAATTTTTGGCATGTGCAGGACATTAGAGAGTCATTAGAAAAGGAATTTAAATCAGGGAAAGCAATCAATAAAGGGCAAAATATCAAAAATTAAAGAGGGAGCAGTTTCACTTTAAAGTAGCGTACTATTTCTTTGATACATGCTTCTGTATCCTGATGCCTTATATTGGCTATTAGCATGCCGCATCACTAGAGTAGGAAGATTAATGCAAATCTATACTTGATCAGGGAGCAAGCTGTTATGCTGAACTTGGCCCTTGAATTATAAAAATGATACATTTATTTATAAGCAAATTGAAAAGATTATGTCAAAGTTCATTGCTGCTTAAATTATATAAGAAGTAGAATATATTTACAAGAAAACGCCAATAAAACTTTATTAATTTCAAAGAAAGGTTTCCACTAGGTTTTTATATCGAAATTATTCTTTAGACAACAACATTACTTTCTACCAGGGCTGCAAATATAGGTATATATAGAGGTTTAGTTTATATATATGTATATGGAAGTTTAGTGGCTTACAATAGTATATTAGGGCTTGGATTATCAAACATTATAGCAGCCTCTAGGTCAATAAGTCTTGGAGCAATGTGTATTTGAGATATAATTTACGCTGCCTCTTAACTTTGAGTGGTGTTAAGCGATATTCCGCATAGAGATTCTTATTGTCTGCATAGGGATTCACAGTGGTTAGAGCGAGACGCACATATTCCCAAATGCACTCTGAGAGCGTAAGTGAGAGCTAGCAGCTGACTTATTTCTGAAGAAGCGGAGACAACTACGCAATAGTTCAGCCTATATTTTCTAGTCTGTAAATTACACAACCCAACAGTGTTTTTGGTGCAGGCATATTTCGATCTGATTATGTTAATATGGATTGCAATTAACAAAACTGCATCATTGGTTTGGTTCTATCGGCTCTTGTTTCCAAGATATAGCGGAAAAACGTATATGTTGGTTTTTTTGGTCACTCCAGGATAAATATGGGCCACTCTTGGCATAAATATGTGGATCTATTGTCTATTTGCAACAGACCACGGTATATAACTATAGCAGAAAGTGTCTAAATTGGACTCTAAAGTCAGCCAATTCTACTTTTGTGCCAATTTCCCCAAAATTAATCATCCCCTCTTAGATAGTGTGGTTGTCGAATTTCTATTGGAATTACCTAGGCATATAAACAAACAAATGTTCTAATTATGAGAATTTTTTTGCATTTATATCACCTTTTTGGGCTAGCCTGTTTAAACGAAAAATACATATTTCGATTTATGGGAGGAAAACTAGATTTCCACTCTAAAGGCTGGATTCCAGATGATATAAAAATTTATTTCGGTGTGTCAATCTCATCTCTTTCACATATCATATCATCCTCCCATTACCCTCCACCCACCACCCTATTCCATTTTATTCTGCAATTACTTTCACCTCTGTGGGGGATTTGAACTCGGTGGACCTCTTACAAATGCTGAACCCACACGCACGCGGCCTTAGCTCACTCGGCTATTAGCCTTAAGCAAGACATAGCTGCAAAACCATACTTAAGAAAGTACGCAGTTGGGCGGGGCCTGGGATCAAGTTACCGAAGCAGTATATTTTATTTTTTTCATTTTATATTCTTTTAGGAAAACTTTCTTAAAATTAGGGTTTATTTTCTTAATTTTAGGGAAAAATCCCCTTAATTTGTAACAAAGAAAGGCGAAATTACCCTAAAAATTAGAAAAGGCAATAAGCAAATTTACGTTAAAAGTTAGAAAAATATAAAAGTTTTTTCTAAAAAATTCATTTTTAATGGCATTTTTTCTAAAATGCACAAAATTTTTTCTTAAATATAGACATTTTTTCTAAATTTTAAGGCGATTTCGATTCTAGTGCGATTTTCCTAAATATAAAAAATAATTTTCTGAGTGTACTTGATTTAGCATAAATTGTTATATGTTTACATATAGATGATAAATTCTATGATGAAACAAGTAACCTTTTCACAGTTCCCATAAAAATTTTCAGTGCGAATCTAGTTTAACTCCCATAAAGTGCAATATGTATTTTCGTCTTAAACATGCTGTAACTTTGCTAAATAAAATGATTTAAATAGCATAAAAATCACATAATTAGATCATACGTTTGGCTATATGCTCAAATAGTTTTCCAATGAACGCACTAGCTTAAACGGGATGATTATTTCGGAAAAAATACCATAAATCGAGAGAAGTCTGACTTTAGAGGCCAATAAGGACACTTTCTGCTATACTCAAATAGCGCTTTAGATTTTTTTAAAGATGCATTGATATGTGCTCAGTCGAAAATAGCTCAGTAGCCTATATATTTATGCCTAGTGTGGCCTCCATAAATCCTAGAGTGCCAAAAATGCAACATTTTCGTTTTTCCGCCATATCTTCGATACAAGAGCCGATAGAGTTAAACCGAAACCAGTTTTGTAATCGGTGAGCATAAGCTTTAGGTATTTTTAAATCAACAGAGTTGGTCATATTGTAGGCCTGTGTAATTTATGTTTGCTTATAACTTTTAAAACAAGACGCACACAACCACAAAGGAGAATGGTTGACTGTTCAGCTGTTTCAAGAACCTTCTGGGCTTTGCCTATCTTCTGCATGTCGGCAGAGGCCATCTCATGAAAGCATTGCTAAGATTGGTTGGGAATTCCACAGGCAGCACAAGTGCAAAAACTAACATCAACAGACAACGCCAAATTGACAGAAGCCTTTGTGTATGTGTGTGCATCCATTTCGGACCTTCTGTATAAGTGGGGGAAATTCTCTCACTTCAGTTAACACACTTGGTATAAGTTTATCATTAATCCAGCAATCTTTCATTATTACTGATTCTACCGCTGGATAAAACAAATATATGAGTAGAAAAAGTGCGCTAGACTGATAGACTTGTATTGCAGAAACAGCTAACAATGATAAGCATAAATATTGCTTTTCATCTTTATCAGAACATAAGCTTGGTACAGCATCATTAATTCTTCCAAATATTTCGGAGTCTCTGACTCCGGAGCGGTTCAACTCCGAACCGGTTTGCAGCCTTGCTTTCTACAAAGCATACAAAAGTTGTGGTTTCACCTCTACTTTAGGTAAAGAATCTTTACTAAAGGTATATAAAGTAAGATATAGATGAAAATATATCCGGCTCTAAGGACCATAATATTCTAGATTAGTTGATTAATAAGCTTGATTAATGGGTTTAACGTTATAACTTCACTCCTTTATTTTCATTAACAGCTTGTGCTGATCGCTTTGAGTTCTCAGTATTAGAATGACCTTATTCACGAACATAGAACTAGCTTAATCCTACATGCCCGCTTCCACTTGGTTTTACTTCATAGTTATGGCATGAATATTAATGGTATTTAAAAACTTTCATTCAAAACTAATCAAAATTTTGGCAGTATCTGTAGAGGTAATTTGTCATCAAACTGCAGCACTTTGTGTGTGCGATTTTTTGTAAATTAGATTTTGTGTAACTATTAGTAAAATTTCTTCAACAAATGATATGATATGCAAGTAAAATGCAGATGCATTCGTCACTTAGTGGTTAGAACTAGTTTCAGCTAGTTCTTAATACATACACTTTCTGCTATCAGATTGCGTTTTTCTATATCAAAAAGCAAACAAACAGCAAAACAAAAACCGAAATCATTTTAAAATTGAATAGGCGAATCAGAACGTGTAACGAAAGCATTTCCCAAACAGACAAAGTCGTTGAACCGGTTTTCAAGCAAGGTTTCCCCACAAAACAAGGCAAAAGTCAAATTCATCGTTGAGTTTGTTAATTAGTTTTTAGCTAATAAAGTGGAAATTAAAGCTCAGCCAGGCGTTCAATGCTTTGGTCTCTTTTTGTTTCTTTTTACCTGAATTAAAAAACTATTGTAAGCCAAATTGATAGACAGCGATCACGCTGTTGTTTGGGTATTTGTTAGTTCTTGTTGCCTGGACACACTTCCGTTGGGGTTTTTTGCAAGCATTTCAATAAGACATGTGTTCATTTTCACATGATTATTTTCGTTTGGCGGAATTGAAATCGCCAACAATTGTTGAAGTTGTCTAAGAGGAACAATGTTGGGGGTACGATTTAACTGTTGAATGTGGCTCACATTGAGCTAGTATCGGCAGTGGGCACGCCTTTGCTCCCCTTGCTTCCAATTGCCTATATTGCCTACTGAGATTTAAGCCACTTCTGACACAAGATCAAATGCCTCGCTTCAAAATGAGTTACAACAACAAAATTCATGTGTGCCTGAACGCCGCTAGCTTGCCGCACAAGCAGACATAGGCTGCAGCAGAATAAGGCTGCATAAACCAAATATATGCTGTGAGTGGATTGCTACTCAACTCGAGCATCGCCGATAAGAGTTGTTTTTTGCTACACCACACCTTTAATTTGGCGTTCAACTCTGCCCTGTAAAATTGATTTTGAAATCTTTTCTCCAATATTTCATTCACGTTCAAAAGAATAAGAGAACCTCACAAGGTGCGGCTCAATCTCAGAATTTCTCGCATTAGTTCCAATAGATAAAACTTTGCCCAGATGACTACACAATCATTCCATAGAGATGGGAATTCATCGATAGATATTCAAAGGGTTTAAACGATATAACAAACAGACAAACGTATCGTCTCTTTATATGTACAGCCTCTTTTTTGCAAATAAAATTTTTCTTATATTTGGTTTCGATTTTAACATTAAGTTTATTTTAGAAGTGTCATCTCAATAGCTTCAAACCCTACTCTTGCTGATAAGGACGGGCATTCCTGTATGAACTTAATTCGTCATGTTGATGAATCATGAAATCGTATATAAATCATATGTACGTAGTATGATTCAAAATATGTCATTTATAAGCTGAGAATTTACATAGCGAATTGATTAAAGTCTTGTGAAAATAAATTTTATATTATTTTGAGCTATCATTGACTTTAAATGGCAAACAAATTAGTTTATTCCAAGTGAAATGAAAAAGTCATGCATAAACAAATTAAAATTTAAGCACATTGCGTACATTGATAACATAACTAATTATATGGGTAGGTAGGTATGTTCACGCATGCTTCACACTTTACGTGCCGTATATAAGTATATACTTACTTTTCAGTTTAGTTTTCTTTTTTTTTTCTGCACTCTGCTCAATTAGAATGTGAAATGTGAATGAATTTGTTTACCGAACTTATTATAGAGCAGTTATTATGCAGCAATTTGGTAGAAGGCGGCAATGAGAGTTTCGTACAACCAACCGACTGCTATTCTCTCATTTCGCCTCTCACGTATGGAAAATAGATAAAGCTCTGTATAAACGTGTAGTCGTGTCTATTTGTTGAGAAATGAATTTCGCAAAAGCGAGCTGAAGCGAATTTGGGGCGAAGCATGGAAAATTAAACTAAAGAAAGATAAGATTATGCTAAATAGGCAAAAGATCATGTTTATTTGGGCTCTCTTAAACGCAGGTTCTTAAAGAATATTCCGTAGGCTTTGCACTAAACAGCAAATAGAGCCATCAAATATTTATTGGTTTATTTATTTAAACGAATTCGTGCACAATTTGTTTGCCGTAAGTAACCACTTTGGTCAAAGGCGAAACCATAAAATGGCTAGGTGTGATGAAGTACAGTATGCACGTGCCTATCAGGCCTCTTTCGAATTACGAAAACGTGTTAATTGCTTCTTCTAATTCAGAAAATAGAAAAGGGAAAATTAAAATTTTAAGCATTTAAATAAATGAATAAAATTATCTGCCATATTTTTTATAATTAAAATTTTAATTGAGTGCAAATTTTGATATCGGTAAACGAATTTTATTTTATTACTGTCTCCAGAGCGAAATATTCAGGCCTGTTCCCGTTTCCGACTTCAAATCATGCGGTATCGGAATTGTTAAATGTCCCCGCTTCAAAAAAAAAAACATCTTTGTTGTTCAGCTTTTCACTTTAAAACAACATTGATCCTAATTCAAGCCTCTTGATGGCAAAAAGTTTTGACCGAATTCTTTGATCGTTTCCTAGCAAGTACAATATGTCCAAATTCCGATCAATCGGACTTGGAAACGAGAACAGGCCTCATTATTTCTTTTATTCAGCGGATTACTTAAAGAAAGACGATCTCATCTACTACACTGAGAAAAAAAACAATCAAAACTTAGATTTAAAATCCTTTTCCAAGAAGCTTGCAATCTAAAAAATAAAAATAGATTGTATTTCAATGAGATTAAAAATCTCAAACATAATTTTTATCATCTCTCAATTTACCGGCCCTCCTACATTTCTCTGTAAAGCTTCAGCTAACAAATCTATGCTATGCTATTTGCAATGCTATTTTATGATTTTCTATCTTATTATTCGGCCAATGCATAAGTTGCTATTGCTAATTTGATTATCCATAAATTTATTTTTACAAATAAGAAAAACAACTATGGTTTCAATGGGATTGGAACACACAACCTCGCCTTTCTACAGTCTAAGAATTTTGCATGCTGAGAGCTTTAACGCACGCTTTTGCTCACCCACCTTAAAAATGCTAAATATAAATTATAGGTATGTTTGCCTTTCCTTTTTCATATTTAAAAATCAGATTGTTTGATCTTATAGTCGAGTATAAACGATCCATATCCAAGATTGTCGAAATACGATTTAAGCGAGAGCGTAAGCTAAAGTCAGTCCTACCCGACTTCGATATACCCGTAACTCAGCGGAAGAAATGTTAATTAACAGAGCACCAACATTATTGTTAACTTTTTAAAATAATGTTAGTAGTCAGTGCATCCTGCCCCCAAATAAATGCCAAAATTATCAGGCCCTTCAGGAAAAGCCTAAAAGTAGTTAACACATTTTTTGCCAAGCCCAATTATAAGACAAAAGGTGATATTCTTATAGTTCCGCTATTTATGATCCGATCTTTATGAAAATTTTAGATATTATAGATGTGGGGTATATAAATGTGAGAGAGATCGATTTCTTTAAAATTATGGGAGTTATTCAACATTTTTTATTAGGGAGCGGGGGTGGGCGTGGCAAAAATTTGAAATAACGTTGATCTGCATGCAGACAATTCATTTCTCTATTGGTCTACATTTCAAATTTGGTTGCTCTAGCTCTCTTAAGTCTCTGAGATATAGGTGTTCCTTCAGACGGACGTGGCTATATCAACTCGGCTGTTGTTGCTGTCAACAATTTGTGTTGAGTTCGGGACCGGCCGGGACAGGGACAGACGTGTCTCTAGTATTCATCTAACATTCGTTGCATTACGGTGTCGAAGCTATTTGGGTTGAAATTGGAAACAGGTAAACACAATGCATAACCAAAACAAGGCTCTAGCAGTACTGCAGCATTTGAGTCAATGTTAATTCACGATTTGATAGTCACAGTGAGTCCTTCGCTACTGAATTGACGTACGGTCCTGGGTGACTGTTCAACTCCAAAATACCACCCTTCAACAGCAAAATACCACCAAAAGTGAAACGGTCACACTGTACTGTCACCTGTGAATTGCTTGCATTTCAATTCGGTTAATTGTTATACTCTGTACCGAAGGTACACAGAGTATATTAAGTTTGTGCAAAAGTATGTAACAGGGAGAAGAAATCATTTGCGACCCTATAAAGTATATGTATTCTTGATCAGCATCAACAGCCGATATAGCCATGTTCGTCTGTATGAACGCACAGATTTCAGAAATGGTAAGAGATTGAGGTTTGACATATATGGGACATATACTTCTTTTACTTGCAGGCAGATTAAGTTTATTTCTAATTTTTGCCACGCCCCCGCGATTTGAAAAAAAAAATATATCTCCCACAGTTTTGTAGATAGATGGTTTGTACCTTCAAAAGACATTTAGTAATCAAGATTATTTATCGATTGGCCACATAAATGATAAAGATCGGATGAACGATAGTCGAGTTAAAAAGAAAACAAACAATTATGGTGGTTAGCACTGGCCGCAACGGCGATGAGCAGCACTTTACACACTTTATGACTGTTTTGACACTTTGCGGCTTCTTACTTAAATTGACCAAATATATACAAGCTTTGGGGGGTACAGAGTATGTTATAGTCGGGCTTGACCGACTTTCTTTCTTGTTTATTTAAATATTTAGGGAGATTTGAAGAATCAATGGAATGGAAAATCTTTCCGTTGGATTCAAATTACGCCAATCGATGATTTTTTGTCAAACTTTTGCTGCTGATACTCCGGCGGGTAGGTGTCGGAAAAATTACAAATTATTTTTCCCGTTTCATACCCCATTGGAGTTGAATCAGCTGTTTCTGCCCGTTAAGTTAGCGGCGCTATGAGCTTTCCAATAGTCATGAATGGAAATTTTAGTTTGTCTGAGTTCGACTCAGCGTAGACATAGACTAAGATATGTAGACTGAACGATTGCGCAGTCGACATCGCTTCTGTCAGAAATTAGTCAGCTGTTCGCTCTCACTTACGCTCTCGGGATACATTTGGTCAGTTGTTCGCTCTCACTTACGCTCTCTGAATACAGAGCCCGTCTGGCTCTGTAATGTATCTTTTTGGGCACTATCGTTTAGCACCACCAAAATTGAGAGGCAGCGCAAATTTGTTCTCTAATACTCGTTCTCCATGGCGTAGAGACCTGTCGGAATTTTACGAAAGCTTTCTGGACACACTTTTTTTATATGGAGTTGACATTCTTAACTGTATGAGTAGCATGCTTTATTATACAGTTCGCTATATCAATCAAAAAATTTAAGAAAAGCCTTGTGACTGTTTGAATCACTTTGTCACATGGTGCTCAGCTGCCGCAGGCTCGTATGAGTATTGCATAAAACGTTCCAACCAAAGGAACTAAAAAGTCGGACACTATCCCTATGGGTTAAATGTCCAGCAACAACTGGTTCTGCTGAAATATATTTCGTTTTAGCTCGATCACATTAATATACAAAAATATTTATATAAACAGTATTTTTACTGTTTTTGTATGACAAGTTACATAATTCCATTTCCTTTTATTATTCAGCGAAACTTGGAAATACATTTCTTTATAGATAAACCTTAATTTTGTAATTTAACAGAAGGCTAAAAAGAAGTAATATAATTGAGCATCCCAGCCAAAATGTTATTTATATTTGTGATTTATACAGAATATAATAATTACAGAGCTTGCATATTTTAGATTTTAAGATGACCGAATACCGGCACCTGGTGTCTCGAAAATGTATGTGTACAAAAATAATATACATTGCCTTTTACAATCCAAATGCATAGCAAACACATTTTGATTATAAAATGTATTTTCCATTAATCACGTTGCCCGCTGCTGTTCATGTGAATGTTAGTCCGAATCGTATTTCTAGCACTTGGAATTCTTAATAAAAGTTTTACTGGCCTCCATAAAAGTTGCTCTGCTAGTTGCTGGCAGAGTGCAACCTAATTAAGTCAAGTAAGATCAAGTGATTTATCCATATTTTTTTATAGCAGAAAGATTTCCATCCCTGACACTGAAAACACTAGAAGTGTGTTTGTTTTTTTTTTTTTCATTCCGCAAATGAACTGATAAGCATTATTTTCGTATATGTAAATATGGTTAGAGTTATCATAACCAAATGACCAACATGTGCACATTTGAATATAAACAAACGCATTTTATTCTTTTGTATTATTAGGTACAGAGTCAGACTCAATGCGGTGCAGATTTGAGAACGGATTCATGGCATTGGCCTATCAGCAATTAATTGAGTATGAAAAAATAAAAAGACTTTGCAAGATTATATAAAATGTTGAACAAGACCTTGTAATTAGTTGAAAACTAAAATAAAATCAAGTTAAAACAGTGCATTTTATTATGTCTCAAATTCTTAATATTGGACTATGGTGGTATATAAAGAATATTTTCTAATTACAAAAATAGAGTGAAAAATTTTAGAACTTGGGACTCAAGCCAGAACATTTACAACATTTGTCCTCGTAAAATTTGACAATATTTCGTTCTTGTTTTGAGTTGAAGGCAACTTATTTTCTGTGTATCATATCAAGAATTCGCCTGAAATTAACTTGAAATCAAGTGAAGTTGAACTTTTTACGAAACGTCAACAAGAAAAAAAGTCATTCCCGCCTTCATGAGTAATGAGCCAGCTATTTGGACTTTCCAGAGAACAGAATTGTGTGCGAAATTTTGTCATTTTCCGTTACGTATCATTTGTATGAAAATATCTGTAAAGTTGCTTATTACTTTATGAACGGATTTTCCCTTATTTTCCCTTTATTAATTTAAGTACAACTCTTCAGATCCCTATATAATCTTACACTAAGGAGTGATACTTTGGGTTCGCTATGCACGAAAGCGCACAAAATTTGATTTTGACACACACACGTGTGTTCAAACTAAATACTTAAAGAAGTACAAGCGGAATACGATTGAATTATGAGAAACTTGCTACATTAGATTGAAAATATGATTTAAGAGCCAAGTGATAGATATATGACAATATATGACACCTTTGAAAAGATTTTAAAACAAGTTAGAAAGTTGGTCAAGCCCGACTGTAATATACTCTGTACCCGGCAGTAGCAGCGCTGCTGCTGCGCTGCGGCAGCGAACTTTTTTTGGTCATAACTTGACCAACAGATGACAACACTATTTGATTTTCAAAACTGACCAATAGATGGCGCCACTACTGCAACCACAGGAATTTACTTTTGATCATAACTTAAGTATAGTTCATCCGATCCTTATCATTTCTTCAGCAAATCGATAAATAAACTTGATTACAAAATATCTCTAGAAGGTATATGTCCCATACGTGTCAAATCTCTATCTCTTACCATCTCTGAAATCTCTTCGTTCATACGGACGGACATGGCTATATCGACTCGGCTGTTGATGCTGATCACGAATATACATACTTAATAGGGTCGGAAATGATTCCTTCTACCCTGTTACATACTTTTGCAAAACTTTATATACTCTGTGTACCTTTGGTATAGAGTATAATTATGTACAAACTCAATAGGATCTTACTCGGAGCAGTTCTAAAGCTAAGCAAAATAATAACTTGAACGGAATTTTTGAAGCAACCAAACATCCTAAATAACTTTGGAGTATGGAGTTTGGAATTAAATAACAGAACAAAAGTTATTTGTTGGTTATTGTGGGCAGCGTCTTGACAAATTAAGTTGATATTTTATTCAAACTATTTTGAAAAAATTGTTCAAGTGCATTATTAAATATTTTGGTTTAAATGAAATTTCTCAAATTTCGTGATCGATATGCAAAAGATTTTTAAAGTGTAGCCTTAAACTTGAAATATTCTTGCCCTACGCTCTTTATTCTTTCGTTCTACTTACTCCAACTTTTCGGCGTACGTCCAAAGATGGTCTTTTCCGCAGGATTGTAGATCATTTCCGAGAAGGTTTGCTTCTTGGCTGGTTGCGGGAAATTGTACGCCTCTTTTTCACCTTTTCCGTTATTCTTCGACATTTTGGCGCTTTTTGGTTATTTTTTTTTCTTTTGGGTTTGCTTCACTTATTTCTATATACGAATTATATATATATATTATTTATGTATGTATATGTAATTAGTTGACGTGGACGGCGTGCGTACGTTTTTTCGAAGGCTAAGCAAATTGTACAATATATTTTTTTTTTATTCTTGTATGATTCAGCAGTCTGTTAATATATATCTATATATTATTTTTATTTTGCACACGCAGCACTTGTGGTTTTAGAAAATGGTTGCTTTTAATTATGTAAAATTTTTTCATAAAAAAACTTTTTTTTTTATCGCCACGAAAAAATACTTAAAATTTTCACACAAAACACACAGAGAGAACGAAACGAGAAGTGAAGTGTTATTCCTATTTCGCTTTTGAGGATACTCGACTCCCGTTGCGTGCTCCGTGCTGCGCTCTCGAGGTAAGATCACCAACTGAACGCGGTCGAACTGAATCCCAAACCAATCCGACTATGACGCGGGTCTTCAGTTGCTTACGTCGCCCCCCTAACACTCACAACACTCACACACCGAAACGGCTCTCTGCCAACCCAACACACACACATAAAAACGCACACAGGGAAGTGCGAGCACAGACAGCTGTTGAACGCTTTTGACACTTGTGGCCAAAGCAGAAAGGCACAAAAAAAAAAAAAAAAGCTTTATGCCTTGCCAATGTCTGGCTTGGACTTGTTGGTTGTGGGCCACCAGTGGCAGAAATGTTGTCTCTCACAGTGGGCAAAAGTGGCTACGCAAATAGAATCACTGATACTGTTGAAGCACAGACAGTGGCCAGACAACAACACGTTTGAGGGTGAATTACAGGAGCGTAGTCCCCAAATGGGGGACGTTTTATTAAAATTTAAAGGGCAAGGCGTGATGAGTGGTTTGTGAAAAGGGGTTTTATTTTTCATAAAAACATATGTATATTAAAACTATTTGTGTATTTCGTTATTAACTATTCAAACATAGAAAACTATAAACTCCACGAAGTAGTTTATGAGTTTATGGGGCTGAGACGAAATTTTGTGGAATAGGGTCTTGTTTTAAATATATTTATATCGAGGTTTAGTATACAAAAGGGTGACTTCTAATGATTACCGAGCGATTAGTAAGGAAATGAATTGTTAATTTTAATTTTTTAAATTTGAGCTTCTTGGTTTTACCTTTGGGGCCCATTTTTCAATGCCCGGCTAAAAATTTAATTTAATTCTGGTTTTGTTATTGATTACAATTTTTGTTGTTGCGATTGTTGTTGTAGCGCACAACAAATTAGGTGAAAAAATGTTGGTTCAATGGTTCCGGATTTTTTCACAAAAGCGGCTTATACGAAATGGGTAAGTTTAAAAAAGATTTGTTCGGAATTAATGTGGCTGTCGTATTTTCCTACACCTTTGGGGTAGGTTCAGCAAAAAAAAACCAGACCTGTAGGGTTGCATAGTTAAAATTTCGTAAATCGTCTGTTATTTTGTGTTAAAACGGTTCAGCTCCGCTATTTTGGACTTACCGGGTTCCCTGAGGCAGGTGCAAGAACGGTGGGTATAACGAGTAAAACAAAAAAATAAACTTTTTTGTAAATCAGTCAATATATACTACATATTTTTTCTGGAACCAGTTAAAAAAAGGGGTTTCAAGATAATAGGGTATAAAGTTTGTTTTCTATTTTCGACCAACTAAAATTAGATTATAAATTTTTTTATGCATTTGGAATTTACCTATGACATGCAAACATTTTCCTCCAAATCCGTTGATCGGTTCCTGAGAAATTTGGGTTAGAATTCGTCAAGAAATGGTAAAAGAAAGAATCTCCAAAAATCTCCAAAAAAAATTAAACAGATGCCGAATCTGCTTGAAAATAATACAGGATTGCTTAGTCACTTTTCCCCCCTCTTTTCATTATGAAAGTTTTTTCAAATTTAATTTTTATACATAAATACTTACCTGTAGTGAGAGCTAAAATCAAGAATTAAAACCGAAACGAATTTCGGTTTCTTTCAAGGCATTTATATTGGCCTAAAGCTAATTTTAACTGTATACAAAACCGTAACTGAAATATAGCTATCGGCCGAATAAGAGACCGCAACCTTTTCCGAAAATCGTTTCGGTTTTAATTCCTGAACTTTGAACTTGAAATGATTCAACTTTTTCGGAGAGTTGATATATCTTACCATTACTTTTTTATACCCTCCGTTATTTGTAACACATATAAGGAAGCATCTCTGACCACATAAAGTATATATATTCTTGATCAGCATGACGATCTGAGTTGATTTAGCCATGTATTTCTGTCCGTCCGTCGGTTTCCATGCTATCTCCTCCGTCAGTTTGAAAGCTACTTTAACCATACTTTGCACGAAGTGCTTTAGTACAAATACCAGATCGCATGACTATAGCATATAGCTGTCATAGGAACGATCGGTCGAAAAACTAGCTTTAGTGGGAACATTTTTTTTGTTTTCAATGCAAGCGTTCCCAAAATTTGTATTTATAAGTTTTCTAAGCTTTTTCATAATTTCATCAAGTTTTATTTAAATCGGACAACTATGTAATATAGCTGCCATACTGACAAAAAACCTAAGTAAGAAAAACTTCTTTATTTTCAATACTATCTCTCCCAAACTTGATATTTATCAATTATATATACTTCCACATAATTCCAAAAAGTTTGATCCAAATCCGATGAATATAAATAGTATATAGCTGTCATAGAAACGATCATTCGAAAAAGTAGTTCTAGTGAGAAAATTTGTTTCTTTTTTGGTAGAGTCTTTCCATGTACTTGCCAGTTGAGAATATGATTTGTTTTAACACAATTCTGAAGAGTTTGATCCAAATCGGATGAATGTATCGGATAGCTGCCATATAACAAACTGGCTTGCCGAATGGCCAAAGTACTGGCGTCATCTCTGGCTTAGTTTGGGAATCACTCGGCTAACATTGTTCAAAGCGAGGATTAAATTGTTGATTGAAAATTATTTAAGACCTACATTTATATAAATTATACGAGCTGCAAGGGTATATAAACTTCGGCCATCAATATTACTGTTGTGAGCCTTGCTTAAACATAGCTATTATTTTCGGTAAGTGGGTATTTTTTTCTTTGATATTTTCAATATGTTGTCATTCAGGTGTGTTCCAGAAATCTCTAGAGATTTTCGTACAAACGATTTGATTTGGAACTAAACTGGAAGGAATTTATATGTGAAATGATAAGAATAGGTCGGTTAAACCATACGCATTAAATCTACTTGGCCTTGCGCAGTCGGTTTCAAATCGCTCAACTTGTGTCATCTAATCTAAAGGTAGTAGCCGGGCATATTAGTGGCACTTCACATATAAACCCAAGCAGTTTTAATTCGAAATGCAAGAGTTTATACCAAAATCTCTAGAGATTTCCGAAACACACCCATACATATATAATAGTTAATCAATTTTCTATCTATCCTAAAATACAGAAACTTCACTGCGGAAGAAACTGTTGAACATTTGCTGGTATCATAGTTTTGCCCAAAAGTTCGCCACGCATAGAAGGAATCATCTCCGACCACATAAAGTACACATATATAGTATTCTTGATCAGCATGACGAGCCGAGTCGATTGAGCTATGTCCGTCTGACTGTCGGTCTGTCTGTTTCCACGCGAACTAGTTCATCAGTTTCGAAGCTATCGAGTTGAAATTTTGCACAGAGTTTTCTTTTGACTGCACGCTTCTTGTATGTCGGAACCGCTCGGATCGGTCGGAAAATGGGTTTTAGTGAGAACAACTTTTTTGTTTTCAATGTTAGCGTTCTTAAGCTTGGTCATAGTTAATATTATATGTTTTAAAACTGATCTGCGAAATTTGGTCTAATTCGCAAACCTTTGGAGCGATCTTTTTCAAGTGTATTAAAATTTCGGCACAGACGAAGTTAGCTTTTTTAAGACTTTCCTTTTACCATTTATTTATTTGGGCGCCCAAATCCTCACTTAATGTGCAACGCTCCTGTCTTCTGTTGTTGTTAATACAAAACTGTTGCTTTATAAATATTAGAAAAAAAGCACAAGAATAAAGAAACTCACGCATACTAACTAAAAGTTATCTCGGGCTCTCTCCCTCTCTCTCTCTCTCTCTCTCTCTCGCTCTACCGCTTTCCCCCTCTTTGTCAGTGCAGTTTCTTTTCTTCAGTCTCTCCCACACAACATTGGCATGCGCTGAGACTGAGAGTTGAGTACGTTGGCTCCAACGAACAACTCTCCCAAAGGTTTTCTAGATGTTTTATTTGAATTTATTTTTCTTTGTGTTGTGTTTATATTTTTTTCCTTTTTACATTATGTTTGGCGTTATTGTTTTAATGCTTCTGCATCACAACACAGTTTGAAAAGCTTTTTTGGAAATGTATTTTGCATTTGTTTTCTACATTACTCATCATTATTATGCCTATTGTTGTTGTTGTCCCGTAAAGAGGCCGTTGTCAAGTGTCAAGCCACTTTTAAGTTGATTAATTCGCATAAACGAGCATTTCCGCGAGCAGAATCCAACTCCAAGAGCGTTGCCATTGCCAATTTGCTGCTTTTGTGGCCCTAAAAAAGATTACATTCCTCTTATTTGTGCCTTTTCGCAATCTTTTCCCTTCATTCTGTGTGTAATCTCCATAAATTTATTAAATTACACTTGACACTGTACTGAGGGCCCAGGCATGCACTCTGCTGAAAATTTATTGTAAAATACTTTGAGCTTCTCATTAGATGCTTCTGCGACGTTAGTTAGTTTTATGAAGTTGTCAGATGGGCAGATGATTAGATGTTAATTTTAAAGATAAGATGTAAAGTTGTGATAAATCATTAAGCATGATAAGCTTAATAATATTTAAAGTAATTATCTCTGGAATTTAAGATGTTTGGCTTATATCACGAAAAATATACATTCAGTTTTGAGAGATAAAATTGGCTAAAAAGTATGGTTTAATCAAACTACGTAGTTAAGAAAATTTTGAAATTTTGAAAATAAAAGTTGGTAATTTTTCACTTTTTGCAAATAATCATTAATCGTGTTTTAAGGGGCAAAGTTTAATGCGTGACTCTTAGCACTTCTGGATTTTTGTGGATTTTGTCAAAAATTGCTTAAAATGCCAATTTGGACCCTTTTTAGCAGCGTTTTGTTTGGAACCTACACTTTTGTTTTGAATCTGTTTGATATTATTAAAACTTTTTCTATATTCTAACTATAAAATAAGCTATCCCAAACAATTCTACGATTTTTTTAAGCGAAGATATACCATTTTAAATATTTGTGTTCAATGCAATGGTTTATTAGATTTCAATACTAATGACTTGCCTCTTGTACTGTTGTTGCATTGCATACCTTAGGGCTGTCAACAATTTTGTCAGTTCCAACACATGTATTCAAAATGGTATATTTTGGCTTCAAAAAATCTTAGAAATGATTGGAATAAGTTTTTTTAAAGCGAAGTAATGATTTAATGAAAGGTTCGATGACAAAACGCGTCGAAAAAGTATCAAAATAGGTATAATAGGTATTATAAACAAATTAAAGCTCAAATAATCAAAAATCCAGATGTGATGAACCATTTCCCAAAACCAGGGAATCAAACCGAATCGTATTTCGGTTCCGATTCCGGTTCTGGTACTTACCTAAACTTATGTTTCGGTAAAAGTTTCTGTTTTGGTTCTAATACTATTTCGTTATTCGGTTCAATAAGGGTACCTGGATATTTATTTCGGTATACCAGTGAAGAAAGAGCCGTCATTGGCCGTGTTCTTAGCGAAGACATAATAATTACGACCCGGAAAATAAAAGTGCTATGCTTACTTGCCCTTCTGAAAGGCCACACAATTGTGGAATCATTGTCGAGTTTTCTGTCCACCATTTAGGTACATCTTTATTTTATAAACGAGTGTTTTTCTATAAAAGGTTTGTTTCATCACGGTTTGTCGGTACGGATTTTTCTTTCTGTCTCTCTGTCTGTCATTTTATTTCCAGCGTCGCTCACAAGGGCTGTTTACAGAGTGACATTTAAGAAGTAAGCAAAGAGAGCGAGAGATCGAGTCCGGCTACCTTGTTGAGTATATCTTGAGCCCGCGTACGCAAACATCTGGCATCGTAGAGCAACAACAACTTAAAATGTGTTCTCTCTTCTCGTTCTCTCCGAGCGAAGGCTTTATTGTTGTCTATTTGCGCATAAGACAGCGGTAGCACACACACAAACAAAAATGGGTTTGGTTTTGGTTGATATATTTTCTTCATTTGTAAGGTCATTCTGGGCACCCCTGATCTACTGCGCTCTACTCTCGGTTTCGTCATCGTCCATTCTCTATACAGTGTGACCATCATTCGAATTCTTACCAATACCTTAACACTCAAACATCGATACATTTATACATCTTCGCGGACATATTCAAATAATTCCAAAGACTACAATTTTGAAAACGTTTTAAGCTCAGGAAAATTGATCATTATTGATGCCATTAAACAGTTTTGTGTAAGATTCTAAAGTATTTGTACTTCTTTCCTCATTAAGGTTAACTTGAACAGAAATGGATAACACAAGTACTTTTCGGTTCCGAAGTTAGCTTAAGCATGACATTATATTGAGAATCCAAGAATATAGGATGCAATGTTTTTCTATTTCACAATAGAAAAGTTTTGAATGGCCAGACTCTGTTTAGTTGGAAATTGCTTAAAAGTCTCCCAAAACTAAGTGCCAGCTTTGCAGTCTAGTTGTTGCACTCAGAACCCAAACTGTACCGGTACAATTGTCGGATACCGGTACACAAAATAAAGGTGTGAGTGTCGTTCACACTCACGAGGCTTTGATGTGAATCATGATGCTAAATTTTTGGGCTTAATTTCCAAATCACTAGCCCTTTCAATGGTATATACATAAATCAGCAATGGTAATCTTCCAAAAGAAGAAATCTAACAGGGTGTAGAAATATCATCAACAAGATCACTTGCTGTGCTCTTTCTTTTTTTCCGTGAATCTTGTTTATTGTGCTGCTCCATAGATAAATGTAAACAACAGTCGCAAAGGAATAACAGGCAGAAATAATAATTTCAATCTTGAATTTAAAAAAAATATAGATAATTTAAGACCCTCTTATCCCCTATTGTTCCCCCACTCGTTCCCCCATGTAAAGTCACTGTTGAGTCACTGTTAAATCACTGTTATGTAACTGCTAAGTCGCTGCCAAGTCACTGTTAAGTCGCTGTTGTCACCGTAAAGTCACAGTAAAGTCACTGTTAAGTCACTGTTAAGTTACTGCTAAGTCACTAGTAAGTCACTGTTAAGTCACAGTAAAGTCACTGTTAATTCACTGTCTCCTCCCTTTCCAAATCTTTCCCCTCTCTTTCATCCTCTTCCCGCCTCTGCCATCAATCTTGTGTACACACACACACTCAGAGGTTGTGAAAAATATGCATGACGTCAGCGTCACGTGACGATGAGATCAAATTTTTTCCTCCTACTAAAATGTTCCGCACCGAAATTAAAGGGGTTTCACATCAAATAGAAATCAAATGGTTCCGGTTCTGGTTCCGGTTTGATTCCCTGCTCTAAACACATTGACGTTCAGTAAACGAAAAACACTCAAATCGATACCATTCCTGCTATAAACTGGACCTTGTTTTCTAGCGGAATGCAGCAAAAACATCCTAAGAACATCCTTAGGCCCGAATATACACTTAGTTTTGAATAGTTTATTTGCGCTTGGGAAGTTTTGTAATTTCCTTTAATGTGGCATTTGTGTATTTTGTAGACTTGAACGGTTTGGGACTAGGTTTGGCAAGAATTGAAGTTCGGCTGATGCATTTCTACAACTCTATTCAGCTTTAACTAAATAAAAACTGTCAGTGCACAATAAATTTCTTAATTTTCAAAATCTTAACAATAATTGAACGACATTCCCTTTGTTAAGCACTTCAACTTCAATTTGATTTGTATCTTTGACTTGAGTCTCGCCTGAACACTCGTTGAGATCAACAAAACCAGTTTATCTGGTCTGAACTGAAATGCTTGTGATTTTTCCAACGATTCCTGCTATGTGTGCTTTGTAAGGTACATTTGTGTGTACGTATGGAGCAGTTTCCAGTGGCTTCCTCATTAGAGTAAAGTTTTGATTTTTTCCTGTTTAGCAAAAGATTTTCTGTGTACTCGACTGATTGTCATAGTGGCGTTGTGTGGGGGTAGCTTTAAAGCTAATTAGCTCTCAATTAGTTGGATGCTGTTGTTGTCAAGCGCGATTAGCAATTTATCCAAAATGAGCGTCACATTTATAGTATTGTAAGTAGAATCTATTGATCAAACGCAGCCAGCTACAAATACTATATACAGTTTCTCGCTTGACGTCATAGGCAGCAATGAAATATGTATATTTGGTTTAAAATTTTGTAGAACCATGAGATATACATGCATATATCTATGTATGTAATTTGCGTTGAAAACATGAGGGCCACAAAGCTACAGATGCTGCGCCAAATAGTCGAATCAACAAAAAGTATTAAAAATGTGATTGAAAAGCAAATATATCAAAATTTATACGCCTTATTTTATATCATTTTGCTACTTTTAAAAGAAGAATCCAAATATGTAATTCAGTTTCAAAATTATGCATAAATTTGAGATGTTGTAACTTTTCAAATGAGAAATCGAAAATTATATACGAGAATTGTATTTATAATAGAAATAGACTATGCTCTTGAAATTTTTCAAATATTTTCCATATATAATCCATATTTTATAAGTGCTTTTGAATTAGTTTTCATCTAAAAAGTTTTCTTATCGGCTTAATCGTTGATTTATAATCGGGAAAATAGATAAGACTATTCTAAAAGCCTAAACATCAAATTATTGGCTGGTTCAAACCCGATTCAAAAGTAATTACCAAACATATCACAAAAACTATTGAAGAAATTTATTATCAAACTTCAAGTTCATTACCCTGAGCCACTTTTGAACCGGTTTCAACCAGTTGTTTTGGTACTCATTTTGAACTGGAAAAATATTTAGTTCCTTATCAACAAGCAAGAAATCATAGTTAAATAGTTTTTAAGACAAAAGTCTTAGCATAGAACAAAAAGCATACATTGTATAATCTTTGGTCCAAGTCATGTTTAACCACTTTTGAAGTCTGTTGAAATGCAACTTAATATTTTCAATTTCAATGAAAACATTAGTTCTAACATAGGACTAAATACATCATTTATCTACTTTCGAACTGGCATCATAAACCTAATCTGCAAGCTCTACTAGCTTCTCTTCTACTTTCATGTACATTTAAACCAATAATACTAACAATTATCTTGAATTTATTAGCACTTGTATTGCTATCAGCCATCTCTAATTTTTCTACTCTGCCCTCTTAACTATACAGCGACAACTCACTTAACACTTTGATTAATTCCATTATCAGATGTTGGCTCTTCTATAACGTACCGGTTCCAGTACAAACCTGTTACCAATTCAAAAATCAAATCTCCTTAAGATTGTCACATTTTCATTTAATAAATTTTAACACCTTTACCTATATATTGACTTTCGTCAAGTCGTGCGTATACGAAAAAAAAACCGATAATGCACTTACGTTTAAATTGATTAATTTCAATTTTGTAGTTTGAAATAATCAATATGTATATCGTTAAGCAAATAGCAGTACTTTGTTAATGAGTTGCCATGACGCAATTGAACCGATAAGATTTCTATAGTTGAAAGCATATCAATCTGGCTCTCAAGTTTGCTTTTTTATATATTTATTTGTGCATTGGCCTTCCAACCAGGCTGACCACCGGCCACCAGGTGACGGCAGAGATTTGTATGATTTTTATCAACAGTACGCGTGCTTTTCAAGCATTTTTTGTTATCTTATCGAGCAAAAATGGAGCGCATGATAACGTTTACGTATATTAAAACTATGGCATATGACAGGGCAGTATGGTTGTAATAAACAAATGTGGTAAGGTAACAAGTTCTATAAATGAATGTACCTAAAGGGTGCTTGAAAATGGTTATTTTTTTAAGCTGCTATAAATTTATCTGTTACTATACGAACAAGTCTGTCTGTTTTACAGTGGTTTGGCTTAAGCTGTACCCTTAAGATTTTGGTTTATTTATTTACTTATACTTATACTAGCCACTTGCACTCCTACTTACATAAATCATACAGGAGCTGGAGGAAAATTAGGGGCATCTGATGGCGAAGCTAACTTCGACAGTAATATGGCAAGGAAGAGGTAAAATACCAGTGTTTTTGTCCTTGGGACAATGCTTGCTCTCATAAGACTATCATTCATACTAGATCAGAGTTCATACTCGCACCGAATGCTTGCCGAAGTCATGCATCCCTGTGTGTTAGAGAGGGACACAGTCACATTTTCGCGCTCCCTTTTTGGGGAACCCTGTACCAAATGCTCCTGGAAAAAGGCGCTTTAAACTCACTTTTAAAATATATAAAATCATTCGATTAAAAGACAAGAAGTAAAAGCGCGTTGTCTATGTTATAACTATTTCCAGGCCCCTTTGATTGATCAGCAGACTTTGGTATTGACTTTTTAATTATGACTTGGTCATTTTACTTTTGTTGCACGAAATCAACTTAATCTAATTTCATAATAAAATGTATTTAATATTGTTTCAAAAAAGTAATGGGCTGTTCCTCGACAGAGGCGCTTTGGATAGAGGCGTTTTTAGCTAGTGCGTAACTCGAGGTATGTTAATATAAAATGCTCAAACGGATTGATAGCTCTTTTTACTAATTTCTAGAATTTTTAATCATTTCATTCTGCCCCAGAAGCAATTTGCAATAAAATACTCGACCGTCTCTGCGTGCCAACAACAAAATGCAGGCACAAGACTCTACATCATCTACCCTGGGGCACGAACATACTCGCCAATTCACACCGAATGCTTGCCGAATTCATGCATCACAGTGTGTCAGAGAGAGAGACACAGTCACATTTTCGCGCTCTCTGCTTGGGGAACCCTGCTCTACATGCATGTTTATACTCTGTACCAAAGGTACACAGAGTATATTAAGTTTGTGCAACAGTATTTAACAGTGAGAAGGAATCATTTCCGGCCCTAAACAGTATATATATTCTTCATCAGCTTCAACAGCCGAGTCAATATAGCCATGTCCGTCCGTCTGTCTCTCCGGTTGTATGAACACACAGATCTCAGAGATGGTAAGAGAAAGAGGTTTAATATGTATGGGACATATTAAACTTGCAGGTTGATCAAGTTTATTTTCAATTTTTGCCACGCGCCCTCCCTCCCCCGCAATTTGGAAAAAACGTCATATTTTCCACAGTTTTGAAGATAGATGGTTCGTACCTTCTAGAGATAGTTTGTAATTAGCTGAGAATTAGTTTGTATTGATTTGCCGAAGGAATGATAAAGATCGGACGAACTTTACTCAAGTTATGACTAAAAGAACGTTCGCTGACGCAGCGCCACAGTACTGGTGCCATCTATTGGTCAGTTCCGAAAGGGTAACAGTAGTGGCGACATCTATTGGTCATGTTATGAACATTAGAATGTTCGCTGCCTCAGCGCAGCAGCAGCGCTGCTACAGTACAGGTACAGAGTATATTACAGTCGGGCTTGACCGACTTTTTTGAAAAAGTTGGGATGCTAAGGCAATTTTGAACTACCCAAGAAATCGTAATGGTAATGGTTATTCCGATTCATAACTCTGGGAACCGAAACCATAGTGCTTATTCGAAATTTCTGAATTTTCGGAAGACCTGAGTAAGGGAAAATGCCCAAAAGATTCTCAGGTAGCAGTTCTGCTTCCATTCATTTAAGGAATTTTCCTTTAAAACCGTTTATGCTAGAAATCCCTAGTAATTGATTAAAGAATGAAAATTATTATTTTCGATCACATTTAGATGTTTAACAAAGTTGGCTGCTCAGTCGCTGAATCATATTTAACGAGAAGACCAAGCTAACTTTGTCTGTGCTGTCTGCTTGTTTTGAAATATCAGAGTTTAAGAATTCTATCTGAACTTTAAAACTAAACATTTCTTCTTTTTAAAACCCGCTTTCCAACCGATTGTCATTCGAATTCTACTAAATTTGTCAAATCTGTTTGAAAGCATATAAAATTAAAAATTAACAATCGCCGAGTTTAAGAACCAAAGTTTTGATCACTTATACCCATTTTCCGACTGATCGGTCGTATAAGATATAGCAGTCCGACTTTGACCAAATTTTGCAGATCTGTTTAAAAAGCATATAATATTATTAGGAACGCTTACATTGAAAACAAAAAAGTTTTTCTCCCTAAGATCCTGCCGGTCCTGGCTGCAACTTGCTTTAGTTCCTCCAAATTAACGTTAATTTTGGTTACCAAGAATATAAATTTGTATAATTTATACAAAGTATGATGTTCTGAACAAAGATTGCTGGCCACTTGTGCTTTGCAATTCCCAAGCAGTTACAGCGATGTCTGCATATAAGGACAATTTCAAGCTGGACAGATAAAATGTACTTTCTTGTTGTTGGAAATTTGTGTCGTTTTCCTTGTTGGTCATTGACCAAAGTCCGCCTGGTATACGCCCATTTAATTAATTTTCCTTATTTCCTTACATGAAGCTCACTTAAGCTAAGCTTGCAAATTAAACAATTCCAGCATTTGTGAAAATTTAGCTTAAATGGGATAAGTTCCAGATAATTAATTCAAGTTGAAGAGTGTCTAGACCAGGGCACTAAGGGTTTTTTCTTCGTTTTTTTTGGCAATATACCTGGCAAATAACCTTTATTTTTACTTGAATAATACCCCAATTAAATAAAAAATCTAACGAGAACATTTTTTACGATCACACTGATTGAGCGGTACGCTGTCAAAGTCAGCTGATTACGCACTTGGTAGCTTTGTGTACAATTCACCGTAACACATTGCTTAAGTTTGATTGTTTACGTTGGCCACATAGAAGAAAAAATACAACTTTCAATGATTTAAAATCCTAGTTCAGGTATGTAAAACTAGAGTTTAATAACATATTCGTCAATTTGATGTGTTTTCGTCCTTGTGTAACGTGTTTTAGTCATGTGTTTTTATACCCTTGCAAAGGGTATTATAATTTTGCCCAGATGTTTGCAACGCATTGAAATATTCATTTCCGACCCCATAAACTATATATATTCTTGATCAGGGCGATGAACTGTCTGTCCGTCTGTCTGTCTGTCCGTCTGTCTGTCCGTCTGTCTGTCCGTCTGTCTGTCCGTCTGTCTGTCCGTCTGTCTGTCCGTCTGTTTCTACGCAAACTCGTCTCTCAGTTTTAAAGTTATAGAGCTGAAATTTTGCACAGAGTCTTCTTTTTACTGCACGCTGTTAATATGTCAGAACCGACCGGATCGGATGACTATATCTTATAGCTGCCATAGGAACCATCGGTCAAAAAATGGATCTTAGTGAGAAAAACTTTTTTGTTCTTAATGTTAGCGTTCCCAAAAACGGTCATTATTAATATTATATGTTTTCAAACAGATTTGCAAACTTTGGTCAAAATCGGATGACTATATCTTACAGCTGCCATAGGACCGATCGGTCGGAAAATGGGTCTTACTGAGAAAAACTTTTTTGGTTTCACTGTTAGCGTCCTCAAGCTCTGCTATTATTAATATTATATGCTTTCAAACAGATTTGCAAATTTTGGTTAAAATCGGATAACTATATCTTATAGCTGCCATAGGACCGATCGGTCGGAAAATGGGTTTTAGTGAAAAAAAACCTTTTTGTTTTCAAGTAAATCGTTCTTGAGGTCGGTGATTATTAATATTAAACGCTTTCAAACTAATTTGAAAAAGTTGATCGATATCGGGTGACTATATTTTATGGTTGCCATAGGACCGATCGGTCGAACATGAGTCTTGGTAAAAAAATTTTTTTGTTTATTTTTGTTAGCGTCCTTAAACTCGCTGACGACTTATTTTATATGTTTTCAAAAAGATTCGCGAAATTTGGTCGAAAAGAGACGTTTATCTGTCGGAAAATGGGTTGTAATTACAAAAATTTTTGATTTTAATGTAAGCGTTCTTAAACTGTGACATTTGCATTTGCAAGGGTATAAAAACTTCGGCACAGACGAAGTTAGCTTGGCCTTCTCGTTTATATTAATCTTAGAAAGTTAAGCTATGTTTCGTGGAGTATAGATGTTCAAGGCACTCCGAGGTGCTCAGGCTTTTGAATGTGGAGTTACTAACTGAAGTGTCCAGAATAATATGCAACTAACTTTTTTTCCCGAAGGATATGCGTTTAAACATGCACAGCTGCTAGACATTTTTGTCGGCCACAAACGCTCAAAAACCGCAGTCAAACAGCATATACTGCAAAAAATTAGCGAAAACCACCTAGTTAACACCACTGAAACACAAGGAAATAAAAAGGTTAGCGCTTTTGTCAAATATTTTGAAAGGAAATGTATAAATTAAGGGCATTCTGAATAGCTTGATAAAATTATAGTAATTGACATCAAAGTAAATTGTGGATCTATGAATAGAGGAGGTCGTCCAAAAGTGAATTACGAGAATGCTAGCTGCTGACAAAATCGAAAGTTGGCGACAGAGCTTTCAGAGGTTAATAACTTGTTCCCTTGGCTTGTACATGCTGCTAGAGTTCGTCTAGTTTAAAAACAAAAACCTTTGTAACTAAAGCATAGTTTTAACAAAGATGTTTAAAATTTGTTAACATTAATAAAATTGTTATAAATTGCTAAAATTGAGAAGCTCGCCTTTGAACCTTTGGTCTGCTGTTTAGGACAACATTTTTTTAATATATTTTTCCAAAATTGGTAATATTAAAAGTTCTTATCTATAACCAATTGTTTTGGTCTGTACAATAGCACGCAACAGATCAAATCTATGGAAAAACATGTTTATTTTGAATTTTCCAAATAATTTTATATACCATGTTCAGGGAAGGGGATGTAGGCGTGGTCGAATCATAAAATTAACAAAAACCGAAACTCTACTTCAATTTGAATAATTTATGTACCAAAACTTAACTTCCTATCTTTCAATTTGAAGTTGATGCCAAAAAAAAAACGAAAAAAAACCCATAGTGCAGGGGTGCCCAAAGCATTTAAAGAAAACATTTTCAACAAACAAGACAACAACATATCGTACCATTAGACAAAAAACTAAAGTGTTGTTGCTTAACCTATGCCTAAGTGCTTAACAAAAACCATTGTGTACGCTGTGCATAGAGCTTCGACAGCTATGATCTAGACTTAAATTGTTAAAAAATCTTAATTTCTCCTAGACTAATTTTCTATACACAGTTGCAACTGTTTTAATATAATCTTCCAAAAATTATTTCTTTTTTGTTTTTATCAATTATTTACTTTTATTGAAGACGTTTTTAAAGAGATTTCATATGTATGTTATCATGTAGCCGCTTTTATTATTGTAATTATTATTCTGTTTCATCATTATTATGATTTTTGTTGTCGTTAACATTAAAAACTTAAGAATTAAACGCTGCTTAACAATGTATTTGTGTTTCTAGTCAATGCCGATTGATTGTTATACATTTCATTTGTTTGGTTCGAAGAGAGATTGATTAAATAGATTGAAAAATTTGTATAAAATTGATTGATACTGAATCTAACTACGTAAAAATTTGTTACTTGTTTTTATCGTTTTGGCCTCAAGATTGGTCAGCAGCTTTAGCAAAAGTTTTGGTCAAAAAGTTTTGTTACTTTAAATTTGCATAAATGTAGGTAAATATATGTTTTCAAAATTGTTTGTTGTTTTGCTCGATTTTAAATGGCAGTTTAATTGTAATTTTAAATAAGCAATAACTTGGTGTAAATTTGTTTTTGTTTTTTTTTGAACAGCGCTAAATGAGATTCGTACTTGGCTAGGCGTTAGGGTAATTTATTCTTATCATTTAACAAATGTCCAAATTATTTCATTTCACATTGCAAAAAAGCTGCTCATAATTGAAAGATTTAACACTTTTTAGGCGGTAGACTACATCTCATTTCATTTTATCTAAATTGTATATAATATTTGTATGTTTACGTTTTGTTTGTAAATAACTTTATCAAGAAGCTACAGTTGAAAAATTGTATTATCCAAAAATGGTTGTTGTGTAAAGTTCAAAGTAAAGTGTTAGTTTTTAGTTAATCGACAAAAACGGTGTTTTGGTGTTGATTTTGCTGTGGCGGTTGCTCTTAAAGTGATTCTCTATGCTTACTATATAATAAATCGCACCTCTATTCAGCTTTAGCCACGTTAATCAATCAAAAGCTCATAATGCACCGAGCCGAGTCGTTCCTTGCGATCGTGCATTATATTGCGTGCCCAGGCTTTGCACTCCACATTGATGATAATGCCACCTGATGAAGAACACATATAGAAAATGAGCCATAAAATCATCATATCGTATAACAAAGCAATACTCACGTCTGGGACGCTGGAAATGTACGGCCACGAGTGGACTCAAGTAACCCTCGGAATTCTGATAGGGATAGAAATAGCCGGGGAAACCTCGCACAGGCAAATAGGCTACTGGGCCAATATTCTCCTGATCGGCTGGATTCTCACCCTCGCAGGACACCCAAATGGTGTTCATCTGTTAAATATAAATTAAAATCTTATTATTTACACTTACAAATGATTTTGCTTAGGAACTCACCTTGTGCGCCTCGTTCTTTTCAATGGTTCCTATATACTCCTTCAGACTCGATGGCATTCCAGAGGGTAAATCCTTCGAGCTGTTGTAGTATTCCGGCACCCAGCCATAGATTTTGTTTAACTTGAGGAAAATGCATGGCGAACTCTTGTGGTAGCTATAATTGTTCTCCTTGGTGCAGGGCGACCAGGATTTAATATCCACATCACAAACTTGTCCCCTTGGCGGCGGTTGATTGTAGTCACAGTTGTAAATGTTCTGACCACGACCCGGTGTTAGTCCAGGTACCTTGTATACTGGAATATTAAATGAGAATTTTTGATTAGTTAGAGAAATTGAAGCCATTCAAATGCCTGAGAAAATCGCACTTTTGATGAGAATAATATTTAAAAAGCCCCAAATACGCAATGAAAATTAGAAATTTGTATATAAAAAATACATTTTAAGGAGTCCCCAAGTCCTGAAAGATGAACTGACGGCTGACAATGATATTTTAGTACGTCAGCAAGCCGAAATAATCGAACATGTTTGATTGATTCCGCAAGGCTGAACTTACAGCCGAATTTTAAGAGATCAAACCAGTGTTTGTTGTGCACGGAGCGTGGTTAATTGTCACGATCAGCCTTAAGTTCTGCCGTCAGTTCATCTTTCAGCCGCATGTGTGCGCGTGCCCTTAGAGAGGTAAACACTACGCAAATCAGAAGAAGTTCTCGCTTAAGTGTAATTAATGGAAAGGGCGAACACATTGCTATATATAGAAGTAAAGGGCAACTTTTTACAAGTTACGTAAAAGTACAAATGAAAGTACGTCAGCAAGCCGAAATAATCGAACATGTTTGATTGATTCCGCAAGGCTGAACTTACAGCCGAATTTTAAGAGATCAAACCAGTGTTTGTTGTGCACGGAGCGTGGTTAATTGTCACGATCAGCCTTAAGTTCTGCCGTCAGTTCATCTTTCAGCCGCATGTGTGCGCGCGCCCTTAGAGAGGTAAACACTACGCAAATCAGAAGAAGTTCTCGCTTAAGTGTAACTAATGGAAAGGGCGAACACATTGCTATATATAGAAGTAAAGGGCAACTTTTTACAAGTTACGTAAAAGTACAAATGAAAATGTATAAGGATGCGTTCACACACACATTTTGAATCCCAGCTATCTGGCAGTCTGCTCAGACTGCTTGTGTCAGATAAACTTACAATTTAGGGCCGATTTATCATCTTCTACAGTAAATTGTGAGCTTATCTGAAACATAGCAGCTATCTGGAAGAAGAGGATACTGCCCTTACCCTGTTATTTTATAGTTTATGTGACAGATAGCTCTATGTAGAAGATGATAAATCGGCCCAAAGTGTAATAAAGGGGAATGTTAACTAATTTCTCTGAACATATATGACACCAGTCAACTGGCACTGCCTCTGACAGGTGTTCACATTTGAATGGCAGCAACTGACACCTTAAAATATGGTTCTCTAAGTAAGCTTGCTTACATACTCCGCAGATGAGTAAGCGGAACTAACGCTAACATGTCTGTGAAAAGGAATTGAAAATTTGCCCGTCTACCATAATTCTCTTTTCTTTTTAAGTTCCTCTCTTACTGACCTTCCCAGTTAAATTTTGTATTATCCTAATACACAAATATTTGTTCGATACTTAAACTTTCTAGCCTAGTAACGACCCCATTTCCCAGTCCTTGAACCAATTTCCGTATATTAACAATTCACACGAGCATAACAAAACATGGCTAAGAAAAAAAAAAAATCGATAATATTTTATTTTAATTAGAATAAATGCAAAGCAAGTTGCATGTTGTCAAGCGTCCGCCTAGCAACAAGAACGACATAAACAAACACCAGAAAATACTATGCTTACCTGCCAGGAAATCATCCAATGAGTCTGTCCAATGTTTGTAGTTTTCATGCTGAGTCCCCTTGTACCAAATCAAAGTGCTCTCCACATTATCATCCGGTGGCAGAGGACGGAATCCCAGACCTTGACAAAGGAATTCCACTTCTATTGTTCTGCACATTTTAATTATCTTCAGACAAAAACTCACCTGGATTTGTGCCTATCAGAGAGCCATCCAATTTCCATTTGGGTACGCGTGGATCTAACGTCTGGAAGAAGGCCCACATACAAATGGCCACCAGGGCAGCCAGCACACCATAGAAGGCCACATAGAAAATGCCAATCTTAGCTAAAAAGATAAAGGGAAATAAATTTATTATTATTGAATTATCATAAAGAAAACTCAATAATGATTCATTACGAGCGCGCTTGCCGCTCCCACCCAATTGAGCTGATTAAATTAACCACTTGACAATGTCTTCGGTCAAAGATGGGTTGAATCTTTTAATTAATGGAGCAACGGAACTGGAGACCCCAGCCCGGCAAAATGTAAACAAAACAAAATAATGCTTTGACTCAAGTTTGTAGTAAACATCAAACTGACGCCAAATTGTTCTATACTGAATCATTGTGAATCATTCGTTCGAGACGAAAAACTCTCCATGGAAAACTGATCAAAGAGTATGGGCTGTTGCACTCAAGAGAGGAGCGCACACACACACAAAGAGATAGAGGGCGAGCTCAAACAAAGAGTGAAATGAACATAACCTCAACTTGTTTGAGATGTTGGCCAACTATGAAGAGTTGAATGAAGTGAGAGAGTAAACTCAATGTATAGAGAGAAAATAATAAAGAGGAAGGGAAGCCAAGATCGAAGATGTTTACCTGTTACCTGTGAACAAAACTCTCGCTTGTGCACTAAAAGTGCCTGTAAATGGTAAAGAGATTACAGAAGGGTCTCAGTTTTTTATGTGAAACTAGAAAACAAAACATCTCACTAAAACTAATCTTAAGACTGAATCAAATTAGATCAAATTTGTAGTATTATAAGATGGGCTACTACACTCAGAAAAAAAACCAAGAGCTTTGTACTTGAATCAAGTACAAACGGTGTCAACAGTACCAAAATACTTCAAGTACCAATTTCGTATATCAAGTACGATTTTTCAATAATGAAGTAAATTTAACAGGCCTGTTCCGAATTCCGACCGTTTTCAAAAAGTAAAAACGAAACGAAAAAGAACGTTTTACATTTTGCTGTTCCGAATTTCGAACGATTTGGTTATGTTTAGACTATTCGAAATCGGTTTCGAAACCGGTTTAATCAACAGCTGGCTGGATGGCCAGCCTGGATGGCCAACGTGTTTGAGAGTTGTCGCCAACTCGATAATTTGAATTTACAAACCTCTTTTTTTCGCTCTTTAAATCCATTTAATTTAATTTAAAACAGTATTTTTATATTACATTTGAATATAACACACTAAATAAAATAGTAACCGTGTTGTCCATGAAGCAACCCTAGCAGCTATCGATTGAAGGTTGAAATCGACTGACAAAAAATTGGAAATGGAATTTAGAACAGCAGCGGTTTGTTCACAGTCGCTCGTTTTTGGTTTTCATGCAAAGTTTTATTGATAATTAAAATATACTTCAATATCAATAAAATGAGTAAAATACTCAAATCGTTTCTAAGAATGTTAAGCATTATTATAATAGTTAGCTTATATTTTTTTACATTCATTTTAAGGTCTTAAATATCAATTACACAACTTTTGGAAACGACCAATTTTCCCGATTTACGGAATTCAGAACAGCAATGAGATCGATTGGCCACAATTCCACTCATTTTCGGAATTGGGAACAGGCCTGATAGTCTTCTTCGGCATATATTAAGTACATTTCGAACTGTTTTCAAATATTTTTGATCATACTTTTAGCTTGAAATGGTCTTAAGTACAACCCGATTTACTCGGGTTGACGTCTAAGAAATTCTTAAGTCAACCCCATTACATTCTTGAAACAAAACATAAGTTCATAAAATAGGTACAAAATGTTCTTAGTTTAAGCCCATTAAGGTTCTAAAGCTATTCCCCATTTGTTCTTTAAAATATGCCTTTGTACTAAATCATATAAGGCTGTCAAAATACAAAGGAATTAAATTAACCAAAGAGCAAAATGGTTTTACTGTACGTCGTAAATGTATCCTCACTCCATAAACAAAGTGTTAGAACCGTGAGGGAATTTTAAGAAAAGATTATCAGGCATGTTCTCAATTTCACTACTTTTTAAAAAGTAAGTCGAAAGCAATTCCGCTTCAGTTTCGTTTTTGTGTTCTCTATTCCGAATGAAGTTGCTCTCATTTTACTTTTTGCAAGCCACTGGTCCAAACGAGATTGGCACTAGATCAGGGTTCCCCAAGTAGAGAGCGCGAAAATGTGACTGTGTCTCTCTCTAACACACAGTGATGCATGACTTCGGCAAGCATTCGGTGCGAATTGGAGAGTATGTTCGTGCTCCAGGGGCTATCGCTGGGGAACTCTTCACTAGATACATAAGAGAGATTCCACCATACCAAGCCAAATGATCGAGAATGGAACAATCGAAGTTGAGAGAGGTTTTAGGTTTCACTTTTCGGTTTATCTGGGCAATGCCAAATTCTGGACACATTAAACAAAACAATTCCTTGTAAATCAATTGAAGACTTAAATGCATATCAAATTTCACTAACAATTTCTAAATGGATTACAGAATCAAGGAAAATTCACTTAATGTACATTTAGCAACTCTAACAGTGCGCCATTTGGCGTTTACTTTTCTTTCCACCGACCAACAAGCATTTCTTTTTACAAACAAAAAAGTTTTTCGTTTTGTTTTTGTGAGAACCCGAATCAATTCCACTTTCAAAAAGTTGCCATGGAAGTGGAATTGAAAACATGCCTGATAATCTTATCTTAAAATTCCCACCTGGTTCTTTAAAATAATTCGAATTTTCCGTTGCACACTTTTTGGAGCTAGCATTGTAAGTCTGTTTTGTCCGCAATTCAAAATTTTTTGTACTTGAACTGCGAAAAGTTCTTCATTCAAGAAGGATTGTTGTCATTTGTGTATCATCACAAAACTTGTAAGATTTTGATCAAGGTTCGGTCCGGAGGTTCGAATCCGTTGTAAAATATAGGGTTCCGTTCGCGGACCGATCCCTTTATTTATCGAATCTAAGGTTTTGGTTCGAGTCTCGGCTCATAGCTGACAGATGTTTTCCTCTACTTTCAGTCAAAGTTTAGAACAAATTTTGAGCAGAAAAACGCAGATTACCAAGGCCAAGGTAGGTAAAAGTCGTATGGACCACATTTCTTATTGTTATCATTCATAGGCTCGCCGTCTTCTTTTCCCTTTTCCATCTTAACTTATGCTTTATTTTCATGTTGAAATCACAATATGAATTGGATTTCTAAAACCCATTCTTCATTTCAATCTATAAAACTACAATAAAATTATGACTTCCGGGTAGAAGTTCTTAAGAAATTGAGTAAAATAATCGTTTGAACCGAACCTTTAATTGTATACATTGGGTCCGGTTTGGGTTTAGGTTCGGGAGGATAAAAAACTCAAAAGTTCGAATAACCCAAAAAACCCGAACCGAACCGGTTTTTTGGGTTCGGTTAAGGACCGATTTGCAGCCTGGAATATCATTAACAGTCTTTTTAATATTCCAAAATGCTTCGTTATTAATTAAGAACAAAACATACTTCTAATTTTAAGTACAAAGCGGTATAAATTCTATCCGGATCAAATTAGAACTCTTCCAGTCGTTTTTTTCTGAGTGTACAATGCCAAAATGCATGAAAAAGCGATTATCGCGACTCAGCCATATCTAAATTTAAAATGCTGAACCCTTCTGTTAGATTTTGATGCTTTCGGCAGGTCTAGTCAGAGCTTAAGTTCTGTTTTAAAAATTCAGAAGATTTCTTGCTGTTAAAAAATTAATTCCATTTTGTTTACTTGAATTAATTGAAATGCTTAGATTAATAAAGTGCTGGTCGGATTTGCCCCTTGCTTTTTCAAAGTTCTTGATGCGAGCTTTTTGAGCTTTCTCCGATAATAATCAGAATTCGCAAGTGGAGCATTGGGAATCATTTTCGGGTCATGTTTGGAATTTGTTTGCACTGTGGGATGCATAAAGTCCCACGGATTTAATTGCACAAAATATTTTGCATGTCAGAGTTTTCCGCTAGCACTTGTAGTCGGATGCACAGCGTGCAGTTTTCACAGAAAGTTAATTTTACCTCGTGTTTTATCATCGGATTTTTCCTTGTTAGACTTTTTCATTTAGTGTTTTCACCAAAAAAATTAAACAAACAGAAACTCACTAACACTCAAGCTCCGATTTATTGCGTAGATGAATCAACACTCAACAACTCATTAAGCTAGATATATTACAGTTCATCAGAAAGCTCTTTTACAGCCGATCAAAAAGCTCATTTACAGCAACAAAAACACCTGATTAAGCGGCAGCTGCGGAAGCTTCCCAACAGCTGCTTGCGCGCTTATTTCAAAACTAAGCTTATAGTTTAAACTACTGATGCTACTATATAAAGTTTGAAACTTTGCGCTTTCATTTAGAATAATAAGTATTTAAGAATTTGCCTATTTGCCTAAACAACAGAGGATTTAGATGGACATTCGTGACTAACCACAAAATATTTGGAATATTGTACTAAACTCAAAACATCAAACTCATTTAATATAGCTTCCAATAAAGCTCTGCAGAGTGAAGACTGGAATACCAAAAGGTCATTGCCTTGCATTCGACAAAAAGCCGATTTTGGGAGACAGATTTCGTTCACTCAGAAAACCAATCCATCATTTTGTACTGAGATCGTGTACAATCGGTGTCAATAAAACGGGAAATGCTTAAATACTCCATCCAATTCCCATTTAAAGTACTTGATCTCCCATCCTGAAAATCTTGATTATCTGCATTTCGGATCTTTTGTTTTTTAGAGCGAAGCTCCTTAAACTAAACAAACAAAATGTAAAGAGATTCTTTTGGGTGCGCCTTTGTCTTTGCAAAGTCAATCGCATTTGCAATTTTTTTTAGCAGCAGGTGGATTGTGTGTGAACTGAGTACCGGGAACTTAGTTTCGAGTATCAATTACAAAGTATCTAGTATCGAGAGTATCGAGAACTTAGCACTGAGTATTGAGTACCGAGTACTGAGTATCGATTACTGAGTATTGAGAACTATGTATGGAGAACTAAGAGTCGAATACTGAATATCGGTTATCTAGTTCTAAAAATCTATCACTAAGTTAAGTTTAGTTAAATTGGTTTGCTCTTCCTAATGCTACAAGAATTTCTTATAATTTAGTGCATTAGTCACATGGTGCATAAGTGCCATGAGCGAGTACTTAGTATTGCGTATCGGTTACTGAGTATCAAATGTATAAGTGAAAGATTTCCCTTTGTAAAGAGCTTCGCTCGTACCGGGCATCCTAAGACACCCTCTCTTTTTATAGACCTAGTTCATACAATACGTTCACCTTTGGAAGCACAAGAAGCAGCTAAACACCCTTAGGTTAGGTTAGGTTGCGATGGTAGAAGCGGTGAAGCTTCTTCACTTAGTCCTGTGAGAACTCTTACGAGTAGTGCCTGCCTAGACGCAAAAGCGTTAGTTCTTTTGAAGTTATGAGTGCCAAATCTAGCGAGCCGGTCGGCTATCTCGTTGCGGTGTCCAGGCACCCACACAAGACGAATTTTAAGGTGCTGAGCCATCTCATTCAGAGATTTGCGGCACTCAGTTAGTGTTTTAGCATTATTCGTATTACCGTCAGCTTTTAATGCAGCTTGATTGTCTGAAAAGATAAATTCATTTCCTTCCTTGACCACCAGTTCTTTCAGATGGTTGGTAGCCTTCTGGGTGGCTACAAACTCTGCCTGCAAGACTTTACAATAGTCGGGAAGACGAAAGGACATTTCTAAGTCTGGACTGAAAACTCCGCCTCCCACCTGGCTTTCCAGTCATCTGGCAGCGAGTTCCAATCCAAACGACTTGGTATTATGACCTCATAAATAGTATCAAAAGGCTAAAACATCCCTAACGGCTACCAAAATCTAAGGCCAGTTGGAACTAACTTCGTCTACTTTTAATGGAGTACTGCTGATGTTACCTAACTTTAGCTAAAAATGCTTAAAATTGCAATGGAAATTTTTTTGCAAATCAATTCTGATATCAGCATATCTTGTCTGTAAAGCAAAGCCATGGTCTGCATATGATTGTCCATAAATGAAAACCGTTTTATATTTACATGTAGTTAAGTCAAGCAAAGTAAAATCCACTAAATAGTCAAAGCAACCCGATAGCAATAAAAAAATTGCTATCAATTATAAGAAAGGGAATCATTACAAATGTTTACTCAACAGCAGCAAAACAGTAAAAACATTCTTTGAAAGATTGCAATCAGTTTCCATTTAAAACTTCATAAATTTTTGACACGAAATTGTTAATTCTGTTGCCTTGTAGATTCTTTTACCGGATTTGGGCTGTCAGTGTTATATATGTCATGTCAAATTAACAAGCGTTCAAAGTGCATGGTTCTAATATAATTATGGCTTTTTTAACTCCGCCATCAAAAGTGTGTCAACCGAATGTGAAAAGTGACGAAAAGTTGTTGACAGCGGCGGCAGGCATAAAACTTGAAAAATGTTACACTGGAATATGTAAACTTTTGGCCCATTTTCAATAAAAGATTTATGAATGGAGGGGTTTAATTATACGAACTGAACTTTTATTTTTGTTGACATTAACTGTGCCACAAATAACACGTTCGACGCTTGCTAGAAAGTAGTTGCCAAAGGTACTGCCTAGTTATTTTAAAAAGCTGAAACATTTTTTTACAGCCCAATAACTTAGCCTTTACAATGAACTTAGACCTGGAAAAAAAAGGCGTGGATATGAAAACTCCACACAAAAAGTAGAAAGTATGGAATGCTTATAAAAATGTGCATTCTCCGGATTACATTTATAACGGTATAAAAGTCTATAGACTAGAATATAAACTTCCCTGGTTTTCACCTGCTGTCAAATCCTTTAACTGCACAGCGGGAGATTCTGTTACCATAATCTACAGTTCCCAACAGTTTTTTGATTTTTTTATTTATTTATTTATATTCAAGAGTTTCTTAAGATTTTTCACACTTAGAACTTTAGTGATTACCCAGTCAACACTCATGACGTGTCCATTATGGTTACATATGGTTACCGCTTACCGTAACATTTGTTCATAAGTCCATAAGTTTTATTGAGTGATTCAACTTTTTGCAACATTTGCAAAAAACATAGTTTGCTTCTCCCGCGAACTCTGCTTCTGAGCTGTTACGAAAAAAGGCAAAAACACATTCTTATTGCGGTTAAGCAAGCACATACAATCTATCGAAATTGTCACACGACTGTCAATAAAACAGGTACCCATGTGGGAGTAAGCATTTTTATATCCAAATATTTTTGTAATAATAATTCGACTGATTCAAGTGAGTTCGACCCTCGGTACTGCATCAGCCCTGATTGGAAAGAGCTGGCGCTGAAAATATGATTTTCAATAATTTATTTTACTCGGCGAGGGTCTAGTAATAGGACGTAGTAGTCAAGGTATGGACGTTGCTCATTGCCTTCTGGCAGTTAGGTACTAATTTTTCTTTCCTAAATAAATTACAAGGTAAACATCAAAAATGATAACTAGGTAAAGGAAAAGGTATCCAAAATGCCCAGCACCCTAGGTAAAGGTACAAGAAAAGTTACTTTTTAACGTTTGGTTTAACCAGCCCAAACTACCAAAACTCCTAGGCTTGCTTGCAATTTCAGAAAATTCGGTAGCTAGGCGTACGAAAATCGATCAAAAGTTTCTTGGGAATCAGTAAATCAGTTCGAAGTACACGGTCTTACAATTTTATGGAGTTTTAAATCAAAAATATATTTTTCAGCACAAATGACAAAAACTCGATGGATCTTGTTCGATTGTTGTGCTGAACGAATGTGATGTGCAACCATGATTGCTGGTTCTTGTGATTATGATGGATAAAAAAATCTGAAAAATTCAAGCTGTCATTTAAAATGAAATGTTAACTTTCGCGAATACTATTTTTTAATAAAAAATTTCATCCAAGCCGTTAAGCCAATCAACTTTTTTTTTATGGATGATGTTTGATGTATGCTGGTGAACACGGCGAATGTTTATCATTTAGAGCCGTTTTCACATGGTGGTGTTTTTGCAAATCTAGGTGAATTTGCTGCATTTGCTTTGCTCATATTCAATGCTAACCATCTAGATGAATTTCGTAGCAATCTACTTCGTCCTCATTAAATTCAAAACCATTTACATGCTAATGCAAATGAGGTATTTTTATGTATGCGCACATATGGTCACACTGAACGATATTGGAAAACAAAAATCAACTGCTGCTAAAAGTAAAGTGAAGTCGGAATTGTTATTAAGTAACCCAAAAATGTAAAATATTGGATGTGCCTTTAACATACAAGAACACCTGCAGACATTGCTGAAAACACAGTTGCACATTGTGATTCCCCTAGTTCATTGCTTAAGCTAAGTTTACACATCCAAATAATTTGGCTACATTTTGGTTTACAGGATTAAAAACTTAAACTATGGTTCCATACGCAAATAATTTGATCAAATATGGCCCGAAAGTCCCACAATTATAAAAATATATAGGCCATATAGCCAAATTTTCATGAAAATTTGTCCAAATTATTTGCCTGTGTGAACTTAGCTTTCGACCTATTGCTTAATCTCCCATCATAGTAACAAGTCGTTCAAAAGAAAAACTTTCTCCTTCTCTGTACAATTCTTGCTTTTATTTTTAAAATTGGCGTGCAATAAAAAAAAAACAATCAGCCGAGTGCAGAGGTGCTGCCAACCTAGTATTATACCTTTCTAGACCTCCCGGTGTGACCGTGGTGCAAATGGCCGAATTTATAATCAACCTACATGAGACAACCAATTGCACAAAAATCACCTAGTTGCAAAATCTAGGTAGATTTGATTTGATCAAAAACAGTAACATGAGAAAAAGGGCCTTAGACTTGTTAGTCTATCTATCTAGGTACAAGCCGAATATTTCAGCATATTTAAACAAATAAAGTAAGCATAGCGATTTGGACTTCTTAATAGGTTAAATGAACAAGTGAATTTGTTCAATGTCAATAGCAAAATCTGTTGGTGACGGCACTTTGTGTCCTACAACACTGTATCTATATATACAGGCAATCAAAATTAATTTGCTTTGATTTATACTCAACTCTGAATAGCAGTCGCATTTTGATAACATTCAAAGGAGAGTTCATGTACCTAATTTTAGTGCAAGTTACGAATACAGTTTTCAGTACTTTTCTGACTTAAAGCTTATTAGGAATCATCATTGTCATCAGCTCAAAATAACGGATTCTTAATTTGAAAGAATTATTAAATTAGATTAGAATCATTAGATTAGAGTCATTAATGGAAATTAAAGTCCCAAACCTTTCAATGTTTGACAAGGTAAATGAAAATTAGGACCTAGGTACTCGAATTGGATAATAGAGAGTTAAGGGTATTGGCTATTTTCACTGAGCAACATCTAATATCTAACATCTTGAAGAAGAATGTTTGTATATTGTATAAAACTAAGTAATGGCAGAGAAACTTGTCATACTTTATTAAAAAAAAATTTTTTTAGTATTAAGTCGGCAAGAAACCCACTTGAAAACGCCTCACATGGTAGCTGGCATGAGGAACATATTGATGATATGAAAAGAAGCTCCCCCATTCCCGACATGATGCATATCTATCCCCCTTTTGCGCAGAGGACCCAATTTACATTAATTCAGATTGATAATTGCAATGCTTATGTACCAAATAGCTCAGTATTTGATAACCAAGATAGATAGATAGATACTGAAGCAGTAAAATTCACATAAGATGTCCCGAAACACCCGAAGGGTCTTCCTTCGAGAGAAGAACCAATCACAGCTGCCTTTCAATCACCATCAGCATATTTTAAACCTCGTTTTGTTTGAACAAGTGTTAAATAAATTGTATGCCAATTTATTTTTTCTGAATATATTCTCATATAATTTTTGGTACAACACATTTTTGATAACATTGACTGACAGAGATGTAAGATGTAAGGAGTAGCCAGTGTAAATTTCCATTTTACATCATAGTCCAATTCCATGCGTCGATTGTAATAGAGATTATACCGTTTTGAGCATATGTTTTGTTCTTGGATGTACTTAAATTAAGTACGAAACATTCTGTTAATGTTATTCAAATGAGAACAATCGTTCTTGAATCAAGAACTTTTTGTACTTACAGTAATTTGAAAAATTTAGAAAAATTGCAATCTTGATTCAATTAAAAAATATATGGGTTTGAGGACAAAATTCGACTTAAAGCCGTACAATATTTGAAAGCAAAAAATTGTTCAAGCTTGCAAGTTAGTTTTCTGAATACAACTTTGACAGTAATCAGTTTATGAAGAATGCCAATCAAAGAGATAAAAATGCTTTAATCAAAATATTGGCTTGTCTTATTAAGGGCCGATTTCTCTTCTTCCAGATAGTTTCAATGCTCAGAATTTACTCTGCTATTTGTCAGCTAAGGTCACACATAGCTCTACGTCGAAGAAGAGAAATCAGCCCCAAGACAAATTTCTTATCAGCTCAGAGCATTTTTCCCACAAATCCTATGCTCAGCGACAGTTTTGAATGGAAACATAGATCCAACATTAAATACTTTTAATTTCAATTATAAAACTTACCCCATGAGTGCCGATCTCGTCCCATAACCGCACGCTTTTCATGATTATATAGAAATTTAGTAAAAATAAATGGTATCGGTTTGCGCATATTATGTAGATCCTCATCCGTAAAGGATGTTGGCATTGGTACGGGCTTGGACATGATGTTGGTGGGTTTGTTTCGTTATTTGGTTCTTTGTGTTGTGATTAATTTAAAAATCAATACTTTAAGTACAATAAATAAACAGCTGGAGGGGAAAAGAAAGTTTTTGTTACACTTTTGTTTTGCCTTATTATCACACACTCCACAACTTTTCTACACATATTCGCTTAAGCTCTCTCTCGCTCTCTCTTGGCCGAGTCAGTGTCCTTTGGCTCTCTGTTTTGTTTCACTATTTCTCTACACGTTAGTTCCCGGCTTCCTTTAACATTGTGCCGAAATTTTGGCGCCCTTTTTATTTGCCTTCCTCCCCTCGAACAGAAGCAGAACTTAAAATCTTCACCATTTAAATGGCTTCTGTGGTGTATCTTTGAGATACAATCTAATTTTCTAGGTAAAATGTAACAATATTTTTATTTCCTTATCGCATTCGCTTTGAACCGGCATTGACAATAGTTGTAGATACAAAAGTATCTGTTGGTCAATTTATTTATATTTTGTTATGCTCGCTCTTGCCAATGCAGATACACACGCACACATTTACATGTGTATCTCTTTGGTGTCGCTCTTTGAAGCTTACAAACAACCACACCTTGTCAAAGCGTGCTTTCTTGAAGACATTTTTTAAAATAAACAAGTTGTATCTGTGTGCGTGTCTCGGGCGTGACAATAAATTTTGGGAGCAATCTAAAGTTATATTGCAATAGTAATTTCTCAAACAATCTTAAAGCGAGTCGAGTTTTTGTATTGCTTCACTTCACTTTACACTTAAAAGTAGCTGCTGGCCAGGCCAACTCCACTGAAAACACACACAAACTTCTTGGAGAGATTTTCTTGTTTAGTTCAGCACTTTGAACTTTATAGTTTTAGCCCCGCTCAAACGTTTCGCAGCCGCTCAAAACAAATTTCAGACTGAAATTCAAAACTGAAGTCCGTCATTATTGCAGCCCCAGACTTGGCTTATTTATTCTGGTCTGGAAATCACTCGGCTCTCCCGCTCTCTCTTACGCCCTCTTTCGCTCATTTGGACTGCCTGGGCTGCGACAATGGCTCAGTTTTGTTTTGAGTGGAAATGTGACTTTTTGGCGGCATTGGCACAGTTTGAGTGTCACATTTGTTTGGATTTGGACTAACTCTGAGATTTTCCTAGTTGGGCCGGGTCTTGTAATTGGCGTGGAAAAGTTGTTGGGCCTGCACTTGTTTTAATTAGGCGCTGGCATAGCGATTGCACATTTTGTGCAAATTGCTCTGGGCTTGGGAGTGCCCAACTCAGGGCCTACACCGGAAGAACAATTGGTATTTGTAGCCGGCTGGAAATCGCTTTCTACATTTGATCCAGTTTAAAATTGTTCGGAACCGTTCTTGAAAAATTAAAATTTGTAACTCAGTAGATAATGCTCTGAAGTATTTTCGAATCGGTTCAGTTGGGTTCGGCTGGAACCAGTAAAACGTGTGACTCCATTTCCCCAGCACAATCAAAAAATTTAAAATTCAAAGTAAAAATTATTTTTGAGAAATGGCTCAGAGCCACTATTCACCCGTCACCCTAGTGAACCCACCCGAACCCAAGTTCGGAGCCGCTTTTAATCCAGCAAAACATCTAGCTTTATATTACAAACATACAGACTAAATTTAAAGATCATAGCTTAAATAATTTCTACATTTGAAGCGGTTCAAACTTTTCGGAGCCAGTTTTTAAACCTGTAATATAAGCAATCTTATATTTTCAACCCAAAGACCAAAATGTAAGTTTCCTAGCTTTAATAATTTCTAAGTTGTGTTTCTGAACTTTCAAACCCGTTTTTTATATACATGTATAGGATCTAGAGAATAGATGTCTTGAACCAAGGGTGCCCAGTGTGAGCTTACGAGCGCGTACAACTCAAGCAAGAACAACCACAAGAAATAGAAAGAGAAAACCGATTTTTGTTTGTGTGTGTGTGTGTGTGGTCGTTGCTGTCTCAAGCACACAAGCGCGAGACGAGCTCTGACTTCGGAAAGGCAACATTCTTGTTGCATTTTAATTTCCCAGAGACATAGGAGAGAGAGAAGAGAGTATGATTTTGTTGTTGCAGACCTATGAAATTGTTGTTGCTTTTTGTAATCTTATGGGCGCGTGAAACGTATGCGCGCGAGCTATGCCTTTGCGCAAAGCAACAACAAATGCGTAGCTTGCGGAATAGGCTTGGGCACCCTTGTCTTGAACCAAACCTTCTCGGACATCTTTCATTTGGGACACTTTAAAAGCTTTCATAGTTTTTTCAATTTGTGATCTCCAAATTTTGTTTAGGAATTGAGCGTTTTGTAAAAAAAACAGTTGATAGATTCTTTGAAAGGTGGAAGAAAAAAGTACAATTACCATTGCACGAACGACTTTCTAATCCTAGTAGAAATCTATACAAATATATAAAAGTTAAAGTATGTTTGATTGTTTGTATGTTTGTACATTGGTACACTCAGAAAATTATTTTTGTATATTTACGAAAATTCAGTCAAAAATGAAATCGCAGTAAAATTCAGAAATAATTTCTACATTTAAGACATATTTTTCTGAATTTAAGTAAAATTGTTCTAAATAGGAATTTTTAGAAAAAAATGTCTTAAATATACAAATTATTTCCAAATTTTAGGGCGATTTCCTTTCATGACTGAATTTTCTTAAATATAGAAATATAGTTTTCTGAGTATATGTGTGTTCCTTATAGGCTTCTAAACCGATTATCACGAAAATTTCGCGGCATGTTTATGTCGATCAGGAAAGAGTCATAGGCTAAAGCGGTTAAAAACGATTAAAAAGTGGTTCGGATGAACTGGAAATGTGGTCTGTTGGAGTTCGGACACTGGATCAGAATTATTATCGAACCGGTATCGAACCGTTTTCGAACCGGTTAAACCGGTTATTTAAGCAATAAACTTTAAATTTGGTCTGTAGGTTGGTAATATGGAGTTGGATACAATAGTGGATCAGAACCGGTTAAAAAGTGTGTCAGAGCCATATCTCAAAAGCTATTTTAGGTATGAACTTGAATGTTAGACAGTAGGTTAATAATATGGAGTTGGATAGTTTAGTAGATTAGGACTGGAATCAAAACAGGTTTTAAATCGGTTCAAAAGTGGTTCAGAGCAATATCTCAGAAGCTATTAAAGGTTTGAACTTGAAAAGGAGTTGGATATTTTAATGGATCAGGACCGGATTTGAGACGGTTTAGGAGTGGATCAGAGCCATATCTCAAAAGCTACTTTAGCGGTTATCTTGGAATTTAGACTGTAGGTTGGTAATATGTTGGTAATGAGTTGGATATTTTACTGGTTCAGGGCGATCCGGTTTTGAAACGGCTTAAGAGTGGTTCACTGCCATATCTCAGAAGTTATTTAACCGGTATCGAAACGGTTTTGAATCGATCAAAATTATCCAATGGACTATCAACAAATATTCTATTTTTCTGTGGTAATAATGCATCAGGACCGGTATTGAACCCGTTTAAAAGAAAATATTTGATCTATGAACTGGAAACTTGAGGGTACTAAGAAGTTAGCCGAACCAGCCGGTTGCACCAGTTCAAGAGTGGTTCAAGTCCAAATCTCAGAACTTATTTAGTCCGTGATATGGAAAATTGGTCTGTCAGTTTACACTGGGAGTGTCAGACATTTAAAATTTCTCAAAATTATTTAAGCTATGAACTGGAAAATTTATGTGTGGATTCAAATGTTAATACCAACTTGCACCCAATTCACATATAAAATATGAATCTAAACGCTCTCAAAAGAAACATATCGATTCATTGCAAAGGACCCGGGAACGCCGGGTATACAGCTAGTATAAGCTAAAAGCATGAAGCAATGAGTATTAGAGATAAAATTTGCGCTGCCACACAGTGTTGACTAGTTTAAGCGGTAGTGACTAATATACATTGTTAAGATACTTTATAATGCCACATAGCAAATCACAGTGGTTAGAGCGAGACGGCCATATTCCGAAATTTACCCAGAGAGCGTGTAGTGTGCCGGGTGTGGCGCACCAGTAGTATGTGTGGCTGCTGGTGCGGAAGGTTGTGGGTTCGATCCCGCCTCGGACCATCTAATAGAAAAAGTTTTTTCTTTCTTTAGAAAAAAAGCTTTTACACACCCTACTGGCGCCAGCTGTGAAGTAACTAGCCTTGAAAAAGCAAAAATTCTCTTACTATTGCTGTTCGGATTCGGCGTTAAACTGTAGGTCCCTTTTGAAGAATTTCTGACGGAAGCGGTGTTGACTGGGCAATCGTTGTCTAGATATCCTAGTCTGTACTAATAGTTAATTAAGTTATTCGAATGCTAGCCACTAGTGTTGGGAAAACAATCGATAGCACTATCGATACTATCGATGATGTTTATTATCGATGTTCAAAATATCGATGGTGCTTACTATCGATGTTTTCACAACACTAGTAGCCACCTTTCCCTAGTATAATAGCTAGGAAGAAGGGGTTATTAAATGTCGCACCTTGAGGTAACACTGTCTCATTAGGCGTGTTCAGCAGAATAATTGATCCCTGAGCAGGTATCAGAAAAACATCGAAAATCGAATAGTTTCTGCTGTTGGAGGGAGCAGTATCACTTTAAAGTAGCGTACTATTTCTTTGATACATGCTCCTGTATCATGATACCTCAAATTGGCTATTATGATGCCGCATCTCTCGAGTTCAGTATTAAGATAATTCCAAATTTATACTTGATCAGGGAGCAAGTTGTTCTGCTGAACACGGCCATTGATAGGCAGGCAGCTGGCTTAGGTCTCATTCCCAAAGAATTATGCAGAAATGACAATTAAGAGAAGGTTCAGAAAACAGTACTGCACTCTCTCTGTCAATGTTCAGATCTCAGAAATACCCACTCGGAAGAATCCGGCTAAACGCATCACTATTTCAAAATTTTATTTGGGGTATCTTGGTTTAAATGTAGATGTGAACTGTCAGCCAATTTTAATCTTACCTATTTGATGATCTATTGTACAACTTACAGTTACCGAAAAAAATAGGTAACAAAATTTAAAAAGAAAAATCAGCATAAATCAATGGATGATACTACGAAGAGTGCTAATACTATGATAAATTTTTCCAATTGCAATGCAATGCAAATTCTTTTAAATAGGTGTTTGAGTTGCTTCAAATTTAAAGGTGACCGTTCCCTACTTTGGAACACCCGCTTCAAAGGGCAGAAGTATTCCATTATCAATATGTAAATAAATCAGTTCTAGGTCAAGGTTTTGGTTTTAGCCTTTCAACTTGTTAAATATACCAAAAAATATTCATAATTTTTACATAGTTGAAAAAGGCTTCTTAACTTAGTCTTGGGTCAATGGTGATTGAGAAAGTCCGAAGGCTAAAATAATATCATTAATCGTTTTATTTATAAAAAGACATCGGCGAGCTTCAACATTTTAGAGAAATTTTTCAAAAGCGTAATCTTTTTTTTAAGGTGTGATTAATGTCATATTTAAGCTTAAGTAGTAAATGAAAAATATTAACAATATGTCGGTTTAACTTTTGGCTTTTGGGAATCATTTAGTAAAATTGAATAAAAATTTAGGCTTATAAACTAATTCTATAATACGGAATTTTTTTTAAATTTTTTCTAATGTAAAAATTGATCAAAAAATTCTCTAAAAATATTACAAATACTCTTCTTTTTACTTCTTTTAAGTGCACAATATACCCATATTCTTAATTTTATAGAAAACCCATATATGTATTTTTTTACCTCCAATTTTTGTCAGTGTGTTGACAATTGTAAATGTGTCGTTCGTGCCAGAAGCAACATTTAAGTCCCCAAATGCATTTGTCAAATGCAAATGCACAGTTAACTGATGCATTGTTTGCTGCAGGTTTTATTTGTTGTTGTTGTTGTCGTCGTTGCGTGTCTTATGACCATGAAGAGTGCAGCAGGTTCACTCTCCGAGTTGCTTTCGCATTGAGTGACTTTCACTTGAGTATGAAAATCTAAGGTCTCTCTCCCTCCCTTAACCATAAACACTGCAGGATCGGTTGGTCGAACTCACAACATAAAAAAATCCACCACCAACAAACTCTCAACTGAGCCATTAACAGAGAGCAAAACCTCTGAACCAAATGCGGTCACAGGATATATAGTAAATACATACATATGTATGTTTACGCATTTTGAAAACAAAAAACACAACAAAAACTCAGCTTCACACAAAACTCCACTCGACTTTCCAATGCTCCGGGGGTTGCTTTATAGTAAAGGGGGTTGCTTGCTCGCAGCCAGTTCACAAATATTTGCCCATGGAAGGAGAGGGGGAAGTCCACATCAGAATGTGTGACGCGCTCCAGTTTTATTCCTATTCATTAAAAACAAAATGTTTAGTTGAAGCGACATTAAGCTGAAGAAGACGAGGCCGAACGGAAACCGGTTTATGCATAGATTCCAGGATATGAGTGTACCCGGCCAGTGCCTTTTCAATTTTTTTCTGCTTAGCCCAGTTCTAATTAAGACCTTTAGCCTGGTTCTATGAGTTGCGGCTTCCTGTTTGAGTATGTTTTGGTATGGCATTTAATGAGTGTCAACATTGAGTGGTACTTGGAGTGGCAGTGGGTTGAAGTTGTGCAAGTGACAAGCCCTATCGAAGGGATATAATGGATTGGGATTGGCATTGTGATGGCCCAAGTGACAGGGAAATGGCTTACAGCAAGAGCCATTCAATAAATAAGGCGACTTTATGAATTGATAGATTGGAATCATTTTTGATCTAAAGCTAAAATATGGGAGTGGAACAATAGATAGCCGCGTTAGTCATGCATAACGTTTCATATGTATGAAAGTGGTATTCCAGGTATTCAGAGAATGTTTATCCCAAAGTAGTAATCCTGCCGGGCTACGTGCCTCACAGTTGTGCAAACTGTGTTCTGGAGTATCTATTCTGTTTGGGAAAATTTCTAAGCAGCCGGAGTCCAATTACTAGTACTGTTTTGCACAGGTGCATTCACAGACTTTATGAACGCATCGAAATTCATAGTTATACCAAAGACTCTAGTGAGACGGCCACACAAGTGAATCTCAACAGCTGCTCAGAAGATTTTCCCAGTTTTTAAAAAATTAAAAAAGAGCCTTTTATTTATTGCTTAGCCTAACAGTTCAGTGAAAACAATGTTTTTGGTGCAGCTATTTGATGTGAGTCTGCTTAAAAATTAATTTTGATAAATTGAATGGTTTTACTTTATATAATAGACCCGCGGTGGGCAAGAAATTTGAGTTTGGGAGCAGCCCAACAACAACAACAGAAAAAAACAACCGTTATCAAAGAGTCTCGATTCCCCAAAATGTATCTGTGCGCCGTCTGTGTGAGCGTCTTGTTGGCGCCGTTCTCCGATTCGCATTGACTTTGTTGTTGTTTACAATCTGAAGCGAGTTAATTTGCGAAGCAGTTTATTATGAGACTGACTGGCGCTAGGACTGACTGGCACAGGGCTTGCCCACCACTGTAATAGACAGTTCAAAAATCGCTTTCGTATACGAGATAGATGCTGGAAAGAAAATTGGGTCACATTAACATAATAAACATCCCGTACCGTCCCACGGGACCCAATCAAATTTTCAGGGTACATGGAAATTGCAGAATAATATATCAATCAAATTCACGCTCCCACTGAGACGTATCGTAGAAGTCCCAGCCTGCGTCCTTTTCAAGAGCTACAGCGGACTTTACCTTTCCGACTTGCTGGTTGGATTTCCCAACATCATGGAGCTTACAAGACGACTTACATATAAATCTGGTGGGGATTTTATACCACTCCCGCTTCCATTATCCAACATTGATGGTGGATTTTCAGCAAGTTGAGAATTTTATTTCTGCATATTTGGTCCGAAGTACTTACAAGCCTAGTTTCATTCAGATGGGCTCAAAAACCACCGTTTCGCCATTAACCTCATTTTTTTTAACTTGATGGTGGATATTCCGCTTAAGATAGACATGGATGGATACATGGCTGCCACAGGACAAATCGGTCAGAAATTATGGGTCTTAAGGCAGCTTAAGGCAGTCTTTACGCTTGTCATATATCTCTAAATAGTAGGTTGTCAAATTTCTCTAAAGAAAAAATTCTTATCAAATAGAACTGGTCCTATTTCATCAAAGAAGGCTAGGTTAGATTAGGTTAGGTTGAGATGGCTAGGGACAGTAAGACTGTCCCTACACTTAGGCCACGATAGACCCCTTGCGATACCATATAATTCCCTATTTAAGCCAGGGGCGGTTCCTCCCGACTGAACCATTGCAAAGAAGGCTAAGTTTTCTAAATATTTAGAGATATTTGATTCATGGCTGCAAACCTCTAAAATTTTGCAGAAGGTTCGGTCGGGGGGTTCGAGCCCGTTGTTGTCTAAGGTTCGGTTCGCGGACCGGTTCATGGAACCCCTGAACCCAAGTTTGTGGTTCGAACCTCGGTTCGCTTGAACATAAAAGAATAGTTTCGATGTATTCCATGTGTAGAAGATTTGTAGAACACACGGGATTAAAATTAATTTTTAAAAATAATCAGGCCTGTTCTCGTTTCCGAATTCGATTGATCGGAATTAGTAACAGTTGTGATTTCCCATAAAGGATTAAGGAATTCAGTTGAATCGTTTTGTCATCAAGAGTTTCGAATGAAGATAAATGGAAATTTTGATCTAATAGCCGAAAAATACAGTCGGTTTTTAAAAGCGGGAACCTTTAAGAATTCCGATTCAGCAGGATTTGATCGAAATAGGAAACGGGAGCAGGCCTGAATATTCTTTATTTCAATAATGAAATTTAAATTATCGAATTCAATAGCTGAAATTTACAACTTTTGAGAACTGCTTAGTTAGTTATCATTTTATCTTCCAAGAGCTGTTCATCTATACAAGCTCTTAGATTAGAAAGATCCAACTTAAGTGTTGAAAAGGCTCGTTCAACTGATACCTAAGTTGCTGGAACAGCAAGAATAGTTAAAGTAATATCTTGTTAGTCCTCGATTTTTTGACCTTTCCAAAATTTTAAGACATTTGTCGATGAACTGAAGAGTTAGTAAATGTTCGCACATTGGGTAGGTTGAGTTTCATCGCGTCGCACAGTCTAACACTGTTTTTTTATAAATTTTTCTATATGCAATAGATTTCAAATAGTGTGAGTACGAAGTTTCTTATAGAGTGTGCGAACTCTAGTAATGACAAACTGAACTTCCCTAAAAAATATCGTTAATTACTAAATTTAGCACAATGAACTGTAATTATAGAGTCCTTCATGGAATCTATTGAGGTAACTTGGTCAGAGAAATGCTTTTGATTCACATGAGCAACCTTCATCAACATTACATTCTTCATAGCTGCATTCCTTTTCTGCTCTGCAGTTGTCATTTAAAAGTTATCCTGCGGTGATAGTATAAATCTAAAGTAGAGAAATGTCGAAGGATTGGAGAACTTCTTGAATGATAGCAGTCAGATTACAAGGAATTGCTATATTTCCTTGTGTGTGTGTAGTTGGGTAAACTACTTAATTTTGTGAACCGAACCTATTTTTTCGAAAAAGTGGTACGGTTCGGGTTCAGGTTCGAGGAGTCCAAAATAGTAGGGGTTCGGTTCATGGCCCCGGTTCTTAGGGGTTCGGTTCGGGACCGGTTTGCAGCCTTGACTTGATTTGCTATTACACTATTCTAAGAGTCTCCTTAGAGATATATGACAAGTGTCAAGGCACCTTAAGAAAACATTTTTGATTTCAATATTAGCGTTCTTAATCTCTGATATTTCAAAACGAGCACTTGCAAGGGTATAAAAACTTCGGCATTCATTCAAAATCTTTAAAATACGTGTCCATACTTAGATGACAGTCGGATGAAAACAAAGAATTTTTCTATGCTAATTTTTGCAGGCCTTTTCACCCACACCGGTAAAGAAATTTTGAAATTTTTTTTAACTTAACGAAGATCTTAGCAAACTGTAGATCTCTAGGTGAAGCAGTTTGGGTTAGTTAGTCAGTCATGAAATAATATTATATCCAAGGCTGCAAACCTCTAAAATTCTGAGGTTCGGTCCTGAGGTCTTAAAGCTTGTAAAACCAAAGGTTTTGGTTTGAACTGGAATTCATAGATTCTGAGATAGAAGACCGAACATATCCTGCAATTGCCAACCGACTTCTTAATAGACCTGTCATCAGACTGCATCGCTTCCTAGAAATGATGTAAATTGATTTAAGTGAGTATACCATTTCCTTTACGGGGTGATGTTCGCAATATTGTATGAGATCCTTAGCTTTTATATTGAGCACTTATATAAGGGTCTTAAAGCTATTCAAAAATTTTTTGGGAATTCCATTTCCAAAGTGTGCGAAAAGTCAAATGTTCACTTGAGAAATTATAATATTCTGAAATTCAAAAAACGGAAACGAAACATAAAATATATTACAAGTCAAAAGTGAACCAGTGAACCAAGCCGATATCACTGTCCAGCTAGCTCCAAAACCCTGTAATGGACCGAACTAGCGGTTCAAAAACGCTATGAACCACTGAAGCGAACCAGTTCTTATATCCGAGTAGATTGCCTCACTGGGAAATTATATAATTTTCTTTTATATTGACGTAGGTCAAATAAATCATATTTTGAAACGAACCTTTTGCAAATTTATAGGATCTGGGTCGGGTTTAGGTTCGAGAGGTCATAAAATTAGAAGAAAGAACGGAAATTAAAAGGAAGGGACCCAAAACAACAACGGACAACTGGCAAAACGGTATATACAGCCATGCTCCTATTTTCGCTTTCGTAAAAATTTTGCGATTTAGAGTACAAATTTGGTACAAAAACCGTTTTGAAATCGTAAAAGTTTTGCGAAATCGAAAATAGGAGCATGGCTGATATTAAAGTTATATTAAGTTCTTAGCAAGGAATGGAAATATTGAGGTTCTGAAAGGCGCTAGAAATTGTTACCCTATTTATACTCAAAATAAATATCATGATAAATGCCCTTCAAAGTATGCTTTGAAAATGTATATTAAAAATTGAGACAACTTTATTTTTTTTATGATTTAACGCTAATTAATTTTGAATTCCTTTAACTGTTCCTACAATCTAAGTAAATGTACAGTGTGGAATATTTATGACGCTGCGATATCTGACTATCTATAATTAGGTAAAAAAAATAAAGTTAGCATACTTTGAAGGGCATTTATCATAATATTTTTCGTGTGTATATACAGGGTATGTAATAGTTTACTCTTAGATATCACGAAACTCTTGAACGTTAAATCTAGAAAAGTGTCTTAATCAATACCGAAGAGTTTTATTCCAAGTTATAAATGCATAGTGTTTCAATACTTTATAGTTCTTCTATAAATAGGCAGGTTTCTGATGTCAAGCTTGAGCTTATCTGATTGAATACAATCAGATAATATCCGAAAATATTGCAGAAAGTTTCTTTCGAAGCCTAGCCGCAAATGAAAACGGTTCGGTTTGGTTCATAAGTACCATGCATTTGCAGCAGACTTTGTAAGTCAATGTCGTCGTCCACTGTAGCTTATGTCTGATCTGCATGTCATAACTGTGAGTTCATAGTTTGATTGCATAATGACATAATTGACCGATATGTTGTTCAAGTACTCTCGAGTGTGCATGTGTGTGTGTGTGCGTCCGCCAGAGGTCAAAGAGAACAGTGCAAACAGAAATGTCATTGGTCAGGCAATAAAGTGAAGGAAAAAAAGAATAAATTTTGGATTTTTTTTTTCTTTTTTTGATGCCCCAACAAAAGATATTCGTTTTGATTGAATGCAAACTGGCACAGCTTGACATTTATATGGAGATTTATACCACGGATTGGCGTAATCAGCGCTATCCACATTGCAAAGAAAACTTACCCCAACTCTCGATGGTACGTCCAAAGTAGGCATTTTCATCGGAATCGTAAACCATTTGCTTGAAGGATTTCTTTTTCGGACGCTCCGGCGGCCTGGAATAATACTGTTGAAAGCCATCGATGCAATCCTCTGTTATGGTTGGCATTTTCCTTCCTAAACGCAAACGATAGCGATAACGGTGACGTGATCTGGATATGGATCTCCTCGAAACACTAACGTATTCCTCTATGGCTCGGACTCGTGATACACCGCACGCCAAGTCGACACCGTAGCGAGTTCTTTGCGAGACTGATCGACACTTCCCGTTCCAGAAATTCAAACTACAAGCTGAGCCTCCAAGCTCGTGTCATAATCCCCATAAAAAAATCCATGCAGCCGACGATAACGACTGCGTTGGCGGAGGCGTTGGTCATCATGATCATCATCATTGTGTTACATATAAATAATAAGTAGTTCTTTTCTCTCGCTTTGGCTCGTGCAATGCCGCACACGCACACTCACACACACACACACACACACACACAGACACACATGCAGACGGGGTACTGAGATTTGGCTTAACTAGGTCTGCAGTCAACGCTGACAGCGCTGCCTTTTCCATATGCAAAATTGTACGAACTACATCAACACCAACAAGCAAGTGTCTGTCTTAATCAAATAATGTACATACAGACATACATGTACATTGTACATGGTATTGCATATATGCTATAATTTGTTGTATACTTTACTGTTGATTATCGCACTGAAAGACCCCCCCCCGAAATAATTTATTTAACAAATTTCTTCAATTTGAAATAATCTTATTCGAAAGTAGTTTTTCATAGGTGAACAATAAGCAATAGAAATTCGCTTTTAAATGACCAAATGAAAGTAGGATTATGGACAAATATGTCAAAGTTTTCAACTGCTATTTTCAATCTTACCTGGTCACGCTGTTAACAGGTATTTCTGAGTCCTAGAGACACTATAATAATATCTTACATATCTTATATCTTAATATCATAAGTAAAATCTTACAAAATCATGTTTAAAACACTATATTAAACAATATTGAGCTAAATGCTGATATATCCCTACACATACTTTTACAAATGCCATTTCAATCCATACAAAAATCGCTTAAAAGTCGCGCGCGTGACACAATTCCACTTAATTGAATTTAAAGCCCCTGATTATGTCTCTCTTTCTTATAGCATCCATACTTGATCCCGAGTATACCCGCCTTATTCGTTCAGTGACACAATTAAAACCAAATCGCTGCTTTCATCATTCAACTAATTGCTGCATAAAATATGATTTCCTTTGACACTGAGCGCACAAGTGGCATTCCCTATTATTTCTCTTAGAACTTTTATTGTTAGTTTTTTTTATTTTCCTTGTATCTTCTTGTTGTTTGTATTTGTCATTTGAGTTTTTGTTTGTGCAAATTGTACCGCCCATAGTCTCCGCTTTCAATTGCGTTGATATGAATTTTTTGTCAAGTTGCTTCAACCAATTTGTTTGATTATGACATAAATCCAAATAAATATTTTTGCTGCTGTTGCTTGAGGAATTGTGAATGTGAAAAAAATTTAGATAATAAGTAAGGTAAAGTAAAGTAAATATACTAAGAATGAATGGGTTTGAAGGGCACTGAAGATTTGGGAAGTTAGTCTTACGTTACATAGTGGAGTTGTCATTCTCCGTTACCCGAGGAAGAGGCAAAAGTAGTGGATAAATGATTCAGTTGGCCCCCAAAGTAGTAATAAGTAGTGATTCGAAAGGTACTCGAGTTTCTTACCTAGGTAAGGTAAAAGGTAAACGTCAAAAAATATACCAAGGTAAGGTAAAAGATATCCGGAATTTCCAGTACCTCGGTAAAGGTAAGGCACAATAAAAGTGCTTTTAAATTTAAAGCATGGTTCATCCATTTTTGTTAGTAATAAATATTAAAAACATAACAAAACAGAAGTTGGATGCCTTATTTGTAACTGTTCCACATTTTTCGCTATCTCTAAGTCCGTATTTGCTATGAACTTCAGCTAATACAGTAGTAATTACCTCATGTGTATGGGAAAATCGCACACGCTTACATGCGGGCACGAGAGAATGACGACTTAGATTGCTATTCAAGTAGTGGCCACTTCAGATATCGGCAGTCGTACAGACAAAATTAGTATTTTCAAAAATATTGTCGACATTTTTCTTATTGTCAGATCGGCAAAATCTCAGATATAATGTAATCGCAAATGCGTTCATTTAGCTATAATAAAATAAGTAATTTATTTGACGACCTTTCTAATGTTTAATTAGTGTGAGTTGGCTGGCTCTAGGTCCGAAAGGAGAGGCAGTTGGCAATCATGCTTTCTTCAGCGAAAAGCCTACTGAAGAGTCGTTAGGGATAACGATGAAACAGTTCTGAATAGGCAACCAACTCTTTTTGGTGGTACAATGCATAAGTTGTTTACAAGTTGTGAACAAACGCAACTTTTTCGGAACTAGAGCCAGCCAACTCACACTAATTAAACATTAGAAAGGTCGCCAAATAAATTACAAATCTATATAAGAGACGGCACGCTCTCTTTTTTGTAAATGAAACTAACAAAAGTTTCAAGAAACAACGCAAAAAACGCTTTTTTGAATGCTTCGCATTTCAAATTTAACGGGAACTTCTAAGTTCGCTCAAAAGCTCAAGCTTTTGCACTTAAAAAGTTCAGCCCTAAGCTTAAGCATTACCACCACAAAGATGAAAGCACTTATTGCTTGTCTATTTTTGCTTTCATTGCTTTTAGCAGTTCCCAACTGATCTAAGCAATGATTGTATGGAGAGGCAGTTGGCAATCATGCTTTCTTCAGCGAAAAGCCTACTGAAGAGTCGTTAGGGATAACGATGAAACAGTTCTGTATAGGAAACCAGCTCTTTTTGGTGGTACAATGCATAAGTTGTTTACAAGTTGTGAACAAACTCAACTTTTTCGGACCTAGAGCCAGCCAACTCACACTAATTATAATAAAATAATTAAGTTACATTTGTTATAATGAATTTAGTAATGGTTGGAATTCAAGATATTTGGATACTTGAATATATCTCCTGCTGATTCCTTAGTTGAGTTATTGGAAACTTGAAACACTTTGGCTGTCATAATTCGTAGAAAGAGTAACTATTGGGTTGAACCCTCTAACGTACAGAATTTTAAATATATGATATATATTAACAACATTGTTTGGCGTACAAAAAATCACTTACGGCAAGTACCTATTACCCTACCTATTGACAAGGTAAATGAATATTAAGACCTTGGTAAGGCAAAAGGTACTCGAATTTGAAAATACCGAGGTAAGGTAAAAGGTACACAAAATTTGTATGTAGGTATGTACCTAGGTATTTGTACCTAGGTACTTCCAAACACTGGTAATAAGTAATATCTGTTGATGCCTTTCTCCCTTGGATGAATCCGTTATACGATCAGATGCTATTCCATTACCTTAAACCATTTTTTTTTTCGACAAATACCTAGCTCCCATAATATTTTTTTCATGTTTTTACACAACCGCTCACGACCTCTCCGCTTTATATTATCCTATCCTAATGTATATTAAACTGATTTTAATTTATTATTAAGTTATCACAGCAACACAAGTACAAAGTCAATAATTAAATTTAATTTTAATTTTAAATATCATTTTGTAAATGTTTTTAAACCTTATATTAGACTATGTGTTCAAACATGAACATGCGATGAGACTTCAAACCACATGTAGCATTAAATATCATATTCACAATACACAGCCTATCATAACTCAGCATCATAAATATGTCATTTGTAACATTAAATTTAATTAGGGTTGCTGACAAAGGACAGACACTGCTTTTGAAAAGGTTATCCGGTGTGTGCCATTAAATATGCATCGTGTGAGGCAATGTGTATTCCTTCAGACGAACGCATTCTTATAATTACATACACGCAGTTATCTTAAAAATACTTAGTTAAGAATAGAAATTAAGGGATAAGAAATTCTAAATAAAAAGCAAGGTCGCTCTCCAGAGTGAGTCAGTACAAATTCAAACTTACAACCGTGCTCATTAAAGGTGTATAATTCTATACACTTTGGGATGCTTATAATAATTTTCAGCGGTTGAGGTAAGTCCATAGTTCCACAGAAAAGCATTTCCTCAAGAACTGCCTTTCCGATTATAGTATCTTGGTTATGGCACAATTAAAGTTTATGCTTGGTTTGAAAAGACCATCCGTCTTGACCTCATAAGACGGATCCTGAGTATTTATAACTTTGCGAAGGAATGTGAAAGTCCTGAGGCCAATTCACTTTTTAAGGCTAGAGTCAAATTTGACTGTGTCAAAAGCTATGGTAAGAAAGTAACATAGTCAGAGTCCAACAGCTGACGTTTTCTACTTCGCTTATATTTCGCAGAAGCCAAATTTTTTAGTTTGTTTTTATCATAGCTCGTAAATAACTCTCAACCCTTTTTTCAGTTCGCTCTGCTCACGTCACTGACCAAAAAACCAAATATAAAAGGGACCCGGGCTTCCCGCAACCGAATGTGTTCTGTTATCGCGCTCACTGTTAAGTGGCTGTGGTTGACCAAACAGCACTGATCGGTCTGACAGCAACCGAATAACAGGCCCAACTCAGTCAATTGGTCTTAAATTGCGTGCTTCTCGAAGACCAAACTCTCAAAATGTCATTTGAAAAGGTTGCAGACTCAACAGTTGCGCCAGCGTTTAACATAAGCAGAGAGAGAGTCTATGCGAGAGAGAACGGGAGGGCGCGAATAGTTCGTCACATACATTCATATCGTTAGCCGAGCCTTACACACCGATGCATACATACGAAGAAGACCTTTCGAATTCGGGAATTAGGCCAAACGGTCCCAAAAAAACCTAAAAGGAAAAAAATCAAAAAAATGTGTTTTCTCCTCTCACAACCAAATAGAAGCAGAGAGCGTAGTTAAAGGTTATTCCGGTACTTCTTTTCAATGTGGTCGCACGAAAGCTGTCGTTTTCTGACAAAGCCAAACGGGGGACCGATTTTTGCGACCTCTGGTTTTTATTCTCTACCAAATTTAGAGTTTATTAAGTTTTTGCAAAAGTATGTACATAACAGTACATATATTCTTGATCAGCATCAACAGCCGAGTCAATATAGCCATGTCCGACTCTCTGTATGAACGCACAAATCTCAGAGATGGTAAGAGATAGAGGTTTGACATGTATGGGACATAAACTTCTTATACTTGCAGGCAGATTAAGTTTATTTTCAATTTTTGCCACGCCCTCTCCCGCCCCCGCAATTTGGAAAAAACGTCATATCTCCCACAATTTTGTAGCTAGATGTTTTACACCGTCTAGAGGTATTTAGGAATCATTATTATTTATCGATTTGCTGAACAAATGATAAAGATCGGATGAGCTGTACTCAAGTTATGACCAAAATAAAGTTACTTCCACCGGCCACTGCAAGTAGTGGCGCCATCTATTGGCCAGTTTTGAAAATCCCTCAATGTTCAATGCAAGTAATGACGCCATCTATTGTTCAGCAGCGCTGCTTTCAGCTGCAACTCTAGATACAGAGTATATTACAGTCGGGCTTGACCGACTGTCTTACTTGTTTAGTTCTCGGTTATTGTGGAAGGCCTATATAAAAGATAACGGTACATATAACCCCATTTCAATTGAAAATATTCATCATCTAATTGTGACAATATTATTCAACTATGAGTACAACACAAAAAAGTTGATATGGTCGAGACCCAAAAATTCTGAAAGGGTATGATGGTAGTTGAAAACCTTCGCTTGGTTTTTCCTGGTTAGCTGCCGTTTTCTTTTTTAGTGCACTTTGAAGTTTTCAGCTTCTGATTGGGATTCGCAATTCTATATCTCGTAAACTATTTTGAATTCCGCTTTGACGTCTTGGAGGAAGTTGTTGCTCTTGGCTAAGCTTACAAAACATTCTTAAGTAGCAAGTCAAAAAAGTCACATCTTTATAATCAAAATTACAAGAATGTCTTCCCTCATTTTGTACTGTTTTTCAACTTTGCCTTGAAAACTGTAACGAATTTGACTAAGCAATGCAGGACAAAAACGTAGCTTGGACCTAAATAAACAACTTCATTCGATTGGTTCTTTAAGCATGTAGAATTGGAACCAAAACTCGAAATTGGCTGACACTGTCTAAAATTTTGATTGTTTTGTATTAAATCAAGAAAATAGTAAGAAAACATAACTTAAGAACTAGTATTATACAAAATTTAGTCTTATTACTTTTTTATCGAAAATTTTGGTTTTTTCGAGCTTTTATGACAGTTGTACGTGCTTGTCGGCCTATAACTATATGAAAGAGTAACTAAATGAAGTTGGTTTATTCTAATGGTTTGTTTATTTTGGTCTAAGCTACAACTTTGTGCTGAATTACTTGTCCAAATCTGACACGGGTTTCAAGATGAAGTTGAAAAACTGTATGAAAGTGGTAAAAACTTGGCTTTTTTGGTCAACTTTTGTAATTTTGAGTATGAAGATGTAATTTTTTTGATTTGCTACAAGGAAATGTTTTGTAGGTCAAACCAAGAGCAACAACTTTGTTGAAGACTTAAAAGCGAAATTCAAAATAGTTTACGAGATATGGAATCGTTAGTCCTACTCTAAAGCGAAAAAGTTCAATCAGACCAAACCAAGACAGGGTTTTAATACTACCATCACACTCTTTCAAAATTTTTTGGTCTCGACGCGATCAACTTTTTTGAGTTCAAAAATGTGTCACAGTGTAGGCAGTAACTCTGTGATTTAACCAACAACGCGCCACAATTGGGAATTTCCTGTTTTTTTTGGAACGCTTGATCTTCACCGTCTTCATGATAATCCAACTCATAGGAAAGTATTGAAAATTCGTAAAATAGCCTATGCACTATAGCGACAATTCGCTCCCCCACTTAGCCCACATGGGCCCGTTGCGATACCATATTTTCCCTGTTAACCCTATCAATGTTCACACAACTTTGTCAAACTTTAAATAAATCAACTTTATATTAATGAATCCCAAAGCGGGTCCTTACTGAACCATTGTGGATCTTTAGCTCGGATGTCTCCGAGAGATTGAGTAGGAGGGGTTGACCAAGAATCTTAAGTCTCCTCCTACTCAGAGCTGGACAATGGCACAGAAGATGTTGTACCTTTTCCTACTTTGGTGTGCTGCGCTTAGGCGTGCTGCATGTCTGCCTATAAGACAGTAACCCGGATCAGGGCTCCTACCAGAAGCGCTATGTGTTCCCTTCTGTAATGCAAGAGTGTGTTAGTACGTTTTAGGTCGAATGCTGGCCTCGTAAGTCTTGTTGCCGAACAGGAAGAAAGGTTTTTCCACCTATCCGTAGCGAGACGAAGTGTTTCGACTTTTGTGTGAAGCCTGTAGGTAGCCATAGGCATCCCTATCATGCTCTTCTCTGAAAAGAGATCGATGGTTGTGCCTAGCCTGGCCAGTTACATCTATGTTCCGGTGTCCAGGCAGCGTAGGGCGCGCCCGAGGTCAGAGAACCGATCGAGAATGTCGGAAAGTGTGGCCATTGCATCATGAGCCTTGATAGTTCGTTGTTCAAAAGTTGTTTCATGGGGTGGCACAATAGCGATTGCCAATGTTCCTGTGGAGTTGTGAGCCAAGCGGGTCCTGGCCACCATAAGTCGTTCGTTACTAGGTCTTTCGGCTTACTAAGTCAGCTTGGTACTTAGTCCTCGAATCGGACTTGGCTCCACTGCTCAGTACTAGCTCGGTACAGCTAGTAATCTTAGCGACACGATTAGCTACAAATGTTACCCAGTCGCAAGGAGGGTTGTTTAGGCTATCGTGGAATCGGTACAAAAGAAAATGTTGCTCGAATGGAATGGCAGCTTTGGAACAACTGCCGCGTATTGATCCGGCTCAAAGGACCATTAAAAAAGTTGGGGGGTGAATGCGGGTGTGCGCTAAGGGAGTCGTTGGGGTTTGCGGCAGGGCAAAATAAGATTTGGGGTAGGAATTGGGGGAGGTTTTCCCTAGCGAGATACAAAACGCGTGCACTTCTTTTTAACTTTCATTGACCAGAGAGACTCAGCTTATTCTCATCGACTACCGAACAATTTTCTATCGGCTTTGTTGCTATCGATTAACATTATCTTTTAACTAAACTTAATGTAGTATTTGCGGATCTTGAAACGTAGGGAACGGAACTCAAACAAAGATGTTAAATAAAACATTTATCAATCAACGGCATTTCCACTCATTTAAAGCTGCTAGCAAAACTACAAAAGTCTCAATTCCGAAATCTAGTTTGATTTTCTCACACTCTCATCGTGAGCCATTAAAATGCCAATGGAAATGCATTTGCCATTTTGCTTTATAGCCAGTCAATGATTTGTATGAAATGAAACAACAAAAAAACGTAACTTATGCAACGTTTCTAGTTTATCTAAGCTCAGGATGTATTCACATTAATGATCGCCAAGTGTGTTTTTATAAACGGCACACAAATCGACCATTTCCTGTGTTTGAACGCCCACGACTTTGTCGTGGCCAGTGCCAGAGACAACGCCAATTCGTAGTCGTGGTTACGTCTAGTCACCGCTCAAGCGATGATGATGATGCTCTTTTATTATTTTGCCGAGCTGCATTTTCATTTTAATTGGAAATGAAATGCAATTTACGGGGCGTATGCGCAATTTAGTGTACAGTGGCGCTGCCATGCGGTTACTGAGGGTACAGGTACAGTGGTGCCCTCTATACTTGGAAATATGTGTGCTGCAAGTGTTGCGCTCGAAGAACAGATGGCGCTAGCGTCTTTTGTGGCGCCATCTGTGGGATATTGAGTTGAAAGTTGTAAGTTCTAGCCCTTATAGTTCTAGCTCATAAAGTAATATTAATTAATTAATATTATAATTATTAATATGCGCAGCCAGCCAATTTATTTCTATTTCTAATTTTTTTAAATCGTTTCTCGCCGGTATCAAAAACAAAAAAAATCAACAAACCATGAACCAAAAATCTGCCCTCTTCCAAATATTATATTCGTACAGCTCAGATTTTACAGCTCCAGTAATCTTCTCCTTCTTGGATATTTTGGATCATTTTTTCACTGCTACTGCTGTCTTTCCATTGGCATGAGGTGACCCCTGACCCTTGGCCTTGTCCCTCTGTTTATTGATGAGTTTATAAAGAAATTTTCTTTTGTTTTGACATCGGATTTTATGCACTTTTTTAAATGAAGGTTAATTGGGGTGAAAATGTAGAATTATGCTAATTTAATAACACACTTTATGGCTATTCCAAATTTTTTTTAAAAGTTTTTAAGATTTTTTATTCCAATTCGCTAGTGAAGAACGAAAACGAACTCAACATTTTTATCCACTTTTATTCACAATAATGCACATTACACTGGAATTTATTCAAAACTGTAAAAAAAAGAAGCCCAAAGAGCATATGAAAACGAGCCATTACCCATTTTTACATTATTACTTACCAACATATTTGGCTCCATTTTCTTACTAATCTATGTGAATAGATTTGTGCGTGATTTGAGTCTTTTCAGTAATGTATCCTGAGCCCACAAAGACAATGATACAGGTAAGTAGGACGACGAGCAATATTACGATAACACAAGCGACAAACAAAATGATATAAAGTTTTTCCATCGTTTTGTGTAGAAAAAAAAGAAAATTAATTTTATGTTCTAATTTGGTGATGAAATTTAGAAGCATTGGTTGCTTGGCTTAGGTGAATGTTGTCACAAAACTCACTGAACTAGAGGGACAACACATTAGTCACTGATCAAGAGTCTCCGAACACGAGGGAACCATAGTCGCCGAAAAAGAGTCATTTATCAATAGTCACTGAACAAGAAAAGATCCATTGATAGGGAGCAACTAAGTACCCCAACTCATCAACAGCCCAATACTAATTAAAATTGCTGCATTTAAACGGAGCACATGATAAAAACAGAATGAATTATTTTCATCGTAATAAATATACTTGAAAACATTAGGCACAAAGTATGTTGCTTCAATCATTTCTTTTCGAAAGAGCAGTGATTTCGCAATCTCTTATGATAATAAAACATAAAGCAATAGCTTCACTTGTCTGAGTTTACATATGAGTTGGCTGTAAAAACCTCAGGTAGCTGTGAGTCATAAGTAGACATCGGATTTTATGCACTTTTTCAAATGAAGGTTGATTGAGGTGAAAATTTGGATTTATACTAATTTAATAACCCACTTTACATTGAATACTGAATTTTCCATTATGCAAATTTTGCATATGCAAAATTTCCATTATGCAAATTTTGCATATGCAAAATATGCAATAAATATGCCAAAAATGTAATTGTATAAAAAATGCCGAAATATAGAAAAATTCTCATTCTTGATTATAGATTATTATAAAGAATATATACATAGATGGCATATATAGACGGTTAAATGGAAGTTGTAGACCGAGCAAATGAAAGGTGAACCTTGAAAGTTCTAAAATATTGGGAAATTTCAAAATTGTTCATTAATTTCAGATTTTTATAAAGATTTTATGGACGGCTAGAGTACACGGGTAAATGAAGGAGATGTGGAACAAATGGTCAAAACAATCGCGATATTTTTAAAGGACCTAAGATAGCTATGAAGGTTGGATAGATGGCAATTGAAGACTCGTATATAAGAGGCTTAGACCAAAAACCGCGAAATTGTTAAATTTTCATTTGAGTATTTACGGAAGTTGGTAAATAAGAGGGGTCGATTGAACAGGTCAAAATTTGACAATTTTTCATATGACCAAAGATTATATTCAGACTTAATAGACGGCAATAGTAGACGGGTAAATATTGGAAGTGCAGATCAAACTGTTAAAAAAATCGTTTTCAAAATTATTATTTGAGTTTTGATTTTTCGCGAAATTTTGCAAAACTTTATGAGTTTTGGGAATCATTAAGATGTGATAAATGGCAATTTTGGACGCGTAAATGGTTAAATCCAACGGTCCAAAAACTTGCGAAATTTATAATGTAGACATGTAAATTGACGGGTCAAGATCAAGCAGATCAAAAATCCGGATATATACAAAATTTAATGATAAACATTGCAGGGGTTGTTTAAATTATCATGAAGATTTAATAGTTGGCAATTAAAGACGGGTAAATAGGAGGAGTCGGCCAATCGGTTTAAAGAAATTTTAACATTTGCGAAATTCTTATGTGAGTTTAGATTGACACGAAGACTGGTATATAGATCATACGGACCATAAACTCGGGAAATTTGAAAAAACTTAATGAGTTTAGATTATCATGAAGATTTGACAGATGACAATTGTCTATTAAGCTTCACTTCTTCGTATTGTGTTTAAAATTCTAAAGGGGGCACAGCAACGCACGCCGTGTGCCTGCTATGTAAATATGTATTGCAAAACAGTTTGATGGCAAATCGTTTAGCCATTTTTGAATTAAAAATTTGCTTTTATCACTCATTTTCGGCATTTAAATTGATTACAAGTTGAATTGGTGACGTTGATTTACAAGTTCAAACGGATTTGCAACAAAATCAGAAAATTGTTAGCACAGAATCATTATGTAATTTCATAAAAAAAGCTTTTTTTGCATATTTTGCATATTTTTTTAATGCAAATATGCAATTTATTAATAATAATAAGATGTGTGCAATCAGAACTTAACTCGAACATGCGGTTTAAAATATGTAAATATGCAAAATCCGATGTCTAGTCATAAGAAACTATATTTATTTAAGTTTAATAAAGGTCTGTTAACATTGCAGGGGTTGTTTAAAAAATGACAGTAAATTTTTTCTTACATCTAACACAGAAGAGTGAGCAGAGAAAAGATGGTAATACATTTTATAATTAAGACACAAATATCGGAAAGGTTTATAGTTAGCATAATTTGTAAGGCAAGGCTGAAGATAGATTGGAGAGAAATTTCTGGTAAGACGCAAAGGAACAGCAAGATTTATTTGACTTAACAGAGCGAAAGATTGAATATTACCTGATAAGACTTTGTGAATGAAAAGCACATAATGGCACGTCCGGCGGTTCTTTAGAGATGAAAGTTCGATTAAGAGTAGTCGATGCAGTTGAAGCCACGGAGGGCAAAAACTAAAAACTGTTTTTGAACCGATTCAAGTTGGTCCGGATATTTTTGGTAATGTGGTGACCAAACACACGACCCATATTCAAGTATTGGTCGAACAAGTGAGACGTATAAATGTTTAGTGAGATACGGATCGTTAAATTCCTTGTACCATCTTATATAAAGGCTATTTACCTTATTATCAAATCATTTATTGGGCTTCTTAGATTGACTATTACACTAACTAAGACAGCAATTCATATGAGAAATTAATACCAAGAATCCAGACAAGTGAAATACAAGCTGTGTCTTTAGTTTGTTTTTTTTACCTTAATAATATTGTTGATTTTGGCAGAATGTTCAATTAACAAATAAAGCTTAGTACTCAGATAAACTAAATCGTTTCCATATAAAAAACGGAGTCGGAATGCTTTCGTATTATTCCGACTAGTCTCCGCAGTGCTCAAACTTAAATTTTCCGCTCATTTCCATCGGAATGCTCTCATGGCGCTGCTAACTTAACCCTCCCATAAATACAGTTGATTGAATTTTGCTGATTAAAGTAAACCACACTTCATTTTATTTCACAAATCACAAATTTTACGCTAATTCTCCATCAGCTATAGTGGTGGCAAATTCAGTGTAATTATATGGTGTAGTGGCGTTCGACTTGGACGCATCAATGATCAATCCAGTTATAGCTAGAATTAAGATGACTACAAGCAAGATGAGGATAACCACAATTAAACAGATAATCAACATCCTTTGACCGAAGGTAAACGTGTCCATTATGTACGGATGACTGTGAAAACAGCTGCTGCAATTGAATAGAGTTAAAACAATCCAATTTACAATTTTCAGTTCCAGTTTGGTTTGGACTTACCTGTTTAGGACCACGATAGATAAATTTTACACTAAAGAAAATTCTTGAAAATATTTTTGATTAATAATATCGGAATTTGTTTTAGAGAATTTGATGTTAATATCAAAACTTAGTTTGATTAAGGAAAATAATGACAAAAAAATTACTAATAAGCCTGAGGTGAAAGATTATTTAAAACTCAGCTTCAAGTTTTTTATTAACTAGACCTTTGAGTCTAGTGTTGTAGTCCTAAGGTTACTTGAGGTCTTTGATTGTAGCTAGAGAGAAAAATTGAACTCAATAAAAATAATTTCTATTCAAAAACAAGCCACCACAAAGCGACAAAATGGAAAAAAGTAGGTATCAGCATTCCCAAAACTTATTTTTGAAGTATAATTAGTAATTACTTTAATTTGAGCGCGACGTGGCTTTAAGGCCTCTACGGACATCCGACGCACCCTTTTTTAAATGCGTCTGTTTATGCTTCTTTGTTAAAATCACCTTATTTCTACAGTCTGCAGTCTAAAAAATCATGTTTTTTCTACAAAAACCATGGACAAAATTCATGATCATGAGTTGCTGGTTATGCTTATCATGCTTTTTTGCAAGCATAAACGCAGTATTTGTAACATATTTCTACAACTTGAAACACTAGTCTAGTTTTACCAGTCTTGGGAAAAAATTACGCCATAAATTGAATTTGGTGTTATTTTTACCCTTCTTTTGGGTTGGTCACACTGCTCGATCAGCAGCGTTATGTTTTGGAAAAACAAATAGGTTTCTCGGGAGTTGTTGGCCTTTGCACATCGGTCAAAGAGAGCTCCGTGTCAAAGAAGATTCAACATAAAAACACAACTTTTCACTCAAAACTTAGTAGGCTGTTCGCTCGCACTTACGCCCTCTGGTGACATTTGGGAATATGTTCGTCCCGGTCTAACTACAGTGATCTCCTACTGGCACTATAAAGTATCTAAACAATGTATATATGGGCACTATACAACTGATAACTGATAGCAGTTGCTTAAAGTTCTGGAATACAAAAGAATTCAACTCTTTTCAATCACGCAGACAATCACAAAGTGAAGTCAAAAGTGTCAAACCTATTCAGTTGAGCCAAAAAATTGAGATTTTTTGCTATGTTCTTGAAAAAATAATAAAAATTATATAAAAACAAAACTAACAGAACAGAAACTTTGCTATTTCACAAATGATTGATTTCTTTAAGAAGAGAGATACAACGGTTCAAAACTACAAAAAAAGCCAAACCTATTCAGATGAGCGGCACTATATATATAAGGGCACTATAAAATTTCAAAATTGAGAGGCAACGCAAAAAAATTAAAGTTAATAGTCATTGCTCCATGTCCGTGTCTGCCTTTTTCAAGGCACGCTTACCTCCGCCATCTTGGCATCAGCCATTTTGGCAAAAAATATTGAACATAACTAAAACCAATTTTGTATCTGGTCAAAGCGGCTATAAAGCTGCGACCAACCAATAGTCATCATCGCGGTGACAAAAGCCGAAAAAAAAACAATGTCCATAAAATATATAAAATGCTTGGGTAGTAGTAGTAGTATGTTATTTTTATTGTGCAAGTGTTAAGGAACGGTAAGGAAACAATATAAAAACTCAAAAATCTTCGTTTATAATTTGTCGCCGATATTTGGTTGCTTCTGACAATTTTCTTCGCTTAAAATGCTTTGGAGCTCAAACTCGTTTAAAGTGATGCGATGGAAGTGGAGATATCGCACCTCTCTAAGGATGCGACAAATGCCGTTAAATTGTTCCACATTTTCCTTCTCACGTATATTACAAAGACTGCAGGTTTCATCCAAGTCCCGTCTGTGTGGCTTAAAACTTAATGCAATCATTTCGCACCTTCCCTTAAAAATATTGCTAATGTACCTTGTTCCTAGGCTATCTTGGAAATAGTTTGATTCACCCAGCTCTGTCTCTCTGTCCAGCTCGGCTTATAAAGAGTTGACGCTCTTCATCGCAAAGCTTTCTTATGACTTCAGCTTGTGTATGACGCCATCCTTGTATATGGTCCCAATCAAAGTTAAATTCGCAGTTGTTTGAAATGGTGATCCAATAAACTAAGTTTTCCCAAGGAGCAGTTGACTCATTATTCGCTTAGGCAGTCGTTTCTCCGGCATGTTCACGACTTTGGCTACATAGTTGAAATGCAGTTGCAGTGTATACGTATACAGAGTTGGAAGGCCAGTTTCTATATAAATCGCGTAATTTGGCGTATTCTGATGTAGCTTGAAAACTTTCTTTAAACATCTTCGAATCTAAGAAATCCCCAAGTTTCAGCAGCATTACACATGATGCTTCTTTAATTGCCTGGAACATCTTATATTGGCAACTTGGCTTCACGTTGTCTCCACTCAGCAATGCCCTCCATGTAGTGTTTATATTAATTTTTGTTACTCCAAGTTTCCCTTTTAAGGCCTATTCTCAGATGAGATAAAAAGTAAGTTCGACACTGTATTTCATATAAATAGGACTGCCGTTCAAAAACAATCAGAATTCAAACTGTTCAAAATTGTTTCTATTTATGTGAAGTATCGTGCTGAACTAAATTCTTATCTCATCTGAGAATAGGTCTTAATGTGATTTTAGAAATTCAGGTTATCGGACACCGCACTTTCTCTAGCGTTGTTCCATTTATGTGCAGACACTCGCCATCTCTTAGCCTGCTTCTTCGTGTTCCAATGGACATAACCTTCGATTTTTCAGTATTTATTTGCAGACCCCACTGATCACAATACCTTCCTAGAGCACTTAGCATATTTTCAGCACGGTTTGGCCGCCAAAGGTAACACCACCTGGTGGGATTTCTGCAATATCTTCGGTATAGAGGTATAGAAAAAAGTTACATGGATATGATGACAAGAGATGGTTGACTACTAATTTTTTCATTTTTTTTTTTATAAGGAAGTAAAACAGTAATTAATCTTCGGCACAAATGATACTTCAAATATAACTTCAGTGGATTGCTGATGGCTTAAAGCGTAACATTAATTCTAAGCTGCACTCTTGCAAAATGTTAACTGTAACGAAATCATTACCTTTGCTTCTACTTCCCTCAATGAAACTTATTTTTACTTCGCATGTCCGTAGAGTTCTTTAAATTTTACGACTCGTTCACAAAATATTAGTTTGATTCCAATCAAAAAAATTAATAACTTTTGAGTAATAACTTTTTTATAAAATAAAGGGTTAGTTAAGTTGATATCGCATATATATAAAAATAAGAATTAATTACACTAGTTTACAGCCAAAAAGACCCATTTCTACTGAAACTATTTTTTAGTGTAGTTTGGATTGGTGATCTCAAAAAACGATTTCAAAAATTTTTTTATGGCAACGTTTTTTAAATATGAATTATTTTCATTTTTTCGGTAGGTGCACTTACATTCTATGCCATATCTCAATCCAAAATTTTCAGATGGAGTCAAGCAAGATATGAATCTAAAGGTAATTGAATGGTCAATAATCGCACAACACTCTATTTTCAAATCGGTTAAGTAGTTTGAATACAATAATAAAAAATATTTAAAAAAAAACGATTTTTTGCTCGAAAACGCAATAAATTTCGTTTCCAAACGCCGAGGAAAAATATTAAAAAATTCAAAAAAACTATTTTTATTTTTTCTATTTAAGAACCGCACTTCTTCGAAGAAAATGTCGATGAATAAAATCTATGAATAAATACTGGAGCTGTGAGCAATTGAGTGCTGAAAAAAGTGATGTTTTTGAGATTTTTTAAAAATAAATTTTCATTTTCTTCGACTTTTGTTCTGTTCTGAAATTTTTTTTTCTGATCTAGCTATTCGCCCACTTTTAATATTGACCAAAAGACGAAGAAAATAGAAAAAAAAATTTCTAAATACCTAAAATACTCAAATTTGACTGTTAGTTCATTCACTTTAATTGATCCAGCTACAATATTTATTCATAGATTTTCTGCATCAATACCTTTTTATCTTTGTAGAAGTGCGTTTCTTAAGTTAAAAGAATAAAATTAATTTTTATGGATTTTTTTATATATTTACTAGGCGATTAAAAATGAAATTTTTTGCATTTTCGAGCAAAAAATTGATTTTTTTGAAATATTTTTGGTCATTGTAGTCAACCATCTAAACCGATTTGAAAACAATCATCTAAGTTATTATTGGCAATTTAATAACCTTTCGATTCATATCTTGCTCGACACCATCTGACCATTATGAATAAATTTATGGCATAAAATACAAGTGCACCTACCGAAAAAATGAAAAAAATTATATAAAAAAGTAGCCATGAAAAATTTTTTGAAATCGTTTTTTAGGATCACCAATCCAAACTACACTTAAAAATAGTTTCAGTAGAAATGGGTCATTTAATATTTTTTTTTTGTGTACACTAGTGTTTTGAGTGATTCACAAAAACTTTTTAGCCTCCGCGGTCCTATAAAGACTCAACTTTCATTACTTAGGTTTTTGTTTACATTTTTATGCACCGAAAAGCTACAGAATGAAGGGAGCCATGAGGGCCGCACTCTGGGAAAGATACTTGGTACCAAATCAACGACCATTACTTAAGATTATCCCAAAGAGCTAAACACAGACTTAGCTTAAAATTAACTTACTTAAGCATAACTTTCAGTATGTACCACAACCAAACTCGAACTCGAACTGATTCCCCAAACAAAACCCCACTTCCATAGAAGGCTTCCACTGAACCATTATATATATTCAATAAACTAAACTGGTATGACACTTTCAAAATAAAATTTTGAAAAAAATAAGTAAAAATAATAAAAAACACACATCAGAAATGTCTAACAAAGGTGAAGATTCTCCCCAGCCTCAAGAGGCACCAAGATCTAGTGTTGTTTCCATGGAAAACAGCTATACCGTTTTCATCGACGATGAGACCAAACCGATTTGCATAATGCCACCACGTCCGGGCACAGCGGTTATGGATTACCAAGAGCTGCACATTCCACGTGAGCAATTGACCTCCGTTTTCTATCCCATACAGGAGGCACAACGTTGGTTGACATTGATGGGGAAAAATGGTAAGCCCCATCGCTTTCCGTTGCCCACAATATTGCCGAAAGTGATCCAGACCCGATATGTGCCCAAAAGGCATTTGCCCAAAGACGTGGAAGTGGATCGTCGCCGACGTCAATATCAGAAGATCAATCTTAGTGAGGAACTGCAAAAAGCGGGTCTCACCGATGAAGTGCTGCAGCCCACCGAAGAGCAGTATAATGTAATGTCTGAGTTTGCATTTCAGCACAAATTTCCGCTAAGCTATTTCGATGACAGCAACTATGATATAAATTCACCAGAAGCCTGGTTCGAGCTGGGCATAGTGGGAGGTATTCACTATCCCCTACCAGCCAGAGCTTATCTGCCCTATAATAGAAGTCTGGTAGACTGCCAATGGGTGTTGGCGGAGGTGACGGCATACAATAATGAAACCGATTTGTGGACTTTAAATTCGCTGGAGGATGACTGTACCTATGAGGTGCCCAAGTTGCAGTTCATGTTCTTGGCCGAAGATCCGCACAAGTATATCAAACGCTTGGAGTCGGCCATACATGAGAGGCACAAGGGTGAGCAGCTGATGTTAATGGAATTGATAGTGGATTGTGTACTGCATGATGATATAGAATCGACACTGTTCTATAGTTTTAAACCCATCGAGGCGGTGCTTAAGGCGGCATCCAGAGTCTCGGAACAGGGCAAACGTCGCTTACGCTCCGAGGTGAATTTGGTATTCGAACGATTGATGGCATTGTATGAGCTGGAGCAGTTTATATTGAAAATGCCCAAAGAATTTCCACAATTTCGTAATATCAATCTAAAGGAGTTTGTGCCACGCTTATATCGTGTTGAGTTCTCGGACAGAGAACGCAAGGAGGTGCAGGAATTGGGTTTGGCCATGAAAAAGAAGCGTTATGACTTTCTCAAGGCCACACTGTTCTATTGTGCGGGCGGTGTGGAGGCTATGATGGGTGTGGCCGTAGAATGTCAACATATAGAAACGCTTTCCATATTTATTTGGCAATTTAGCAAACCGTTATCTTTGGCGGACTTTCTGCAAGCTCAGGAGGCCCACAGCGATAATGTGGCCACCTTTTTGACGGTTTATTGGCCACAGCAAATCACCACGGTGATCACGGTCATTCTAAGAACCTTGGGTAAGGGTTGGTTGGACATAGGCCTGAACAACTGGACGGTGTATGAAATGTGCAAGATTTCTCGTTTCATACTACAAGTCAAGTTCCGTATGCAAGAGTCGATGGAAGTGTTATTGGAGACTTCACTTAAGAATTTCTCACATTTACTTTGTGATCCTTGCCTACAATTTCTAGAGCTGAAATCCAACTACAAGTGGACGAGTGATTTTATACATACGGAATTTCCCTTTGCCAAACCGGTATTTGCTTTGTCTTTGGGCATAAGTGAGGATCGCAAGGTGTTTTATTCTACAGATCCAGATGAATTTCAGCCCGCTTTATTGGATATTTTTAAAAGAGGTTTGGAAAAGTCCTCGGGTGTACGTTACATTGATGCGGCGGTTATGCAACATCTCAAATTTGCTCCCAATTTGTATTTACTAACCGTGGAGTTGATTGAGGAGAGTTTTCTAATCGAAAATGATCTAATGAAGCGCTGTTATGCCAAAGTCGTTTTACCCCTTAAAGCCTATACTCGTCCCTATGAGAGATTTATTGACTTTTATCTTTTAAACGTTAACAAACACATGATCGAGTATGCCGCTGCTCGTAAACCCTCGGCTCAGGTAAAACGGGACATACTCGAACATAAGAGGCAAAAGGACGAACTTCGTGAAATTCTGCCCGCTTATATTACCATAGGACCCTTCTATATCAATGTGGATATGTTGAAACAGTTTATGATCAAAAAACATATTGAAATAGTGAAACGCATTTTCGAGTACTATGTGGATCGCATGTACGACTCCAATGAGAAGCTACTGGATCGTTGTCTGGAAGTTTACAACAAAATCTCCGAGCGTCCCATAAGTATAGAGCATTTGTATGAAATTCGGGACTTTGCCTTGACTGTGCCCGATTTGGTGGAGCAATTGCGTGCCGATATACAAATCATGTGGCTGGAGTATGATCTTTTGGATAGTTTCTTTTTTAATCTGAGTGACCATCAATTTGCCATGAAATGGAATGTTTATGCCTGGCCACATCAGATCTTGGTACGTTTATCTACCCTCAAGGAAGAGCAAAAGATTGATATCGAGGAGTTTTTGCGACAACACGGTAGCGAGTGTCAGGCATTTGAGGAACGTCTGGAAGCGCTTAATGATGAGGTGCAGGCCTACTCGTTGGTCTTCAAAGCAGATCGCGCCCAAGAGACCTCTGTGGATGTGAAGAAAACTTGGGCCTTGATAAAGGAACTGCAGAAAATAGGTCAAACTTTGCAATACCGCCAGGAACTGTTCGAATTGGAGCCCATGTCCACAACCTTTTTGCAAAGTATCATCAGCAGCTTTGAGCCCTATAAAAAGCTTTGGTATGCTTGTGCCAACTTTTTGAAACTGGAGGAGGCCACCCAGGGCAATCCCATTGCCCAGGTGGATTTGGAAGAAGTTTGGACTCATCTAATGCACCTGCGTAGCGAACTCGTTGAATCGCTGACCCATTTCACGGAAAAACCTGAGATAATGGATGTGGCTAATGTGTATATGGGCAAAATCGATGAATTTATACCCATTTACAACAGCATCAAGGATCTGCGCAATGAGAACTGGATGTATGTGCATTGGGTAGAGCTTGGCCAGGCCCTGGGCATAGATATCAAGTATTCCATTTCCTTGAACTTTTTGTATTTGGTACGCAAGGGGATTTTAGATTTTCTACCCGAAGTACATCGCATTTCTGAAAAGGCCAACAATGAGGCTGAGGAAATTCGTCGTGCCATTGAGGAGGAGGAACGACGCAAGCAGGCGGAATTGGATGCCTTGCTGTTGCGTAAACAATTGCGCAAGTGCCGAAGGGATATACTTTGAGGGGTTTCATTATAATAAACTAAAGTTATAAAGTGAGCATTTGAGAAACAATCGTTAGATTCGAAATGATTTGAGAAGATTTTTTTATGGCAACTTACTTTAGAGCTGGCGCTCATAGCAAGTGAAGGTGAACTGTTGTGTAAAAGTTTTTAAGAAATGCTTTTTATCACTGAAAACGAAAGATTGGGCACATGCAGCAGATAAATCTGATTTGCTATTACTGATTTACGATTTGCGATTGCCGATGAGTCTCTGCTGAATGGTATTGATGGCAGGCTTTAAGATATTTAGTGGTTTTAATTCTCTTGATCATCTCTTGATCTCGATTTTTGTTCGATTCCCTTTTAGAAACTATGAATGTCAAATTCGCCAAACGCAATCGGAAATCACTGTATTCAGCAGATTATCATTGTATCAGCCAATTATCTGCTGAATGGGCCCATTAATATGCATCATTGTTATGCATTATTGTTCTTAATATACCCCGAATTTGAAAATAAGATTCAAAATAAGTTCTGATTGCACAGAAATTTCATTTATACAAAAATAACTAGATTGGACTTGAGTTATTTTTGCATATTCCGACATATTTTGCATATTCAGAATTTCACCGACAGATTTTAGAAGCTAGTTTCCTAATATGATTTTGCATCAACTCCGGAGTCTAGTTATTAACCTGACTTCTAGTACTAAGAATAAGGATAGGCCCAGCGTTCGGCCGGTAACGCAGCTGCGCATAATTCCAAGACAATACCGTTATAGCTTCAGTTCTTGGAATGCAACGAAAGGTGGCGCCAAATCAGGGCTCAATCGGTTCCTCTGCCAATAAAGCTGCTTTTATACCTATCATATATCTCTAAATAGTCGGTTGTCAAAGTTCTCTAAAGAGAAACTCTTATCAAATTGAACCAGTCAAATTACATCAAACAAGCATAAATTTTACAAATACTTACAGTAATTTGCTTTGCTATTACACTATCGTCAGAGAGTCTTTTTAGAGATGTATGACAAGTGTAAAGCAGACCCGGCCAGCCATAGCTACCACGAGCCGAAGTCAGTCGTGTTTTTACGCAATCGAGAGCCGAACTCATGATTGTGTGAATCGGTGAACATTGAATTGCACGTAAGCCAGCTGTAGTCTGGAGAGAGCTCTCTTGCTCACCAACACAAGCACAACTTTTTGTCCTCTCCATTTGGCCGGCACTGGTGTAAAGGCAGCTTAAGGATTCTAGGTAGTTAACATATTAGATTAGGAAGATGCAAGAGCAGTGTTGCCATTTTAGCTATTTGGTTGTTAGATCTAACAATTTTGAAGGTGGAAGAGCTATTAATTTTGGGAAAATGCCATCAGCTAAAAATCTGGCACTTTTTAAATTATGTTTAGCTATATTTAGCTATATAAAGTGCCTAATAATACCATTTAAAACCTGAGCATTATATGCTACTTTCCCTCAGTTCAACAGAAGTAAGCAGTAATAAATTAGGGCATAATCAATAGAAATAGTTTCAAATCAGGGACCATCTGAAGGGTTCTGTCACTACTGTGGTCATATGAAAACGTTGAACCTGGTGAAGGATAAATTGCTCAACAGAAGACGTAAATTGCTATTTTAAGCAGGGCTGCAAGCCCAATTATGGTCTTTGACTCAGATTCGCGGGCTTGAACCGACATTGGCCAATGGTTAATGTTCGGAAATTGTAAATTAAAGTTTTGGGGAGAGGGTTTTGGTTCGATCTCTGGCTCGGTTCAAGTTAAAATTAAATAGAAATGCAATTATGTGACTAATATTCCAAATGATATTCAGAATTTCTGAATTTCTTATCAGACAAAATAAGATTTAAGGCCCTATCAACTGAGAATTCATTCAGTGGTACTGATAAGACAGCGCCACATCTTTGAATTGTTTCATGTTTGTTTTCGTCGGTTCTCTATTATTATTTGAAACACTTTGGTAAGCGTCAAGTCGAAGACGCAGAGATAACTTTTGTCATCTTTCGAACGTGGAATCAAGGATCTTAAAAACAAAGCTTATTGGCCGTGTTCACCAGCACAAATCGATGACAAAAAATTGATGGATCTAGTTCGATTGTTGTGGTGAACGAAAGTGATGTGCCATCCCACCTAGTATTTGGAAGATCATTAGGTGATTCCTCACCTTGGTGAGTCTTTTTCGAGCCCAATTTATGATTAAAAAGAGATTTAGTTTCATGTGCGATTTAAAGAAGACTCGAAAATGACTCATGCATTTGTTCAAAATGTGATTCATTCAAAATCGACTTGAAAAAGACTCGAAAATGAGTCGAAACTGATCAGACAAACGTTTTAAAAACTACTCTTCATGAAGAGTCGCGGCTAGGGTACCATTTTCTCACGACAAATGAATCATTTATGATCAGAAAACGAGCGCATTAATGACTATTTTAATCAGACCGAAATCTTGAAAAAAAACTCGAGAGTGATTAGAAATTTCATAAAATGTTTGCTGGGATCATGATTGCTGGTTTTAGTAATTGTAATGAATGAAAAAGTCGAACAAATTAAAGCTGTCATTTAAAATGAAATAACTTTCGCGAAGACTTTTTTACTAAATATTCCATCAAAACCGTGCAGCATGAGCCAATCAGCTTTAGTTTTGATTTTGATGATGATGTTTGATGTATGATTTTTGATGTTTGATGTATGCTGTTGAACACGAACATTGTGTGTGACGTTTTTATTGTTTATTTTAAACGTCTTTTTAGAATTTGTAATAAGAATCTATTATAATTTCATGACGATTTCGAGTCTATGGCGTACAAAATTGAACCGATATCATCAATTTTGCAAATTGGTTTTTAATTTTGTTGTATCGAACCCAATAATAAGATTCGAAACCGGCTTAGTTTCAGTATTTTACTACTTTGTTTCTACCTTGGTTTCGTTTAAGGTTTGGCTCACAGTTTAGAAAAGTCCAAAAAAAGTAAAGAATTTTTAATTTTCTTTATTGTTTAATATTATTTCGAAAATATGGACTATGCAGAGATAGCAAATGTTGCCCCTCCTTGACTTATCGGCAAAATTCTTAGGTTATATTTGAACGAGACTAACTCACAACCTTCCCTTCAGATTTGCTCAAAACTGAGACTATCCAATTTTTGTTTATCTGGTATGTTCCACATTTCAAAGACAATTTCCTTATAAACGTTCTCATTTCGCTTTGAAACCCTACAACTTTACACATGAAGTTACGAATCTTTGGTTTGAAATCGACTGTTCAAAGCCAGGCGGATTAAGATCGTTAAATAATTAAAATTTTCTTTTTCGCAGATTTATTTGTCACATCACACTTAAACTTAATAACGGAAATCGATGTTGAAATGTGGAACACACCCCTATAACTAATCTATTTAATGCTCAAACTCCTGGATAACCTGGAGATTCTGATTTTTGTAGTCTATATATAAACGTAATGTAAAATTGTGTATTTTGTTGTGATATATTTTTACAGCCCTGAAGACGAATCCCGAAGGGGTTCGAAATATATTGGAAAACCAAAAATCGTGTTTTATTATTTTATAATGAAGCACGGTAAAAACATTGACCTCGAGCCAGCAATAACCCCCTGTATGTCTTAGCTTCTTGAAATAAACTTCTTTAAAGGTAGTTCTAAAAACAATAATTTTTAAACTTTTGAACTTTTAGAAAATTTTTTTAAGTAACTTTTTTTTATTTTTAGATATTTCTCTTAGCAACTTTAGCACCTGATAGTCTGGCAACACTGTGCAAGAGCAATTGGAAATGTGCAAGAGATACTTAAAGACAAAACACTCCAATCTGATCTGCTTTCCTTCAACAACTACTTTGAAGCCTTGTCAAAAATAGTTCCAAATCTTGAGAATTTGTCGAATTCACTTCAGAAGGGAATGGAATTACTGAAAGAAGCCCATTCGGTAGTAAACTTAGTTCCAAATAGTATAAGAAACGAGCTGCGTACTAAGCTGGAACAAGATATTAACTTTGGTTAAGTATATATATTATGTATGCAACGTTGACGTCCTGCGATGTTGAGAGAAGTTTTTTGGCATTTCAAATGATTCTCACAAGGAAGCGCCTTGGTTTAACAGTAGAAAACCTATAAAAGATAATGGTATCATATTGTAAACAAAATTATAAATATAATTAAAATTAATAAATTTTATAATATACTTTAATTCAGTCGTTTGGATATAGACAATATTGTCTATATAGTCATTCTGCATTCATGCAAACAATTATATTGATCTAGGTGAAACAATTTAGAACTTTCTGACATTTTTGACTTATTTAACATTTTATGGTCATTTTTCTACATATGTTTGCACAAAAAAACGCATATTCCTGCAATGTCATTTTTTTTTTAAATCATTTTATTTATTTCTTGTTACAAATGTACTTTGTTTATTTTTCATTTCCTTACTCTACAATAAACTACTATTCATTTCAAAACACCATCTCAAGATCATCATCATTACCAAAACCATTTTAGTTAGCCCAGTTCTTGTGGCTTTATTTAGTCTCTTTCCTTGAACTTTATAGAACATTACCGACACGGCCAAAGGCAATTCCACTTGCTGTTCACTGCCATCGAATTCCAGATCATGTCTCTGACCCAAAGCAAGTCTGGCATGTTGCAGCACCAATTGATGCGGAGCTCTACCCTCCAATAGAGTCAATTCGGACACATGGAACTCATAGCGTACACTAAGAAATATATTGCGACAGCTCAGACTTTGCTGCACTTCATTGAAGAAACCCTGAACGGCTGGTAAATCATGCAGACCTTCGCCATAATCCAACAGCAGCGGTAACCATTTATCTAGTTGAGGTCTGCCCAGTTGGGAGATGAGATACTGGGAAATCTCCTCCAAATGTGTACAATTATGGGGAAGTAGCTTACTCCAAATCTTTGCTTGTAAATGCTGACAATAGTCCGTATGGTTGGCTTTCTCTGAAAGTTGAGGAGCTTCCAATTGATCAATTTGACATTGCTGGGCCAGATCAATGCCAAAGCGTAGGACTTGACGTTTATCCAAATTACGTTGACAGCTTTGGCTGCCGGGTAGGCGTGAGAAAAGAGGCAACCAATGGTAGTTCTGGGATTCAAAATAATCAAGTCGGCGCAGCTCTTCACTATTATTTTGCGGCATTAAGCGGGATAGAATGAGAGGTTCACCAGTGAGATAACCCAAAGGACCTGAACTTGGTTTGCTCTGGGTTTCATTCACAGACTTAAAGGTCACCTGGTAATGCAACCAGACATCCGACTCATCCTCCAGAGTTTTAGCTTCTTGGACTATCAGTTTGGCTGCTAATATGTGCGTAAAATTGTGTATAAATTGCAGTTCCATACGATCTATAAGGATATCCCATTGGGTGTCATTTCCTGGCTCTGCGCAAATTATTTTACTTTTTTCCAGCTGTTGACAAATTTGTATATGCAAACCAGCCACTTCTGGTTCCTCTACTTCTCTGGGTTTGCTAAGCAATTGATGATTTTGGGTAAAATTTAGAATCAACCAAAAATGCTCTTGCAATTGGTTGATATCATTCATCAGGCAATGACTTTTGAGGGGTTGCAGATGTCTGATGGGTTGCTTCAATTGGCATTGCGAACTCTCATAGGCAGTGGGTAGATTAAAATGAATTACTTCTTTACTCTCCGGCTGCCATAATTGAAGGGGCTGTCCTAGTTTGTAGTGTGAGTTAAAAGAAGGGGTAGATGAAGCATCGGTTTCATAGGCTTTGAGTAAATCTGGCCATTTCTTGTATTTGGTGGCATCAAAGTTGTTAGTGAGAGGCTGGAAATTAAAAAATTTTAATGATGTTGTCTTAATTAGGAAAAACTTAATATCAAGATGAACAGTAAATTTTTTGTTTCAAGAACCTTCCGTTTCTTTAATTAGTCGACTAGCAGAACCTTTACATGTCGGACTTGCTCATTATTAATCCCATATCAAGAACGATGCAAAGCCAGCTTTGCTGCAATCTACACAGTGCAAAGTGGATGCTAAGTCAAAAAAATTGGCCAAAATTCTGCACACATTTATATAAAAAGGGCGACTATAATCCATTTTAAGCCGGCTGAAAGTTGATATTAACATTTAAACCTTTTCAAACTTGTTCGAAACCAGTTTTAAATTGGGAAAGTTTACACACATCAAATTTCCACTTAAATGTTTAAACAATTTCTGAGATATGTTGAATGTCGAACGCTTACAATGTAAACTTTCAGATATCTAAACCAAGGCTGCAAACCTCTGAAGAAGGGAGAAGGTTCCGCCCGGGGGTTCGAACCCGTTCAAAATTCTGGGGTTCGGTTTTCGTTTCGCTTCCTTTACTTTTCGCACCTAAGGGTTTGGCTAGAACTTTAGTACATCGATTCTACTATCGCTATTTGGCAAAATAAGACATTTTTTGTTGAGAAGGATTCGTTTTGGCATTTTACAACTTGACTTATTATTATTTCCTTCTCGAAGTCGTAATATGCCAAGTTTGAGTATTATTTTGAAAATGATCATGCTTCGATTTAGCATTATTAAATTATTTACATAAGATCTGAAAAGGCTGGATACCGAACCTTTTTCTATGAAGAGAGGGTTCGGTTTGGTCCAGGTTCGGCAGGTACAAAATGTGTAAGGTTCGGTTCTTGGTCCGGTTCGATGGAATCGAAAACCTTAAACCAGCCGAATCTACGAGGTTCGGTTCAGGAACGGGTTTCAGCCTTGCTCTGAATAACTATTTAACCGGTTCGAAACCTGATCCAGTAAAGTATCCAGCTCTTTATTACCAACCTGCAGACCAGATTTCAAAAACATAGCATAAATGGCTTCTAAGATAAACCTCTGAAACACTTCATAACCGGTTCTATATCGGTTCGACACCGCTCCTAATTCAGTAGAATATCCAACTCCAAATTACCCACCTGCAGACCAGATTTTAAGTTTGTAGATTAAATAGCTTCTTATATTCTTGAGTTCTAATGTATGCCGATGACATGGTGCTTCTGGCCGATGACGCCCCGGAGTTGCTGCAAATGATAGACGCATTGCACTCATACTGCCAAACGTGGCGCCTTCAAATTAACTGCGAAAAATCTAAGATAATGGTAGTACGTGATACAAGGGGTCGAGAGCAAGGACAGATGCTTGGTCTATAAACGGAGTGAATTTGGATATTGTCACCGAGTACCAGTACTCTTACACCAAACATGTCATTTCGCAAGCATTTAATCAAAAAACTAAGCGACTCGAAAATTGCGATCAATACCACGTGGAACAAATTGCTTAGAAAAAGAAACGTCAGTCACAGCACTAAGTACAAATTGTTCTTAGCCACAGCCAGAGCAGTTATGTGCTATGCTGCCCAAGTATGGGGCTTTGGTCAATACGAAGAAGTGAAACGACTCCTCCGTTTTTATATAAAGAGGATGTTCCACTTACCTCTATGCACGCCTAACTATGCTATACACTTGGAAAAGGGTCTCCCAACCATGTTTCTCTACACCCTGCAACTTCATTTCGATTATATTAATAAGACTATGCAAATGCCATCCACGCGTCTTCCAAGAATTGTCACAGAACACCTATTAGAAGCAAAATCACAGTTTGTTGGAAGGTGGGAAGCCATGGCGTTGGAACACAATATTAGGTGCAACATAGAAGACCATAGCTCATGGAACCATAGGCAGACAAAACTGCTGCAGAGCATAGACAGTACGGAAAGGATTGGCTTTGAATCACAAGCCCGTGAAAGTCAGTCTCGGGACACTTACAGAAAACTGGAGTATAACTTAAAAGATAAAAATTTTTTCACTGACCATTTAGACGTGGCAGCAATATCAGTCATTTTTCGAAAGAGAACGGAAGTGCTCAACCCAAAGTATATGCCACATATCTCAAACCCCAGTCATTGCACTCTCTGCAACACCGGAGAGAGAGAAGACACCGCCCACTTCTTTTCCCGCTGCCCAATTCTGAAGGAACTCAGGGTCCTATACTGGGAACAAGATACTCTGACCGACCAGGAAATGCACAAGCTCTTAAACGGAAGTAAATGGCGTTCGCTCACTTTCTACCTTAGAGAGTGCCTGCAGTATCGACGCGGTATTGTAATGGACTATGGAGACATGTAACCAGACATCGGAATCGGGGAATCGGAGTTTAGGAAAATGTCACCTACATTTGGCTAAAGGCAACATGCTACAGCCAAAATATTTTATAATCATTGTAAATCCTTTTAATGTTTGAAACTTTTCGTCACTATAAGATTTTTGTACCTATATATATATACACGCATTAATGGAAATCAATGAAAATAAATTTCAGCTACTACTACTACTACTACTATTCTTGATAAGCATCAACTTTTGATTTGATATAGCCATGTCCGAAAGTTCGACTGTCTTTCCGCAAGAACGAAGAGATCTCAAGTAAACAATTATGTTGGGCAGAAACGGCTGCAACAGTTCTTAGTTGTTTGTGTTTATATAAAAATACAAACAGTGTGACCAGGCTGCTTTTTTATATAAATACTGTAAATGCGTAAATTTCAATGGTACACTCGGAGAAACCCTCTTTTTTTGAAAGCTTACGATTAATACTCTGTTCCACTGGCGAACATTCAACCACATTCTCGAAAAGTGAATTTTCCTTGTTCCACTGACGAATGTGGAAGGCCACACTATCGTCTACAAAGAACGGCTGATTGAATGGCTATGCCTTCAATTGTAAATCAAAGTTCGCCATCCACATGTAAAGCAGCATGCATAAAGGTAGTATGCGGGATTCATACATAAGAAATACATATTACTGCATTTTAACAATCTAAAACAAAGAATGGAACAATTGCTGCTTGCCTTGACCATGGTCAACAACTCATGGTTGTAATCGGTTTTCAATGAAAGGGGAACATACAGTTCTGCCACTATGCTAAAACCTCACCCACTGAGCTAAAACTCACTCCGACCATGGCAACGCCATTGACAGAGCAGCTGTGATAGGAAATCTAGCCTTTTAGCGGAAAATAGCTATATGTCGTGACAGTAGCTAGATCATCCATGACAGTGACTTGATCATCCGTCGTGGATGATCTACCGAATGGACATTCATCTCTTATGAAGAAATACACAGAAAGAATGAGGTCATTTAGATCATTCAGCGCATGACCTCTAGAATGTGTCAGTGGAACAAGGGCATAAACCAAATTGCGTCAAACCAAGTGCATGTGTTGCAATCTTGATTTTCCACCCAGAACCGCAACTGCACCGGTACAATGTTTCGGTTCTTTTCGGTCTTTTCGGTTCCAAGAATATTGGTTCTCGAATACCGGTATACAAAAAATTAGAAATATGGGTTCCATAACCGGTTCTGGTTCAGAGTCTTAATTGGTTCTTTTTTGGTATACGGTTCCGGTTCTGGTTCCGGTTTGATTCCCTGGTATATCGCAACAGAAAAACATCTTTTGGCCGATACCGAAAATCGTTTCGGTTTTAATCCCTCATCAAAAGTTCTTTCTAGGATTGAGAAATTCTCCTTAGGATCAAGTGATTTCATTGTTAACGTACTTCTAACCTCAAACAATCTTGGTCCAAGTATAAAATTCTCTATTTTTCCCCAGATTGTATTCAATATTCTAATATTTTAAGACCTTTATGAATGTGAAAATAAAGCTTATGGCTAGTCGATAGCGAAGTATACTGTAGTGATGTATTCGGAATCTGCATGAACTCATTTGATTAAGTATTATTTCTCACCTCCACTTTGATTGGTTTGGTATTACTGCGAAACACACACAACCAACCATCATTTATTTGGCAACTGGGCAGGCCGTGGGTATATTGAAAATCCTCCAATCTGGTTTGCAACTGTGGGTGAACCGTTGAAAGCAGACAATTAAATACCCGCAATGTTTCTGCTTGGCAATCCCGATCGCAACAGCAATTGACATCACAGTTCCCAGCCTGAAGATCACACGAGCAATAATAGTAGGGAGAATCCTTTTGGAATGCATCATCTGCAGGCGGCAATTGTGTGGCATTCAAAGCTAGTGTCTCCGCAGTGGGTGGTGCAACTGTTGTGGTGCTGATGCTAGTTACGGTTTGCGGTTGTCGTTTTGGTGGAAAGGTTTGACTCGTTGTGCTGGCCAATTCTGCTTGAGGGCTACTCAATTCCAATGAGGTTGAGTATATGGCTGGCTCTGTGGTGGTGGTTAAGAAGTTAGGTGCTATTGTAGCATTGTGATTATGAGACAGGCCAATTTTAATGCTCTCCATGGGAGCGGTAAGAAGACTGAAGATAAGAAAGCTTGTTGGCGGCCACATGACTTATTTGAATTCTACGCCGTAATCTTCAAATTTACGAAAAATCAGACTCAGATCCACTATAATTTTTCCAGAACTGCGGGTTTGTAGTTTGTATCTAGCAAAAGAAGATATTAAATGGATGAGGAAGCTTCAACAAAGCTCTCATAGCAATAGATTTACCGTTCCACACCCGAATACAGCAAATCGGTTTTACTCAATGCCGCTCCACCGCCTCCAAAACGCTCCCTTATACTCTCCCACCAGCTGCTGGGTGCCACTTTCCAAGTATGTATCTCCAAACGATGTCCACCCGGGGATGCGGGTATGTGCACAAAACCGTAGCCCACCGGCCAACTTTGTTGCAGCACATTCACGGCATACACTTCCACCAGTAATCTTGGCCAGCCCTGGACGGCAGCTGCGCTCAAATGTATGTCCAGCGGTTGGGCAAAGTCGGAACTATTTTCCAGGCGATGTGACGATACGTGAGTTTGGCCCTGCACCTCGCCCTGAACCAAGCGCCACGCGTTGCCTGTTTCGTTTATTTAATAAAAAGATTCGGTTGTGGTTGGGAAAATTGTCGCTCACCGCTCTGCAGACTCCACTTGCAGTACAAATGTGGCTCCCGGAAATCAACTGCTTTCAATATTTGCCCAATTATATGCACTTCCGCCATCAATTGGTCTCGCTGCACTTTAATTATGATTCTTAATAATTATTCGCTGTGAACTTGTTTTGTAATCAAATTTATTTCTTTATTTTTTTTTAATGTTTTGACAGTTGATAGTAGTTGGCCGTTGTCAAAGCAACGATATGTCTGCTGAAGGGCTGTAAGTGATGCCAACTCAGGCGTGACAACTAAGGAACTGGTTCACTGAAAGGGAGTTTTGTGGATGGGGTTGATTTCCAGTTCAATTGAGCACAAGAAAAACAAACTTTTATCGAAATGGCCACTGTGGAATAGTAATCGATAAATTAAGTTGTCACAAAAAGTGGTTTTACTGCTTTTCAAAAAAAAAATGTTTTTATTAAAAAAAAATTTACATTTTTTACTTTTATATGGCAGTTTTATAGTAGTGTTTGCAAAACTAATGAAAATTAATTAAACTTAAAATTAATAAAGCTAGTTGGCTTCATCAAGATATAGATGGTCTAACGAATTTGATGATCCTTACGTTACTAAACAGTTGTTAGTGCGCCCACTTGGGTCAATTCTTGAATACGAACCAACTCGAATCAGTTCAGAAACAAATCCGGATTGTGGTCCTTTAAGACTTAAGCCCGGATCCGAACAGACATCTCCCTTCATACGAGCATAGACTTTGATAAATTGAACTCCCTTTACTTAAAAGCCTACCAAAGCGTGATTTTATTTCAAAAGCTACTGTCTGTTTACTGTTCCAGTTCGTTTTAGTAGATATTTCGTTTTTTTTTGTCAAACGAATGTTCCACCTACCCCTGTACTCCCCCAACTATGCGATACATCTAGAAACAGGACTTCGCACCATGTTACAGTATACCATAAAAATACATTTCGACTACATTACCAAGACCATGCGAATGCCATCCACTCGTCTCCCAAGAGATGTTACAACATATGTGCTTGAGACCAAATCGCAGGCTTTCCGCACTTGGCACTGGAACACAACATCGAATGCAATCTGAACGATTACAACACATGAAGCGTTTGGCAGGATCAACTTTTACGAAGTATTGCCATCAGAGTGAGAGCCAGTTTCGAAGCAGAAGTCAGTCCCGCATTACCTACAGTCAACTGCAGTACAACCTTTCGACTAGGAACTACTTTCAAGATGACCTCGAAGCCGCAACCAGATCGGTTATTTTACGAGCAAAAACCGAACTTATATAAAAAAGAGTGATTTGTTCGTTCCTTGTCTTAAACTATACCCCGTACAGTACCACACTGAACACTTTCTTGCCCGGTGCCCCATACTGAACGAACTCAGGATTCTGCACTTGGAAAAATCAACCCTGTCGCGCCAGGAATCACACGCCCTACTGAACGGAAGCAATTGGCGCTCCCTTATTTCCTTCTTGCGGGAGAGCCTGCAATATCGCCTAGGCTTCCTTATAGACTACGGTGATATGTGATCTGGAAGCTAGGAAAGCATCGAGTCACATTTGTTAGACTAACGGCTAACTGCCACAGACGGTATTTTATTGTCAATTTAAATTTTTAAAATTGTTAAACTTCAGAATTAGTTTTTTAAATGTTCCGATATGTGTATCTACAGCCAAGTTTCATCACGAACCCTTCCGTAACCACTGACTTCTTTCCAATATGAGTTTCCACTTATTTTCTGCAAATTCGCACTTGTTAGCTATAATAAATCACTTGTCGGTCTTTCTTTCTCAATCACTGTAAAGTTTAGCAAAACTTTGTAGAAACACACAAACAATTAAAATAATATTTCACTAAAGGCAAGGTCCAACACGCAAATAATTTGCGCAAATATTGCAAATTATTTGCCTATTTTGTTTGCCTTAAGTGGGACCACCAAATAGTTTGCGCGCAAACATTAGCTAAGTAGCCTTTGTTTATGTTGTGCAACAATAATTTAAAGCAAAAATTTGCCTAGTGGGAACACGTGGGAACTTTCTCGGCCAATTTTTTTTGCGGATTTGCTCTTGCAAGCAAATTGTAAGAGCAAAGGCATAAAGCACATAAGGTATTTTTCTTTGGAGCAAGTAAAATGTAAATTAACGACAAGATACGAGAAGCTAACAGCTAACTTCGTCTGTGATTTCGGCGACAACTTAACAACATATAATGTATGGTTTTGTACCGATGATCGGTACAAAGAAAATACTTCCTACTAATATTAACATTTCAGTTGAGCATCTGGCGAAATCGTGCTGAAAGAATGATGTTTTCTTTAACTCGTCGAGTTCTGGAAGGTCGGTAATTAAATACCCTTTCGATAATAGATGAATTTCTTTGGGAAATTGGTTTCAGAAGTCTTCGGCTAATAGCAAAAGCATCATCGACCACCATCACATATTGAACAGAAATCTCACGCTGTGGCAAGGGTGCGTCTTCAGGAATGTTGAAGCAGTTAAAGACCAGCTCCCCATACAAAGAAGTTTGACGGAAAACTCCTCCTTCAAAAATCCGGGTATCGTTCCAGGGTCAACATACAAAATTTTGTATTGCGCATTTCTTATTAAGGGGTCGAAATATATTAATTCAGCAATTTTTTGAAATGCTCTTTCATTTGAAGGAAATTGAAATTATATTGTTTGCTGAAACAAATCAGCTTACTTCATTTGTAAATTTAGCAGATTCGGCGTGTGGGACCTTAGCTTAAATCAAATCATATCGCATCTTATATACATAATTCAATGTTGTCATAACCCAACATAATTAATTTTGTGAACTGGCTCTTGTGTGTTTTATAGGATTGTATCTTTCGATATAAAAACGAGAAAGCAAAGCTAACATCGTATGTGCCGAAGTTTTAAGACACTTGAAAAAGCTTTTTTCAATATTTGTTTGCGATTATTATTGTTAAAGATTTTTGGAAAACGCGTTGAGTTATGGAATCATTAGTCATATGGCTTCTTTTGTCGGCCAACAAAATTTTCGTCCCCACACAACATTCTGTACCGGCATTTCCATGATTTTGGTCACTTTCGTCAGATACATTTAAAGTAAAAATGGACAAAATAAAAGTTGTTTTTTTGTTTGTTTTGAATATATGATTATCTCATAGATTGTAAGTTAAACCCATTTAAAAAAAAAAAAAATAAAGTTTAATTTTGACTGTTTTTACTTTAAATGAATCTGTCATGTTCGTCAGAAAATCATGGAAATGTCCATATCCGATATATATCGCCTCGGAAAAATCTCTAGATTGTGAACGAGTGGTTTTCTCGGTTTTCGGGCTTTTATTCACACACTATTTACGCGGGTTTGTATAGCCACCTACGGGTTACTATTTACATTATCAATACGGGTATGTTCTGTCCTTTATATTAACAACGTCTTCGTTCGTTCGTCTCTCGCTTACTCTTCTCTGCTACCGCGTTTTCCTCAGCTCGCGTCATCCATCCAGTGTGACCATCGCACACTGGTTTTTTTTGGCATAAACTCTAGTTGTTGAGATATTGGCCCCAAATTTGGTTTGTACGCATATTTTAGACCCCAAAGACGACTTGCAAAGATTCACTCAATTTAGACCAATATTTTATAAAGCTCCCATATAGCCGATCTGGTCAATTTGAGCCAACTTTGTTGATTTGTGCGCTATTGAACTGAATTTTAGTTTAAACATGTATTTTAAGCTCCTTAAGCGACTTATTGAACTTTGTTTAATTCGGCACACTATTTCATATAGCTGCCATATAACCGATCTGGCCGATTTGCACCAACTTAGTTGGTTTTAAAGATATTGAACTGAAATTCGGTTTGAACACGTATTTTAAGTTTTTTTAGCGTCTTATCGAAAATGGTTCGATTTGGCATTCTATTTCATATAGCTGCAATATAACTGATCTGTCCGATTTGCTTCAACTTTGTGGTATTTTAACTATTGAGCTGAAATTCGGTTTGCACTTTTATTTTTAGCTCTAAATACGGCTTAAAAAACTTTTTTGTGTTTGACGCTACCAAGCAAAAATTTTTTTTTAGCTCTTTCTCAGGTAATCTATTCAACTTAAGTACGAATTTAGCTGCAGTTAAGCCGATTTTCTTCAAAAGTCGCACGTTGTAGCAAGAATTGTTAATTACTCATAAGTCTGCACACTTTCGTTAACAACTTTGCATTTAAAACCCTGTGCAGCATTGTCCCATGCTTAACTATTATTCCACAAAACACAGCTTATCTAGTTTGGGTCAACCTGAAATTACACATTAACAACACGCAGCACAATTGGGCGACCGAAAACAAAAATGACAAACGCGTTATAAACTTATAATCTTAAATATCTGGACTAAAAATTTGCATCTTTACAATTTTTATTTTGCTTCTAACTTTTTAAGCAGACCTCCTAAACGTTGGAAAATATTTGCTGCCAATTTCACAAAATACACGTGGCACACAATCAGCTGACTTCAACAGCCCGTCAACAAAACAGTGTTGCCACAAAGTTTGAAAATTGCTACGGCACATTTCTGGCTAAATGGATACGTCAACAAACAAAATTGTCGCATTTGGGCTGATGAGCAACCCAAAGAGACTCTCGAGCTACCGTTACATCCCCAAAAATGCACTGTTTGGTGTGGTTCATGGGCAGATGAAATCATCGCTCGAAACAATGGCTTTATTGAGAAATCATTTCGGCGAGCAGCTTATTTCGCGTTCCGGACCTGTCAACTGGCCGCCTAGATCAGGTGATATCACACCACTGGACTTTTTCCTGTGGGGTTACGTGAAGTCAAAAGTCTTCGTCGATAAGCCAGCTACGATTCAAGACTTGAAAGCTAACAATACTCGCGTAATTCGCGAGATACCCGTAGCAATACTGGAAAGAGTGATCCAAAACTGAACATTTGAATGAAATAATCTTTAAAAAGTAAATGTCAGAGATAGTGCTTTCAGCACATAATAAAGATTCCACCATTCGACTCCATTTTTTATCTTTTATTTGTAATTTAAAAAAATACTTCTTAATGGATCACCCGTTACTTATAGATATATTTAATATTAGCGGCTATTTTCAAAAACTTCCAAGACTACATTCGGCCAACGTGACAATCAGATGGAACTCGATATCCACAGGATTCAACAGTCCCTCTACAGCAGCGATGGTCACAAGAACCCCTTGGGGGGCGAAGACATTTCGCTATTTACACGTTTACGAAACGACCGCATGCCGAAGCTGAGGAGAAGAGAGCAAGAAGCCTTTCAGTCGCTGGCTAACCTTTGCATGGAGAATGAGTATCTCAATTTTGGTGGTGCTAAACGATAGTGCCCAAAAAGATACTTTACAGAGCCAGTAGGAAATCACAGTGGTTAGAGCGAGACGGACATATTCCCAAATGTAAGCAGAGAGCGTATGTGAGAGCGAACAGCTGACCAATGTATCCAGAGAGCGTAAATGAGGTCGAACAGCTGACTAATTTCTGACATAAGCGGTGTCGACTGAGCAATTGAGCAGTCTAGACATCTTAGACTATGGCCTTTGATGCCGTCAGGTCGAAGCAAATTCACGGCGCTTTTTTTCATACACTAATACACTCTCACTTTTTGGCCACCCTCTCATTGACCAACGCTGCTCTACAGCAACACATCTACAGTTCGAGCCTAGCGGGCTTCAAAATCCTCTCGGGTCCAACGTGCTAAGGTTACATTCAGGCTTAGCGGCTCTACGGTTCCATACGGCTTCAACGGTTCTACGGTTACAAACGGGTTTTACGGGTTTATCCTAAAATAAAATCCTAGCAACTCGTCAGCTCGATGGCACTAGATCAGCGATGCCCAGCCGTATGTTCTTTGGGTACGTTTTGTTTTTGTAATTGCACCGAAGATTGGAAATCAATGATCGTATACATGCAGGGCGCGAAGTATTCAAAACGACACACATACAAACGATTTCGTGTGCATGCGTCGCGTAGAACAAAAGACGGGTTTGTTCTCTTCTTTGATTGGTGTTTGGGCGTGCAAGCAAACTGACCAACAACAATTTCATGTAATTTTGTTGTTGCCTTACCCAATTTCAATGTGTTCCCTTATTGGTGGTATTGGTGCTTTTCTCTGTGAGTATTGCTGAGTGCTCTGCCGTATGCTGCTTTTGGGCATGCCTGCACTGGATTATTAATATGAACACACACTATATATATTTCCCTACACAGAAAATAATATCCATTAAGATGCATTTGGAAGAACTTTTTTTTTTGATTTTATGATATCCATGTTTCATATCCTTTCATTTCGATTTTCAGCTCCAAATGGATATCCAATTGATTATGTGACTATGCTTACTTGATGTCTTAACTTTGTCTCTATCAGGACTTAAAAATTATAACGGAGAAATGGTAATAAAATTAGAGCTTTCCAAAAGCGGTAGCTGAAATTTATGGATTTTCTATTTTATTTATATTTTTTTTTTGTTCCAAAACTAATTTCCTTTAACTAAATTGAAAAATTGTCAATTAATTTGTTTAATCTTCTTCACGGCAGTCGCATCACTTCATCACTTGACACTGAACCAGGGATCATCTTTCACTTGAGGCACATTATATCGGATCTTAACTGGGGCCAATATATGCATTATCATATGTTTGCATTCACTGGAGGCACTTGGTGATTTGGGAAATACCAGAGATTGATTGATGCGCTTGAGCAGTATATGGACATTGGAGCCATCATAGGGTAGGCGACCAAAAACCATGGCATAGCAGACAACGCCACAGGCCCAGACATCAGACATAAATGGATCATAGGCAACGCCTGAACCAGAAATTGTTAGGACAGACACAAAATAGAACGTCAACATTACCTTTTAGAATTTCTGGACTGGCGTAGGCATAACTACCGCAAAATGTTTTAGACAGCACCACTTGATTGTCTGCGGTTCGTGTGTCCTTCCGGGCAAAGCCAAAATCAATTAGTTTCAAACTCCAATTCTCATCTAACAGAAGATTCTCACACTTAATATCGCGATGAACAACGCCCTTGCTGTGTATATACTCAACAGCGCTAATAAGTTGCTTGAAAAGGGTGCGCGACTGTGGTTCATCCAGGAATTTCTTTTCACGCACATAATCCAATAGAGTGCCATTCTCTGCCAGTTGCATAATCAAATATACCCTGTTCGAGAAGTAGTTGAAAATAGGGAATACATTCGTTTGGTACACCCACCTGTGACTCGTCTCTATGCTCTGATAGAAAGTGATCAGATTCTCATGGTGCAAACCCTTTACAGCCTCTATTTCGCGTGGCAAAAACTTTTGCGTATACTCCGAGGGTGCCTTTACCTTGGAAATAATTTTGACTGCCACACGCTTGCCATATTCCTCGGAGAAGCCAATCTTAACCTTTGCATAGTTACCCGTCCCAATCACCTTGCCCAAAATTATGCCGTGTTCTTCCAGTATGGTTTTTTGTGGCTTACTTTTGTCATCGCCCTTTGGCGTTGTCTGGGGGCCGCCTTTGCTGCTGGGCCGCTCGTTATTGAATGTGTAGACCTTTTGCTCTTGCCGACGACCCGAGTTCTGATCGGTGACAAGATCTTGCGATGAACTTGCTGCAACAACTGAAGCGGGCTGCAATTAATATTTGGAAAGGAAGACGCGATGAGGCTTCTTACCTTGGTCACCTTTGCTGCGTTTTGGCGCTGTCGCCATTTAAAATGGTAGCACAATGTCTATTTGTAGCAAAGTGCGCCAGGTTTGTGATGTGCTGCCGTGTGAAAATTACCAAAGAATCATTGAGAACTATTGTCTGACATGTTTGTGTGTGTCAAGGAAATTTTGGAAAGTAAACAATAGCCATATTTGTGACATTCAAGGTGTGAGCAAATATGTTTCATTTGAGTGATTGACTAAATTTTACACAGTGAACTGTAGTAGGCCTACGCTTGCAAATTGATGCCTATATATGTAGCCGTCATCTTCTCTGTGTTACTGGCTCTAGCTTCTTTCGAGTTCGGTATTAAACTGTAGGTCCAACTTTCTTGTGCAACAAATTTAGAATCACTCAAATCTACAAAATGAGAATCAATCTCGATTTCATAAAATTCAAAAACTAATACAGATTTTTAATATATTTTTACGTATAAAATGTGACCCACTCGCTAGCCATTGCCTATAATATTTATAATTTGTTATTCGACCTGGCTTCACTTCTCAGGTAAACTGGCCAAATTTCAGTTTGTTAATTGAATTTATAGGCCGCAGGCTCTGAAACGTTACCAGTTGTGTAATAACTCAAGCAGAAATCAAATAAGCCCCAACCAAAGGAGCAACTGGGACCGAGCCAGCGATTTTTTTTTTTTTTTTTTGTTTCGTCTGTTGGTTTATGTCCAGTGGCCGCCACTCGCTGGAGCCTTTGGTTACCTACATTTTGAACTTAACTTTCATCGCGTTTGCCTGTGTTTGAGTTTTGGTTTATGAACTTTTCACATTTTTCGCATTACTTTGCTTTTATTGTAGCTTGTTTTACAGGTAGCTTAAGGTCATGCGAGCGGTTTTTTTTTTGCAAAATTTTCAATTGAATTTTTTGTATGTTTCATTTAATATTGAAATGTAACTAGAGGGCATAAGAAGAAACTTGCCTGCAATTGGCAATGGGAATTTAATACACACCGGATTCAAAAAATCAACAATTTATAATTTCATAATGGAAAGAAAGATGGAAAGTTTGCCAAAGAACATGAGAACAGGGTTTGAAGGGTGGAACAAAGTAAGAGAAAAAGGTATTATTTTTAAATTTTAGTTTTGTTTAGAGTGCTAAAACTTAAGTTTTAACGTCTTAAAAGAACGCCCTTCCTGTGTGTTAATTCTTGACAGAAAAAACATGTACAGAGCGAAAACAAAGATCTTTCAAATGACTCGTTTATCCAGGAAACTAGGTTTTGGCTCAATTTGTCTACAAAACAACTGGCTAGAAGATATCTAGAGCTCTGGGCCAGGTAAGAGAATACATCCAGTGTAAAATTGTTTAAATATAAATCCAATTAACATACTCGCTTGTAGAAGATAATAAAGGCTGATTCATTTAGAGGTGGAAGAACAGAATGGCATAGCAATAGGTCGCCTGCTGCAAGAACTCGCCTAAGACATGCAGAACGCGTACTTCACAAAGCAGTCGAAGCTGAGGAGCCAGCTTTCCCATAGCCGTTACATCGAAAAACAAGAAAGAAAGTCGTTCAAGCCCGACTATAACATTCTCTGTACCCTTAACTTCGCAGCTCGCATTTGCTCACGAGTTATACGCGCTCATCTCTAAGTATCACTCTCTCTCTGTCTCTCTCTCTCTCTCTCTCTCTCTCTCACTAAGATTGCCGTTCAATAGAATGCTGTGGTGATGGGTGGGGGGTGGTTGGTGTTTACTGGCCGTTTTTTGCTCATAACTTGAGTACCGTTCATCCGATCTTTATCGTTTTTTCAGCAAATCGATAAATAATTTTGTTTACAAGGTATCTCTAGAAGGTACGAACGATCTATCTTCAAAACTGTAGGAGATATGACGTTTTTTCCGAATTGCGGGGGCGGGAGGGGGCGTGGCAAAAATTGAAAATAAACTTGATTTGCCTGCAAGTATCAGAAATATATGCCCCATACATGTCAAACCTCTATCTCTTACCGTCTTTGAGATCTCTTCGTTCATACGGACAGACAGACAGACAGACAGACGGACATGGCTATATCGAATCGGCTGTTGATGCTGATCAAGAATATATATACTTTATAGGGTCGGAAGCGATTCCTTCTCCCTGTTACATACTTTTGCACAAACTTAATATACTCTTTGTACCTTCGGTACAGAGTATAATTATTGCCTCTAAGCACCAAATTTCCCCTATGGTGATACAGCCACCTGCAAAACTCGACACGCCTTTGAGGGTTCAGAGAGGAAGATGGACCCGCAGTGACGAAGAAAAGGCAAATGTCCTTGCACTTCACTTAAGAAATGTTTTCCAGCCGAATCCACCAACCAATGCATATGCACTGCCACTGATTCCCACAGCCGCACAGACTTACCCAATCAAAATTCATTCGCTTGAAATAAAAAATGTTATCACAGAACTATATCCCAAAAAAGCACCAGAACCTGATCTTAATAGGCCTAAAATGATTATGGAACTTCCAAGTCCTGCCATTACATACATCTCAAGAATCTTCAATGCTGTACTGCGATGTGTATACTTTCCAACTCAGTGTAAGAAATCGACAATCACAATGATTCAGAAACTAGGAAAGGATAAAACACAAGCGTCATCATATAGACACATTAGCCTGCTACATTGCTTATCCAAAGTATTTGAGAAGATCTTACTTAGCAAAATTGATACACATGCACCAAATATAATTCCTTCCCATCAATTTGGGTTCCGAGCAAAACACGGGACCATTGAGATTGAGGAAGTCAACCGTTTAACTTCAGATACTCGGACAGCGTATGAGCACCACGAATACTGCTCTGCAATTTTCCTAGAGGCTACCCAAGCGTTTGACCGCGTTTCGCTGGACACTGCTTCCTCCAAATACACACAAACTCTTAGAATGTTATATCAGCAACAGAATATTTCTGTTCGTCAAAATGAGAACACAGCGAAAGAGTTCAGCATTGGAGCCGGAGGGTAGCTTTATCGGTCCTTTTCTGCACGTATTGTACACTGCCGACATCCCAATAGACCCCCGATTAATAATATTCACTTTTGCGGATGATACGCCAATTCTAAGCAGATCACGATGTCCAATTATCGCATCTAGGCTTTTGGCAAGCCACCTAGCACACGTGGAGGAGTAGCTGGCCAACTGGCGCATCAAAATTAACGAGCAAACGTGTAAACATTTGACGTTCAGACTTAACAGAAGCACCTGTCTCATGATATCCCTAAACGCGACTATGATACCACAATAAACGATGGTGTACACCAAGACACCTCGACAGAAGGCTCACTTGGCGCAAACACATAGACTCGAAAAAACTTCAAATAAGGCTAAAGGCCAACTTGCCTTCACTGGCTAATTAACTCCCGTTCCCCTCAAAAACTGGAATACAAAGTCTTACTGTACAAAAGCATCATAAAGCCTGTCTGGACTTATAGCTCGCAGCTATGGGGAAATGCCTGTTCGAGCAATGTGCACATCCTTTAAAGATCACAATTAAGAATTCTTATTGGAGCGCCATGGTACATTCGCAACGAGTGTGTCCACAACGACCTGAGGATCCCATTGGTTGAAACTGAAATACAGCAACTAAAGCGCAAATATTCTGAAAAGCTTCTAGACCACAATAATGATCTTGCCAAATCTCTCACCCTGCAAGCTACACATTCTCGCCTCCGAAGAAAAGACCTACCAACCCAGCGACTGAATTAAAGGGCCACAGAACATAAATTACCTATAATAGGGGATGGTTATATAATAGTTTCTAGATTAAGATTTGAAAAATTATTGTTAGTCTCATTAAGAGAAGATTCAATAAATTCTATAGAGGTTGTTTTTTTTAACAGATCTCGCTTGACTGGTGTCATACTCTTATCTTATTTTCATTCAGTATGGTTTGACAATTTATCATGGAAAGACACACTGCAACAACGATTCCAAACAGCTCTGCAACAGCTCAATGAAAATCCGCTATTTTCGCGTAAAATTTTGTTAAGTAACGAGGCAAATTTCTATTTCTGTTCGTGCGTTTCGTACCTGTCAACTGGTAACCTATATCGTGTGATATTGCACCTCTGAAATGGTTCTTTGGGGTTTGGTAATATCAAAAGTCTTTGTTGATAAGCCAGCTACAATTCAAGACTTGGAAGATATCATTACGTCATTACGTCAGCTGGATCATCCCAAGCGTTTTTACGACAATCTCAGTTTTTAACAACGTCGAATTAATAAATTGCAAATCAATTCCTTGGACTGATTTCTCCAGTCTGGTCGAAACATCAATTTTAAGCGATATGAGCTTGCGTTTATCCATAACATTTATGTCCTCCTTTATGGAGAGCTTTTTCACTCGGACATGATCCATGATATTTCTCGAGGTTATTGGTGCCATTTGCAGGGCATTATATATTGGGTTCTCGATTTCGTGAAACACTTCGCAGTCTAACAGTAAAAATGGTCTGCCGTCAGTGGTAACAATTTTCATGATAGACGCAATCATTGGCCGTGTTCAGCAGAACAACTTGCTCCCTGATCAAGTATTAATTTGCAATTATCTTAATACTGAACTCGAGAGATGCAGCATCTTAATAGCCAATTTGAGGTATCATGATACAGGAGCATGTATCAAAGAAATAGTACGCTACTTTAAAGTGATACTGCTCCCTCCAACAGCAGAAACTATTCCATACAACATTTTTTTCTGATACCTGCTCAGGGATGAATTATTCTGGTGAACACGCCCATTGCCTCTTTATTGGCCTCGTATGCTATTTTAATTTTCTTTGCATTATTTTCCTCGCCGGTGTTCTCGATGACCTCATTAAATGATTCAAGTACTTCCAGGTGATTAGCCGTCAAATGCCGCCTTAAATTTGTAATTCGGTGGCCAAATAACTTATACCACATATGCTGCATAGCGATTGATTTAAGCTATTATCAAATTTTAAAAAAAAATGCACTTTATTATTCATTTGACGACTCATAATTGACGACCTTTGCACTTTACAGACAACAATCAACCAAGAAGCACACAAACATGCATACACACTTACAGTTAACTGAGGTACACACACATGTTTAGAAGACACTTTCGACTAATTCTGCCCAGAAATGTGTCTCATGAAAACACATGAACAAAGCAACCGAAAAAAAACTCTCATTGTTTGACCAAAGAGCACGCTGTGAAAAGTCAGAGGTGAGATGTCATTTCGATTCAATTTTCCATAGCGTCTGATTATGACTGTATTTTTTCTGACAGCCTCTGAATAGGGAACACTTTTTGGGAGCCCTGTTCATAGCTCATTAAAAATTTATAAAAGTTTTTGATTTTTGGACCTCTTGATGACAATAGGATTCGCCCGAATTCTTTGATCGTTTCTTAGAAATCACTTCGCTTACAAATTCCAATCAATCGAATTCGGAAACGGGAACATGCCTGTATATGAATTTTTCAAATTTCGAGATTTTTGGACCGTTGGATCTACACCTTCTATTTACTGAATATTTGACAATTTAAACTTTTTATTAAATTTAGCAAATTTCGCGATTGTTCTGAACCGATTGACCTTCGTTTCCCACATAACCGTCTACAAATGCCATTTATAAAATCTTCTTATTAATATAAACCCGGGGACGGCCAAAAATATATTTACATTTTATCTTTGCAGACACGAAGTTCATTTTGCACGACGGCATTGTTGTCAAATCAGGGCAGTGGGGGACAGAATGAAAAAGCAATTGTTTTAATACCAGCTCCACAACATCAGCGCTCATTTCAGTACTGCGCTCACGCGAAGGGTCGTTCTGTCACTGCTGTGGTCAAATGAAAACGTTAAACCTTGTAAACACTAAATAAAGTTAAATTTATACGAAAAAAATTCAAAGAAGATGCATTCGCTGCTTATGACGAAATTACAACCAGCTCAGCTCAATACTGAAACTAGCCGATTTTTGTTTAGAACTGAGATATTTTAAGCTTCCTTATATTTAAGCTCCCAAAAACCCTGGAGATTCTCACTAAAGAGCTGTTTGCAGACCACATGTTAGGTATTTTTGTAGTCTTAACTAGTGAACTAAAAAGTTTTTTTTTTAAGTTTTGTCAGATTTTTATCCGAAATAAAAAATAAATAAAAAGCTTTCATAACTCTGGAACGTGGAAAGGGAAGATTCATTTTTCAACATCATTTTTAAACTTCGCATGTTTAAATATAAATTATGTTGGAGAGATCAGGCACTTTCGAAAGGGATTGTTCAATGACTTATCAAATTGCTGGATAACAACAAAACTTAAGCCTAGCAGGTCTAAATTCTAATCGATTTGTTTAAATTGAATGAAAAAGTAGCAAAAATGATTCAACGATCTAAAATTCTATGAACGAAAGTTCAAACCAGAACCATGCAAAGGAACCGGTGCGCGAACCTAACCTAAGACTTAACAACGGGTTCGAACCGTCTGCAGAATTTTTGAGGCTCGGCACTCTGTGCCGCAGGTATACAGATTTTAAGTTTGTAAGAGATGGTAAGAAATAGAGGTTTGACATGTATGGAACATAAGCTTCTTAGACTTGCAGGCAGACCAAGTTTTATTTTAAATTTTTGCCACCCGCCACCGCTTTTTTGAAATAAACGTCATATCTTCCACTGTTTTGTAGATAGCATCTTAACTAATCAGTAATATTTATCGTTTAGCCGAAGAAATGATAAAAATGGGACAAACGATAGTGGAGGAAAACTAACAAATATGATTTGTAGCCACACATTTTATGGCTTTTTTTACTAGTTTGTGTGCCTTCTTACTTAAATTGATCAAATATATACTAACTTTCGAGGGTATAGAGTATGTTATAGTCGGGCTGGACCGACTTTCTTTTTTGTTTTGTTTTGACATTTGGCAATTTTGCTTACCTCTTTGGACCTCATATTCTGGCAACACAGCTAATGGACTTCCAAGTTGGTTGAAGAATTAGGGCCGATATCACATCTTCTACGTAGAGCTATTCGTCACATAAACCAACAAATAACAGAGTTAAGTCTGTGATTATGTGACATCTGCAAGAAGAGAAATCGACACTAAACCGAACGTTTTTTTTACTTAAACCAAGCTACTTCGGGATTAACAATTCTTCAAAGAGCTGATATTCAGAATTTCATCAGTCGCCGATTAAACAGATAACAGTATCAGTTTGAAGTCGATCGACAGAGACAAATATTATTTGACTTTTCTCACCTAGCGATGGATTTTCCGAATTTGAAAATGTTTTTGCAATTTACATCCCCCATAGAGCCCACAAAGCGTATTTTACAAACAAACGGCTTGGAATTAAAGTTTTACTTAAAAACCTTGAGCTCAATCTTTGACTCTACCATTCAAATACCTATGTATTATCAAATAATTTGATAAAACTATACTCTTAAACCAAGTTTCAAGTCAATTTAATTCCGTTTGTAAGGATTTTGCAACTTTCAATTAGATTTTGCATACATCGACTTATTTTATTTTCCACCGTCATTGTTGCGTTTACCATCTCGTGCTTTCGCCTTTTCTCTTTCACAGCTTGCATGTTAATGTCCCGCCATTACGTTGATTTCACAATATCCTTGCACATCCTGTCCAGAGCACACTGAAGCCGCCCAGGGTCCTGCACTCCGCCACTCTGCAGCGCAATGTCAAAATTGTTTGTGGCAATGGTCGCCGCCAGCGGAAATGTCGTTGCAGTGGACAGAGCGTGAGAGTGCAGCGGTGAGGGGGAATGGCTGGGGGGCAAATACGCAAAAACTGACAAAACAGCAAAAATGACAACTGAAATATGCAAGGCTGTTGCGAAAGTCACCGGGTACACAGTCAGAGGAGGATCTACGTTTGGTCTGTGAGCTGGCATTGTGGTTTATGCAACAGCACATCATCACCGGTGGGGATATGAGAGGTGAGAGGTGAGAGCTGTGATTCACAAGATGGTGGGTGATATTTGAATGAAAGTTCAACAGTTAAATAAGGTAAGTTGTAAAATGTATAATTCCTATGGGTAACTGTGCAAAGTTGCCTTTTTTTCGTAGTCTGCAAATATTTGAATTTTTATATAAGGCTATTACCGTTTTTAATTATAATTTTTTCAGAAATTTACTTTTGTCAGATGCAAAGGTTATAATAATATTGACGATGGTTAAACTGAAGGAAAAACTGTCAAAAACTTCAAATCAAAATATTAAATTTTGGTAAAGAAAACTAGAAAAATTTTACTTAAATGTAGAAGATTCGATTTAGGTGTACATTGGAAAGATCACTTCAAAAATATATTGTAAAAACTTGAAAGTATTATATTTTATTTTCAGAACCTCATCTGAAACCTGTAATACAAAACAACTGATCTTTGGATACATTTTTATAGTGGAAACCATATATTTAATCGATTTAGAACTTGACTGAATACAGCTCAAAGTGCTTCTAATGCTTAATCTTAATATTTTGTAAAAAAAAAAACAAGTTGCTAACTAAAAGTTGGGTCACGCTGCCATTTCTAAGAACTTGTACGTAAAAGTAGGCTCCATTTTTGCTGCTTTTTCAACACAAATTTTACACATGACTCTTCTTTGACTTATCTCCCATCCTTTTTTCGCTTTCCTGCTTTCCAGCTACCCACGTAGCCGTGTTTGTGCATAATGAAGGCAGGTTCTGTGTTGTGGTCAGTTGTTTTTCATTTTTTTTTTTTCATCTTTGAGCTGCTGTGTTTTCCCCCTACTGCAACTGCCATTCATTTGTGGTAATGCATGGGTCAACACATGCCACTCCCGCACAGCCCTTCAGCTTACGCAGTTTTTCACTTACACTGTTTCAGCTCTTTTCCTTCCCTTTTGCAACACTCTCTGTTCAGTCTTATCATTATAATGACGATTTCGAATGTTGCGTTATTTCTGCTGTTTATTAAAAAATTATTGTACAAAAGCAAAAAAAAAAAAGATTTAAAGAGTCCAAGAAGAAGAATAAAATAAAGGGAAGAAGAAATTTTAATGCCTGCCCAGGCTTAATCGAAATGCAAATCTTTGTGCATCTCAAGCGAAGCAAACGGAAATGAAAATGAAAAAGAAACGAGTTGCATAAAATATCTGAATTGTGGAAATGAAGGAAATGTTCAGGCAATGCTAACATAATGAATACGAAAGATTTTTAAGAGACTTAAGAAAGAAATTAATTTTTGATTCCAGCAACAAACATCACCTTTTTCCACTTCTTTATGGAAATGGAAATGGAATATTAAACCTCAATGCCAAGTTTGTCTCGCGAAATTGAATCAAAGTAACTTGGCTCAACAGCGATCTCTGGCATTTGAACCTGAATGGTCTAAAAAGATCAAACTTTACTTAACTTAACTTGGATAATCCAAGTCAAAGTTGTAAAATTTTTTAACTTTTTGGTTTTTTAATTGAGAAAAAAATCCTGATTTGATTTAAGTCAAATTCTGCTGCGAAGTATATACATATAAATATCAATTTGTTTTTGGAAAATAATTGTCATGATCTGGTTAAGACGTTTGTGAGTTATACACTAGTTCCACTGGCACATTCTAGAGATCATCCGCTGGATGATACGAATGAATTCATTTCTTCTGTGTATTTCCTCATAAGAGATAAGAGATATGGACATCCATATAGCTATTTTGCGCTAAAAGGCTAGATTTTCTATCGAATTCAAAAGTGCCAACAATAGGAGCAATCTGATTTTTTAATTTGAAAAGAAAAGACAAAAATAAATTAAATTAAGCATTTTTAATTTTTTAGTGGTGGGGATGGAAAGTGTAGTGTGTTTGGCGGGGGTGGGGGGTTGTGTTGTGGTTATTAACATATTCTTCTTTCTGAAAAATTTATACAAATGCAAATTATTGATCCGCCGCTACTGGGACTTGAACTCAGTACCTTCTGCGGACTATAACACACACACAACCGCCTTACCATCGAGCGTCAACTGTTAGGCTCAACCAGTTGCAGTATAAGAGCCGAGATTTTTGCAGGCAGAGTTATTATACTGCAACTGGTTGCCCCTATCAATTGACACCCGATGGTAAAGTCAGCTAGGCGGCCGTGCCAAATGCTTCAACTATGTGTCTTAGAACAAAGAAGTCGTGGTTCGGGTCCCAGAAGGGGGGTGGGTTGCATTGCAACCGAAAAGTGTATATTTTTTTTAACAAAATAAATCTATATATTATATATCATAATATTTTTCAACTGGAGCTTTACAAAAAAGATGTTAAGCTGCGAGATGATAAATCTTGTTTTAAAGATTTCAATTTTTATATATTCTTGACCTCGAGCCGGAAACATACATCTACAATTAGAAAGGTCGCCAACTCACATTTGTATTCTCTAAAACGAGATTTTCAATCTAAATTTTAGATAAGATAGATAAAGTTTAGTCCCCAAACTTCGTATTAATTATTTTTCTATGATTTTCCATAATTTCACCAAGTTTAATGAAAATATGACAACTATTTTGTAAAGAAAAGATAGGTCCCTCGGAATGGTATTCAAAAACATCATTGAAAAATTGGAGAACTAGGAAACCAAACAAATAAAAGTAAAAACAATATCAACAAATCAAATGAAATAAGAATTTAAAAAAATAATCAGCACACAAGCAAATGTGAATCTACACTCTCTCTTCTGAATGTGTTTGTGATTGATTCTAAGTAAATATTCACCTTGTTCAAGGAATGTACAAACAACATTTGACCAGGTGAATGCTTGCAGAAATGCTTGGAATGTGTGTGTTTACAGGGTTACAATACAATGTATTGAATATTGCTCTTATCGTCTGGTGTGTTCCCCCCAACTAAAGTGATTAAATTATGTGAGCTCGGCTTACATTACAAGCGATTTGCCTATACGGCCTCAAACATTTTCACGTTTTGCGAAAAAATGTAAAAAGATTCAGACCTGATATTTTTCATATTTGGCTTATTTAGCGACTAACACGTACCCAAAATACCAAATTGACTTTGTTCATCAAATACAATACGTAATTAAAGTACTCCAAAATTGACATTGGAAAAAAAGCAGGTTTTTATTTCAGAACATTTTGTGTTTTTCTGTGGCAACAGCAGCTGTTGACACATATTGCCGATTGCAGAAATCTGTTTTTATATTGTTCTCATTCTCTCCCTTCGTTTATTTATGCATTTTTCTGCATGTGAGAGCTCGACAAGATAGTGTAACATTTAAATTTGAAATGCCTGGTATAAAATCTAACAAATTGAAATAGCTTGAAATGTTGGGGAGGCAACTGTACTATACCTACACTACCCAAAGCAACAAAAAAAACAAGCCAGACACATGCACAATTCCGCAGGCAGACACAGACGTTGCATACTGTTCGGCTGGCTGCCAAAAATGTAACAGGCAACGCTTCACTGAACGCAAAGACGAAACCAGGGGAGGGATGGGGATGGGTTTCCCTTCTAGTTTTGCATTGACACGCGCGTGCAGGCAAATAAAATCATGGCTAAAGCCTCCGCCGCCAGACAGGAAGAAGCGTCTGTTAAAACTTCCTCTAACCATACACAACAATATCATCATCATTATTCCTGCCTCAACATTTTCACAATTGGGATTTTTGCTTAACATTTTTAAATCCTTGAACTTGACAGGCTGGGTCCAGCCTCCAAACAGTAGAGCCAGCCACTTGACTTCTGTTACTATTTTTTGCTGGGGGCGGGGGGGTTGGGCCACAGAAACTCCAGAAGTCGAAGGCCACTTCATCTCTGGTCTTGGACTTGTTCGCCTGTTCTTGTTTTTTGTGTTGGACTCGAGCCAAAATATTATTCTATTATGCCAAAAGAAGTTATGTTGTCCTGGCGAACAATGTCGTTGTTTTGTTTTCCCTTCAGCACTGGGATTACAATATTCTTTTGCAGTGTGTACATTGAAAAGTAGCCACAAATATTTGTCTTATGCTGTAGTTTTTTCTACATTTTTCTTATGTTTGGACAAATTTTGCAACGAAATTATCAACGAATTAGTTGAATTTCAATGAAAATTGTGGATCAAGAATTTAGATTTTATAAGTTTATTTTATACACCTAAATTTATATTAATATATTTTGTCCCAAATCGTTCAAGTAGGTAAAGTTCTTGGGCAGGGTTCTTTGGGCATCACTGATATTTTTAAAATAATATCAATCATGTGGCATACAACACCCAACTGGTTCCATAACTTAGCTTAAGGAGTGTCAGTTGATTTCTAAGTTTTTTAGCTGGAGTTTACACTAATTTAGAGCCAAATTGTTGTTAATTAATGAATTTAACAGAACATTGTGTTCTTGATTTAGGTATGCCCGTTTCTGTTGCAGGAATGTTTCAGGACTTTTCTATAATTAAGATATTAAGTATGTACACTGGGCCAGCATAAATTCTGTGGGTTTTTTTTATTTGGCAACTTTGCGTTGAGAGTGCTCAAGTGTACCAATCGCAATTCACTTGCAACATGGACTAATATTTATTATTTTCTTTAAATATTGCACTATAGCTGGAGATATGCGCTTTTGCGCGGTTTTACTTTGGTTTTCATAAAATTGCGTTTATATTTGAGTTTTTATTTGAAATCGAGCATTATGTTTTTATACAATCAGCCGAAAAGTATGTCTTTGTTTTCAAAACCTTTGAATTCGCCCATGAACTCTGTGTTAAAATTAGTAGGCTACACTTACAACCACTATGGCCAATAGTTGTGACCATATTGCAAACTGCAGACCAATTTTGTTCTGACTCAAGCATTATTTCCACCAGGTTGCAAATGGCTGGTGTCCTACCAACCTTTCTGCTTAGTTAAGTTCGTTCTTTTATAAAAGACGGATAATCAAAAATAACATGTTCTGCGTCTTGAATGACCGACTGCCCGATACAGTCCGGGCAATAAGGGTCGTCAGCGTGTTTGAACCTATAGAGGTACGATTTCAAACACCCGTGTCCCGTTAGAAGTTGCGTCATATAGTATGTCCGTGTCTTCTGTCTAGCCAAGTACCTAAATTAGGGATAAGGCTGTACATTAAGAAAAAACTAGAACGAATAATTTGAGTACGAACGCTCATAAAAAAAAAAAATTAGTCGTTCTTGAATTTTCAAGAATTTCGCTCTTGGAATCGAGATAAATTCGTTCTAAGCGTTCTCAATTTGGTTTTTTATAGGCAAGGGGAGTGAGGGCAACTTAACTTTGAGAGACTATAATCTTGATTTTAGATTGAGTTTTTTCTCAGTGTATGTCAGCTCCTAGATATAGTCAGCGGATTCGAATGCCGGATACCGATCTTCCTTTAATTTCTTTTATCCATAGCTCAATATCGCTCTGTGGGTCGTAGCTCTGAACAATTTGATGAATTTCTCTTTTTACGCACAAAATTAATGCTTTTTTCGTTAAGGTGTGTCTGTGTGGGTCGAGCGTACTACACTGATGCAAAATCCGTACAAATAACACTTGACACATGATGTTTATTATAAAATGGTATAAGGCGTTCTTTCATGTGAATATCGGCATTTATGGTGCTCTTTGTATAGAAAGCACTTATTTTTGTATGTCTTTAGGTAGTTTTGAATTATGTGCACCTTTTTTTCTGCCCGTTTTATGTATAGAGTTTCTTTTCGGTACATTTCCTATGGAGATATGGAAGAGATATAGAGAGGGAAATAGAGAGAAAGAGAGGTAGAGCGTGACAAATGCTGCCAAAGCAAGGATATCAAATCTTTGGTAAGTACAAAGTATATTACAGTCAAGCTTGACATTCTTTTCCACTGGTTTTTATGCGTCGTATGCTGTTCTGCCAACTTTTAATTAAACTCATTGGATCATGGGTAGATATAGCGTATGGGTAAGTCATCTAATTTCAGCGATCTTAAACAGACTTTTAATGACACAAGATTAATTTATTATCATTCCTTTTTAAACCATAGAACTTTTTAGCGGGCTCTTGGGCAATAAGTTATGATTTTGTTCATAACATTTCTAAAAAAGGCATGCACAGCATTACAAAGGAAACTGGTTGATCGTATAGTCATTTCATGAATTTCCACAATTCAATCATCAGCGATCTTTGGCTATCTTCAAGGAGCTGGCAGAGGCTACCTCATGACAGAATTGCTATGACCGCTTGGGAATCACAAAGGATTCGTTGAGGCAAAATCCGAAAAAGTTCCGTTAATGTAAAAAATGTCACTATTTCAAAAAATCCATAGGCAATGGCAATCTTTAAGCCATCATTTTTCTTGCTAGCTTCTTTCTTTTTTTTTTGATTGCTAGCGACACAGCTAGGACACTGAAATCAGCAGCTTTTTAGCAGAGTTGCTCGACAATATTCTGCCGCGGAAGGGACGTAACGTTGACTGCAACTGACTATCAAACATTCAGTAAGAAATGACTTCCGCAAGTATTCGGCTCTTATACGTGTAATTTACCGAATACCTGTGAGTTAAATAAAACAGGATTCGGTAGTTTCACAGAATAGAGAGCCAAATACTCTCATAATAAATCACGCGATATCACCAAATGTCGGGCATGCTCTTTATTAAAAGAACAATCTACTATGCAGCCGAAGCGGCAGACGAAGAATGCTGTCGATTTAGATCAGGATGCCTAGCTCCATTCCGCAAGCCGAGCATTCGTTGTTGCTTTTTGTAAAGGCATAGCTGGCACGTATTGCCTTCACGCATGCCTTTTCTGGTGTGTCTCTCTTTTCTCTCTCTGCTATGTCTCTTGCAAATTCGGACGCAACAACAATGATGTATATGCGTCAGGAGCGTAGGTTAGCGATTGGCACGCCTCGCATGACTGAACGCATTTCGCTATTCATGCCGACACGAGTCAAACGCTCGCACACACACAAACAAAAATCGGTTTACTCCTTCTATTTCTAGTGATTGTTGTTGCTTAAGATCTATTTTCTTCATCTTTATTGGTATCCACTCGCGCGTAAGCTGATTTTGGGCATCCCTGCTTTAGATGGACGTTTGTATAATAGATTAACCCCGTTATCTCACATAGTTGCTCCCAGTATTCCACCTATTCCAAGTATAAAATTCAGGTAGAACATTTACCAATACCGATACCACAATCCAATTTTTTAAAAAAGGCGTCTATAATACATGCGTATATTACATTTTGTTAATCAAAACTTGGAATATATTCCCTAGTAATTAGTTTTATTAAAAAAAAAAACATCCTGTTGTTCAGTTAAATACTCTCAGCTTTGCATAGCATCAAAATTCACAATGCCCTTTAAGCATATTGCGCCAGTTTCCCTTAACACTTAAAAAAAAATAAGAAAGGCCTCCCAATTTTGTTCTTTTTTTCAGCGCCAACAACTGCACAACGGGAAATAACATAAATTAATATTCAGTTAAAAATGTGCAAATATTTTACGCACTCATGTTGTTGCTTCTCTTTTTGGAGTTTACATATGGGTATGGGGAATCTCTTTCTCTCTTTCTCTCTGTACGGTCAGTGCATTCGGTGAACTTTATATTTTTTGGTTATTTTTCGGGAGAAAAATTTATGAGTTATTTGCTCGCTGGCAGTTGAATTTATTAAATGTAAATGTTGAAAAACAAAAAGAAAATGGTATATGGTAACAGCGACTTATCTGCAGGCTGGCATATCCATTGCCTGGAAGGTAAATTAAATGCTATAAATTCCATTGCGAGTTTATTTTGTGATTTATGCAAATCTTAATTCTCCATCTCTTTTGCTCATAATTAAAAATTCATAGAATTTCACATAAAGTAGGCAACTAATATTCATAGTTTCAAAACTTTCACCTCACTCAAAGGGCACCGAAACCGCAAATTGTAATGGCCCGAGGGGATGGGATGGATGGCTAATGCTTAAAAGATAACCAAACACTAAGCTCTCTCATATTTTGCCTACATCATGAGCTCATTAATTATTCATAAATATTGCTTTACGCAATTAGTTAATTCCTGGATTGATTGATTTACTTTTGTCTGCACATGTTTCCCAACCAACCACATTGCCCCGCATCACCTCACTGCCCACTTTTTGAGGTCCTGTCTCTGTCATTCGCTTCGATGATTTGTTGTTGTTGTTGGCATTGTCTTCGTGCTTGTCGTTTCAAAGCAAATAGTTCGACGCAGACAAAATGCCATAAATGCTTTTCTATTTGCATTTCAGAACAAACTTGCCCGAAGCTTCAAAGGAAGGAAGGAGTATGAATGTACAAGTATGCTGCTTTTGGAAAGAAACTGTAATGCAAATGTGACTTGAACGTATTCGATTGAGCACTGACTTATGTTGGTTGGATTTCTTTGAGTCTAACAAGTAATCCCATTATTCATCACACGTGGCTTAGTTATGAGATAATGAATATGGACAAGTAAATGCATAGTAAGAAATATTAAATACGGTTTAAAGAAATTTTTGGAACAGATAAACCATTTTGTCTTAGTTTCACACAGCAGCAAGTACTTGTTTATGTTTTTCGTCGGAAAATGTGATACAAAACACAAGGATCTCAATTATGTTTGGTTTAAGCTTCAAGATTCACTCTAACTGAATGGCAACTTGTCTCTAGATTTTTTGAGGAGAATTTTGTGGCTCTAGCTTTACATTTCGTCTGAAAGCAAAAGAATGAGGCTCAAAACCCTATTCAAACTGTTGGGCTCAAATGCAGAAATCAGGGGTGCCCACAGCACAATTGTTTTTATAAAGCAGTAAGACATAGGATATGCATACGAACACACACACATGAGCGGGCAGCAATCGGCTTTCTCCGTAACTTTCTTGTGGTTGTTGTTTTTCAATGAACAATGTTCATATGGTATCCATACTGCTCTACCAAAAGCATTGGCTGGACACCCCTGGCCTAGAATCATGATACGTACTGAGGCAGATCTCTGCATTGAATGGGAAACTTAAGACGGCTTGAGGAAGAAACTCAACAGTTTTATAGCATGAATGAATTTCATGGATTAAAATGGTGTATTTAGCTTGCACATCATTTCCGACTCCAAAAAGTAATGAATATTTTTTTAGAGCTTTTATTTTACGAGATCATTTAAGTGTGAGACCCAGGCAAAATAGCTGCTCACCCACCGTCAAAGCAATCCAGAGGCGCAGCCGCCAGTGAAAAAAACACATAAATTGTTTTTTGAAACAACTCACCCTATAAAGCGCCAAATTTCGCCAAGAAAATTAGAAATTCTCCGATAAAATCCGTTCTAAGGCGATTCACCCTAAATTTTTTAAAAAAATTTCTACAAAAATCATTATAAGGGAAGCTTTACAAAGTGACTGTTTTAGTAACCTCTTTGAATATCAATCAAAGAACTTTTAGTTGGCTCCAGGCCAATAAGTTATGATTTTGTTCATAGTTTTTCTAAAACAAGGCACACACACCCGACAAAGGAGGCTGGTTACCTATATAGCTCTTTCATGAATCACCACAATTGAATCATCAGCAGTCTTTGCCTATCTTTAGCGGGTTAGCAAAAGCTACCGCATGCCAGCATTGCTATAACCGCTTGGGAATCTCAAAGGCAGGCTTTTTTCAAAATCCGCACACCAGCAACATACGCCAAGTCACCGAAATTTTAATAAAATTCAGAAAAAAATTTCTTAAATACAGAAATTTTTTCAAAATTTTAGGGAGATTTTAATTCTAGTGCGATTTTCTTTTAGAAAAAGAACTCAAGGCAACAAAATTAGACTTATTTCAAAATATTGAAGGGTTGGTGGTGATTCTAGATGGATTGCGTGGTAATTTGAACTTAAAGAAGCAAAAATTACTATTTTGACCCTTTTTAGACGCGATTTGTGTGGAACCTATACTTTTGTTTTGACTCTCTTTGAGTGAGCTTCTTAACTTTGAAATAAACTATCCCAATCAATTCTACGATTTTTATACTCTGTACCGAAGGTACATAGAGTATATTAGCAGTTTGTGCAAAAAGGTACTGTAACGAGGCAGAAGCGAATCGTCATTCCGACCCTGATAAACCGTATATAGTATTCTTGATCAGCACCAACAGCCGATTCGATATAGCCGATGTCCGTCTGTCCGTCTGTATATCTGTCTGTCTGTCTGTCTGTCTAGTCTGTCTATCTGTCTGTATGTCTGTCTATCTGTCTGTCTAGTCCGTCCGTATGAACGAAGAGATCTCAGAGCATGGTAAGAGATAGAGGTTTAACATCTACGGGACATATATTTCTTATACTTGCTAGGCAGATCAAGTTTATCTTCAATTTTTGCCACGCCCCCTCCCGCCCCGCGCAATAAAAACGTCATATCTCCTACAGTGTTTGAAGATAGATCGTTCCTACCTTCTAGAGCATACCTTGTAATACAACAATTGATTTATCGAGGTTTGCTGAAGGAATGATAAATATCGGATGAACTATACTCAAGCTACGAGCAAAAAACGGCTCAGTAAACACCCCCACCGCCACTCATGTCTACAGTATTCTATTGAACGGTAATCATAGCGAGAGAGAGAGATAGAGTCAGAGAAAGAGTGAAACTTAGAGATGAGCGCGCATAACTCGTAAGCAAATGCGAGCTGCGACGTTAAGGTACAGAGTATGTTATAGTCGGGCTTGACCGACTTTCTTTCATTGTTTTCAATGAAGACTTTTAGCAGGGATGCAAACCGGTTCTGAACCGATACCGTAATTTCAGCTAATAAGAGCCAGATCCAGCGTCTTTTCGGAAATCTGCCTACACCAAACGCGACAAACCGCATAATTAAAAACGGTTCGGTTCGGTTCATTGTTGAGCTTTACCGCTTTTAGCGCTAAAGTAAGCATAAGCGGGGGGAGATGCTCAGTGTGAGAGAGAACGACAGCTCATATAGTCTACCACATACATATATTGTTAACCGAGCATTACACACCAATGCATACATACGAAGAATAGCTGATTGAATGCGTGACAATTTGCCCAACGGTCCCAAAAAGAACTAAGAGGAAATAAAACCAAAAAAAATGTGTTTCTCTCCTCTCACAACCAAATAGAAGCAGAGAGCGTAGTTAAAGTTTGTTTCGGTACCTCTTTCCAATGTGGTTGCATAAAAGCTGTCGTTTTCTGACAAAGGCAAAGTGGGGACCGATTTTTACGACTTCTGAATGATACTTGTAAATTTCGGAATTTTAATCGATTCCCTAATATAAGTTTTATTGGACTTTCTACAAGGGAGACTACTTATATACCGAATTAATCTTTAGCGATGTCGAATCGTTGAAGCTTTACGTACATCTCCTGCTATCTTTGTTCACCGATCCCTTAATATACCTGTCATCAGACTACATTTTTTTCTTGAAAATTTGCCAAATGATTTCTGTGAGTATCCCATTCCCTCTACGAGACGTAATTCTCCATATTCTGTACAATAATTAGCGGTTGTAAGAAGAACTTGCATAATGATTTTAAAGATAATCAAATGCTTTCTAGTAATTCCATATCCAAAGTGTGTGATTACTCACCAGAACTTGAACTAGAACTTGAAAACCGTAAAGGGCCTTCATGAAATATATAATAAATTCAGGGTGAACCACTGAACCGAACCGAAACCGCGGCTTAATTAGCTAGAAAAACCATTTAATAAACAGAACCAGCGGTTCAAAAACTGTGTGAACCACTGAACCGAACCAGTTCTTATTTTCGAGCGGTTTGCGTCCCTGATTTTTAGTATTTGTATACGTTTTCACAAATAACCTATATTTTGTTGCTGCCCCAAAGTATGCAATGGGTATTGTTGAAAATTTTTATTGAAATTCTATTTAAATGACTTGCCTGTTGAACTGATTTCGCTTGGCATACCTTTGGGCAGTTTTTGTTATTTTTGTTATTTTTGTTATTTTATTATTACCGAAAATATGTATTCAAAAATGGATATATTTTCGCTAAAAATGATCGTACAATTAAAGCAGGGCATCCACACACGAATTTGTTCGACCCACCGGCCCACTAACCAGGCGAATATTTCTCACGGACATCATTAGCTAGAAAGTCGTCAACGGGTAAACATGTATAAATTTGGCAGAAAAAACTATACACAATCATGGCCTAGATTAGCTTAAAGCAATTTTTCATAATTTTGGGGGCATTCAATAAGATTCCAGTCACAATTCAGTTGCTCAAGTTTGGGCACTGTGTTCACTCTACAACGTATTTTTGAGCAAATGATGTTCGTGCACAAGTATGTTCCCATCCATTGACAAGACATGTTCGCACGAACACACGTAAGATAGAAACGTTGTCTTATATCTCTGTCGAACAACATCATTAGTCGAACACAAAAATCTGCCACGAACACCTCCACTAACGACGAACATGTTCGTCTGAGCACAACAAATTCGACTGAACAAATTCGTTTGTGGATGACCGTACTTAATAGTTAGTTTAGTTTTTTTTTAAATGTTAAGAAAAAGTACGTTGTACATGTCAAAGGGAGTCAAAACAAAAGTACCCATATAGATATATATGTACATACACTGAATGTGCAGCTTTTACCACAAGATCAAGTGGCAACAGGCCCAGAGCTTTTGATTAACAACGTCATGTCTGCCAAAGCAGAATTTTGGCCTTGCTTTACTCCTCGTAGCTGCTAAGGCACATCTAGTAATCAAAATATTGCATAATAGGCTCTTGAATATATAAGAATTGCATACTCAGATCGTATGGACGATACTCGAAGTTGTAAGGTGGCTGATTGCCTATTAAGTGAGTTTAAGTCGGAAAACTTGAATTTGGTCATTTGAAATTAAATTATGTAAACTGAAGTGTACTTTGGAATGTAATTTTGAAGAAGGCAGGGTTCGCCAAGAAGATAAATAGGACAGAATGGTGATCGACGAATGTTAATGTCATTCTCGGCGGTTGCTTAACATTAATTTAAGTAAATTGTTTGAATTTAGTACTGCCTGACTTGCTTGTCTATTAAAGTAAGGGAATGTTAGATCTCAAAGGCTTTTAATAATTTCTATACACATTTCGTGTATCAATCTAGTTGTCCTGCCATAAATTTTAGTTCAGTTTTTTTGGGATTAACCGGCAGCAGTTACTGTGTCCATCCAGTTGATTTAAACATGGAGCAATGGGTATTAGTGATAAAATTTGCGCTGCCTCAGTCAGCTGTTCGCTATCACTTACGCTCTATGGGTACATTTGGGACTATGTCCGACTCGCTCTAACCACTGTGATTTTCTACGTGGCACTATAAAGGAAAATTTATCACTAATACTCATTGCTCCATGATTAAAATGTAACAAAATTTGTGAAAATAGAAGAGCCTTCAGGCTAAGTATATGCTGTAGTTGTTGTTATTAAAACCCAACCACCGCAATGTTTTCTACTACGAAATTTGCCATAATTTGAGGAAAAATACTTTTCAAAGGCTAATTTTAGCACTTTCCGGGTTTCTAATGCTGCTCGCATGATTTGCTGCTCCATAATTTTTTTATAGCCAAAAATACTGCGAAACGGATTTTCTGCGATATCTTAAAAAGAAGAGCTGATAGACTCAAACCGAGACCAGTTTTGGGATCGGTACATCAGAATTTTGCATCGAGATGGCTGTTGGCCTGTGCTATCAACTCAGATCAAATGCTTAACATATTACGAAATATGAAAAATAAAATTATACAAATTTCCAATTCCAAATAAGACCCTGTTCAATTCACCCTCTATTCCTACACAAAGTCTGACATCAAATCAATTGAAAATTTGTGCACACAAACTAAACTGCACATGGCACACCCTCCGCCTGCGTATCGACAGAGTTATATCTTCAATACTCTCACGCAACTAATCATCAGTTGAGATTCAAATTACCACAACAACCTGCAAATACTGGGGGCCAGGTCCAAGACATAGCATTTAATCGATAATAATCACAATAACAATGACAACAAAATGTCGGCATATATGCATACACTTATGTCATTTTGGAATGGGGCTCAGCTGAAAATTGCAGGCAACATAAATCGCTGGCAAATGCAACGTCTTGGGTGGGGGCGTGGGACATACAAATGGCGCATCTCAAACCGAAATTCTACACTGATGATAAATGCAAATTAATTAGACAAGACAACTTACGGGTACTTAGAATGGGATACATTTTTGATTTCCCTAGCGATAAATTTTTGTGCTGGTCACAAGAAATTTTCGATTCTCAATTATTTATTAAGCACTTTCCTAGTTGGAAGCAAATTGAGCGTTCATAATTATGGGCGGGTGGGTGTAGGCAAAGGTGGTTGGTTGGATGGATGGATGGATGGGTTATTATGGTCAGACAATGCGTAAGCCTCAATTAAGCTGCAACAATTAGTGGCAGAGGCTTATTACGAGTGGGTGTGCATTATGTTTGTTTCAATGATTTCCGAGAGCCAAATTATGTGGAAAGGGTTGAGGAACTGAAGTAAGCTGCCTATTGGCTTTGTGTACACTATTAAGTGCTAATATAGACAATTTGTAGCAGACCGCATTTAAGATGTCCTATTGAGGTTTTTGGTTAGCTTTTGGAATTAGATTTGAATCGAAGATTTGTAAAACTGTTGCAGCAAAGATGCTGCTGATGAGGTTGAAATTTTAAAAGTATTATTTTGACCCGTAACACCATTAAATAGAATTTGAGTTTGAACTCCAAATATTTAAAAAAAAGAGTTTGATTCCCTGGACATCCATACTTTCTTACAACTCATACTGATACATGTACATTTTTCTTTTTCTTTTTTTGCGTCTCCCCAAATCGAATTAGACTAAATTGCCTTGTACAGCGAACAGTGGCAAATGTACGTATAATGGAATTTTGTAGCGCCAATTGCATTGCAAAAAGTAGCCACAACTGCAGGTTCTGGGCCTGCAGGACATAGACTACACAATACAGCGACACAAAAAAAAAAAAACACAGAAATTGCGGTTGATGCATTTTTATTGAAACGAAGCGCAAAGTGGCTGTGGTGGACGACTGTCTCGCTTTCTCTCTTGTGGGAAAATATAATAATAAACTAGAAAAATGACAAAAGACATGTTAAAAGCACACAAAAAAGTGGCAAACGAGACGCCGCTGACAGGCAACACTTTTTGATAGGCTGTGGGAAAAAAAGGAAGAGAAAAAGATTTACTTGACGTTAGACAAGAAAACGGAGGCGTGTAAAGTGCCCGACAAGCTAAAAAATATTTGCACAACAATGGCGCTCGAGGTGGAGGGAGAGATGGGTCGGGAGGGGGTAGTAAAATGTAAGTAGCTATAAAATATGAATATAATAGAGCACATCACATCATAATGCGCCCGCAGCCAACTCCTGAGAAATGGTCGTTGATTAAATCTGTGAAGTGATCGAAGTGACATGCACATGAACACTTGAGGCTCTTGCATAATGTTGAATAGTTTTCCCCCCCATACATGACAATGAAGTTGAAGTTGGTTTTTCTTTATCCTTTTCGCCCCCCGTTTTTTTTATGGGAGATGAAGAAGAGCGTGTGAAAAACTTCCGCCAGTGAATGAATACTTTGAATGGGTGTTTATGAGCGGGTGTTAAGGTTGATAAAAGTGCTTATTAAACTTTTTCCGTTATCTGGAAATTGTGGTGATAAGAGAAGTTTTGGGGAGCTACGTAAAGCATGCTGAAAGTTAAGTATGTTCGACTTTTTCAAATATTGTAAGAAAAAAATAAGTGCTATCGTTTTTTTGGAAACACAAATTCAACTATTAGGAGCTAGATTTAAATAATTTTTTCAGCAGGGTATGCTCAGTGAGTCCAAGATCACAGTTTACACTAAAATTTCAGTTTTTTAAAACTGATTAAGGTTGAGAAATAAGTGCAATTGGTCAAATTCATTGAAAAAACTATACAAAAACGAGAGCGTTATTTAAAGTCGGCTCTAACCGACTTGGATATACCCGTTACTCATGGAAAGAAATGTTTAATAACCTTCCTGTGTGCCTGAAGGAGGGAGAAGCACTGCGCAGGGAACAACGGCCGAACTGAATGCATCGACTACCACGACGGGGATGAAATCACCATCCGAATCGGAATCCAGCAAAGCATCCACCGGGGATGCTTCAAACAGACCGCCCCGAAAGCCGACAAAACCCTTCCAAAAGTAGGGACCGGTTGGCGGAAAGCGTGGTAACTCCAAGCGACAGCGATCGGTAGACTCGTCGAAGGCTCTGGAGAACGAGCGGATTGAACCAGAATATCTACTGACTAGCTTAAGCTCGAAGCCGCAACTTCAGGTGGCCATTATCGACCCAACCGACCCGGAAAGGACTATTTCAAACGGGAAGTTTTTCGGTCCTGGACGGAGTCATAATGCAGGCACTTTTACGATGCCATGAAAAGGAGAAAAAATATTTCCTAGCTATATTAATGGCATCAAATGGTACAAGGAAGCTGATGTCGTGGTCTGTACCATCGAGGAATCTCCAAGCTTTCTCCCCGACACAATTTAAGACGTTGGTGGCCTAAGGCATGGAGCAAGAAACAAGATCTTAAAATTTAAAGCGTGGTCTGAAGAAAAATTAGATTCGATTATTTACTGGATTGGAAAAATATAATAGAACTACAAGATATTTATTTATTTAGAGTTGACAAAAAAAGGCTGTCAACGAAAATGTATATACGTTACAAAAATTTGTATGAGCTAATGAAGCCTATCAAAGAAAATCTAATAAAATTACAAAATAAACTAATAACGACTCCGACACGGTGGGGGAATTTTATTTGCCCGTCCGGCCAGCTATGCCCCTATTCACAGCCAATTGTAGTCAGAGACGTTATTAGAGCTAACAAAAACTTTAATAATATAGAGATCGAGAAGAGGGAGAGAGAGAAAGAGAGAGAAAAAACCAAAACCTATAGTTATGTAGGAACAAAGGAGAACAAAATAAGATAATATATTAAATTAAAATAAAACTGAGAAAGAGAGAAAAATATCTTTCAGTAAACTTTAAAAATAAAAAATTTATACGTAAAACTTAAAACTAAATAACCGGAAAATCTCTGACCCGGTGGGGGAGGATTTTTTAGCCAGTCCGGCAAGCTATGCCCCTACTCACAGCTGGGAGTGGTCAGAGATTTCCCCGGAGATAATTATAGAGAGACGTTTTTAGAGAGAAGAGAGAGAGATCTGTTGAGAGCAGCTGATAGAGATCATTGTAATTTTGACATAAGACACGAAAACGATTGTGCTGGGCATAATCAGTTGTGCATCTAGACAAGATAAAAAGAAAATAGTTTCCAGTTGGCCTAGAAGGAACGGAAAAGTTAAGGCGACCTAAGAGTTCGGTGGAATCTACATCACTAATGATTAACTTATGAAGAAAAGAAACGCCTAGGACTGTTCTACGATTAGCTAACGAAGGAAGGTTAATAAGCAAGAGTCTGCTGGAGTACGATGGCAGACGAATGTAAGGGTCCCAATTTAGTCCACGAAGAGCAAAAAGCAAAAATTGCTTTTGTACTGATTCAATACGATCGATATGCTTTTTATATTGCGGACACCAGACGGACGAGCAGTATTCAAGTACAGGACGGACTAGAGCAGTGTACAGGAGCTTTGTGGTGTATGGATCATTAAATTCCTTCGACCAACGTTTAATGAATCCAAGTACACCATTCGCCCTATTAACAATAGAAGAGATATGAGGATTAAAACTCAATTTGGGGTCAAAAAGAATTCCAAGATCAACGACGGTAGATATTCGTTGCAGGGGTTCATTGCCAATCGTATAAATAGCCAGCGAAGGTTTGCAACGATGGAAGGTCATAAACATGCACTTGGAGCAATTAAGTTATAAATGATTAACCAAGCACCAAGACTTCAAGGAGTTTAAATCATCTTGCAATCTAATGGAATGTGTCGGGTCATTGAAAGATAAAATAAGTTTAACGTCATCGGCATACATAAGTATCCGAGAGTAAGATAGTATTGTGGGTAGGTCATTAATAAAAAGAGTAAAAAACGAGAGTGCCAAGCTAACTTCGTCTGTGCCGAAGTTTTTATACCCTTGCAAATGCAAATGTCACAGTTTAAGAACGCTTACATAAAAATCAAAAAATTTTGTAACTAAAACCTATTTTCCGACAGCTAAACGTCTGAAAAAAGTTTTTCTCACTAAGACTCAATTTCCGACCGATCGGCCCTATGGCAGCCTTAAGATATAGTCATCCGATTTCGGCCCAATTTTGCGAATTTATTTGAAAGCATATAAAATAAGTCATCAGCGAGTTTAAGGACGCTAACAAAACTAAACAAAAAAATTTTTACCAAGACTCATGTTCGACCGATCGGTCCTATGGCAACCATAAGATATAGTCACCCGATGTCGATTAACTTTTTCAAATTAGTTTGAAAGCGTTTAATATTAATAATCACCGACCTTAAGAACGATTTACTTAAAAACAAAAAAGTTTTCTTTCACTAAGACCCATTTTCCGACCGATCGGTCCTATGGCAGCTATAAGATATAGTAATCCGATTTTGACCAAAATTTGCATATCTGTTTGAAAGCATATAATATTATTAATGACGGAGTTTAATCACGTTAACATTGGAAACGAAAAAGTTTTTTTCACTAAAACCCATTTTTCGACCGATGGTTCCTATGGCAGCTATAAGATATAGTCATCCGATTTTGACCAAAATTTGCAAATCTCTTTGAAAGCATATAATATTATTAATGACCGAGTTTAATCACGTTAGCATTGGAAACAAAAAAGTTTTTCTCACTAAAACCCATTTTTCGACCGATGGTTCCTATGGCAGCTATAAGATATAGTGATCCGATCCGGTCGGTTCCGACATATTAGCAGCGTGCAGTAAAAAGAAGACTCTGTCCAAAATTTCAGCTCGATAGCTTTAAAACTGAGAGACTAGTTTGCGTAGAAACAGACGGACAGACAGACAGACGGACAGACAGACGGACAGACAGACGGACAGACAGACGGACAGACAGACGGACAGACAGACGGACAGACAGACGGACAGACAGACGGACGGACAAAGCTCAATGAACTCAGGTCGTCCCCCTGATCAAGAATATATATAGTTTATGGGGTCGGAAATGAATATTTCTATGCGTTGCAAACTTCTGGGCAAAATTATAATACCCTTTGCAAGGGTATAAAAGACAAAGGACCAAGGTGACTACCTTGCGGTACACCGGACGTTACAGAGACGGGCTTTGAAGTGTCTGAACGTAATATAACTTTCTGCGTTTTATTTTTTAAATAGGACGAAATCCAGAGCAGAAAAGAGGCGGGAAATCGTAACCGATCAAGCTTATAGAGGAGAAGATCATGGTTTACAGAGTCAAAAGCCTTACTAAAGTCGGTGTAAATGACATCGGTTTGCTTTTTCCTAAGGAACCCATCATTAACCAATGAAGTAAATTCAAGCAAATTGGTCATAGTTGACCGACGCTAAATAAACTCATGCTGGAAAGGTGATAAAATCGATTTGCAATAATGCTGCAAGGTGGAGGTTATAATCTCTTCAAATAATTAAGGAATAGCGGAGAGCTTAGCTATGCCTCTGTAATTGGAAATATCAGATTTTCCACCTTTTTTATGAAGAGGAATGATATAGGACTCTTTCCAAAGAGTTGGAAAGACTGAAGAATCGAGTGATAGATTGAAAATCTTAAGCAAAGGTTTGCATAAGAAACTACAGCACTCTTTGAGAACACAACTAGGAATGTTGTCAGGGCCAGGGGAGTATGAGGATTTTAGAGATTTTAGAGAGAAGGAATGGTATAAGGATAAGAAGTGTTAGTAAAGTGGATAGAGGAATACGTTGATTGAAAATAGTTGCGAATAGGTCGACGGCTGCGGAATCATTGCCAGCCTTTTGGTCACCCGGAAAAAAGGAAGAAGGTTGTGATGAAGATCTACGCTTAGATTTCACTAAGCTATAGAATTGTTTAGGGTCCTCTGCAAATTGAATTTTGCACCGGGCAAGATAATTCTTATAGCACTCAGAGTTAAAAAGTGTAAAGTTGGATTTTGCTATTGAATATTTAGAGAAATCAACAGCCAAGCCAGATCGTTTATACTTTTTGAAGCATCTAGACTTAATATTTTTCAAATTAGAAGGTCTAGGGCAGTCCCAAGGAGGATTAAGTGACGCGGGAGAAGCTACGCTATTAGGAACACAGATATCTAAGAGAGAATTAAGGGATTCGTAGAAAAAGGCAAAAGCAAACTCAAAATCAACCGCATTGAACAGAGGTGACCAGTCTGTTGCACAAATAAGTTGATCGATGATCGCAATACATCATAGCTTGGAAGAATATCGGCGCTTTGAACAAGCCCATTGGTAAAATCTCAAAATTTTTTTTTGGATAACAATACGGTCCAGCTTATTTCAGGTTTTGTTATATAAAACTGTATCAAAAAATACTTTTCCAAAGCCACAAAAGTCTTTTTGGGGATATCTTCGTTGAGCCAAACTAAAAAAGCGTTTGTTTTGATGCTGACATTGCGCCTTAAAAGTCCAACAAATGCAAGGGTAGCACATATTAGCAGGTGGTCTTGGAAATTTTCAAACAACAAAGATTCACAATGGCAAAAAAAGTTTTAGGCGACTCGGACATTTGTGGACATTTTTAGTTTTGCTCCACGAAAGACAGGTGTAGGCTACTAAGTTCAGGTTGTTAATACGCGTTACTTTCACTGTGTAATACAAGTAATACATATATGGACGGGTCACTTACATTGATTTTTTTGCCTAATACACAGCTTTATATTAATATATAAACGAGCTTTTTTTTGTAAAACAACGAGAACTTTATATTTCACAGCTAAATTAACAAAAACTGCAAAAATGCGGGAATTCTAATAATTGAAAAGCACTTGACAAAACATATGTTGTGTTTGACAGCTCACAGCTGTTCAGATATATATCGGAATGCTTTGAGATAAACTTTTATAAGCTAATCAAAGTATTGGTTTAATAAAAAATAATTATCGCTAGAATGGCCGTTTCGCCCACTGTGCGTCAGACCGTCCACAACTTTTAAAATTCTGAAAAAATTACAGAAGTTATATCTAGGAATGACAACTGGACATGTAAAAAAACGAACGGGGAACCTTAACTGGAAGTCTTAAATAAATAGTGTTAAAAATTTCGCGAAATTTTAAAGTAACGGCTTTAAAAATCTAGAAAACTATTCTGAGGGAGTGTAGACATGCTGGAAAAACTGGAATTTTTTAATGGACAGACGGCCCGATAAAGGCTTGTGTTTGAAATAGAGGGTTGGTACAAGAAGTATAAAAGTATAAATTGCGGTCCGGTTCCCCCACAAATCCGGCTATTGCTTTTTACATGCTTGTAGTCCTAGAACTTTATCAATGAGTAAACAGCTTTTCTCTGCATTGATAGGCCAAGTTCATAAAGCTGCCACTTATCATATATCTCTAAATAGTCGGTTGTCCAACTTCTCTAAAGAGAATCTCTTATCAAATAGAACCTGTTTTATTTCATCAAAGATGGCTTAATTTTCTAAATATTTAGAGATATTTGGTTTTCTATTACACTATCGTCAGAGAGTCTCTTTGGAGATATATGACAAGTGTAAGGGGAAAAACTTAAAAAACGAGCGTAAAACTGCATTCTTATTGTAAATTTTGAGTATAAAGATGTGATTTTTTATAGGATGTGCTACATACTAATGTTTTGTGGGCTGAATTAAGAGCTACAACTTCGCCTAAGATGTTAACACAAAATGGGGAATAGTTTACGAAATATTGTGTTCTTCAATTTGTACGCCATAAAGTCAGCTGTCCTTCTACTCATCTACACTAGTACGTTCCATAGTCCCCCACATTAGTTGGATCAGTAACCTGTGGGGTAGGTTAAGCTACATCTGGCGGCAGGATAACATTTTCACAAATTTATCGATTCCTTTCCTGTTTAGATAATTTGGAATGTGGCCAGAATTGTTCAACGGCTGCGTCCGTATGTTGCCAGCTCTTTGGCTACTGATGAGGCGCAATGATGTGGCTTGGGCTGGTGGATGTTCATGGCCCTGACCACTCTTGGCTTTTTGCAGCTGTAATCAATATGCAAACAAACCATTTGCCACAATAATTACAAAGTAATGCAGCGTCCGGCACAAAATGGAAAAATAAACGGCAGCTGCCCGCGATTCCACTGATGACTTGGACAGGGATTGAAGAAGCAGCAGCAGGGTACGGTGGACGACGGAAAGGGAGGGGTTGGTTTATCGGTTTCGCTTGTGGTGGGGCATATTGAGGCCATGTCTGGTATGACAGCCATGCGCTGGCCAATGATGAAGCAATTAATTTGCAATTAAATCGATGATGCAATTGCAAATAAGCGCAGGGCAAAAGAAGCAACTGCAAATTGTGGCAAAAAAAAAAGGTAAAGAAGCGAGTGGCAGGAACTGAGAAGATAGTTAGTTGGATGTGGGCAACAGCTGGGTGCCCTCAAAAAATGGGTGGGAGGTTAATAATTGCAACCTTGCTAGAATTTCGCTTGTAGTTTGATCAATGTGGAATCCACACACAGCTTGTACCTATGATAAATTGGCCTCGATCACCTTACACAGATGACCCATTCGCACACATGCGCTATTTGCCATGTAGGGCATCCAATGTGGGACCCCAAAGTAAACCACTGCACTGCGTATGCAAAGGGCAGAAAAGTGGCAAAATTAATGTCCACACCATACGCACACACACACAAACACACACACGCAGAGCTTTACAAATACACACAACAAATGTTGCCACGCTTGGTGAGAATGAAGTTAACGGTCAAGCAGGAGGGTAGCAGGGATTCAGTGGGTTGACTGGGGCTGATGCGCATTTTTCACGCTGTTTGGCATCAAACCGAAACTGAAAATCGATCAGTTTTTAAGCCGGACCATGTATGTGAGAGTGTGTGTGTGTGTGTTCAGTTGGCCTCGTCGAAACGTTTTTCCATCAACTTTGGCGGTTATTCAATTAAAAATTACTTTATTTGTAATTAAATCGTATGCCATACTCAGCTGCACTCTCAGTCAGCTGTGGACAGCCATGTTGGTTTATTTTCCGCCTCCATCAACTGTGGTGGCAACTGTACTTTGTACTTTTGTTAGAAAATCGCTTGGGTTGCATTTTAAAATGTAATTTGTTAGCATGTTTTTTTTTTAGTTTTTTTTTTGTTGCTCCTATAGATGTTTTACCTCTCTCGTGGCTGGCACACAAATCACGGCAATTTATTTATGACACTATTTACCGGGGGGAGACCGGGGGCTGTTCGGAAGGGGAGGGGTTTGGGGGAGGGGCAGAGAGACAGCAGCTGGCTCCACGAGCACTCTACTTAAATAACAATTTCAATATATTGAAATTTACTTTGTCACATGAAAGCTAAACAGCTTGCACTCAGCGTCAGTCACGACGAAGGAGTCTGAACAGGAGCGTCCTCTGTTTCCCGCCCCTCAACTTTCTCCGCATCCACATAGTGTTGGAAAAGTGCTGCCATTGCAGGTTTTCATTTTATGCTATTTACATTTTCATATTTTTGCTCAACGTCGGCACCGCAAACAATTTTGCTATTGTTGTTATGTGATTCTGTGGCGTAAGAGGGTAGTATGGGCTATGTGAGAAGTTACGCGACGCATGTTTTCGGATAAGTCGCTTCAGTTAGGGAAGCGCTGATAATGTCACTGGATGACACAGGCCAGAAAGCCAGTTTCTTAGTAAAGTTTCGGAGTAAAACAAAAAACGCAAAAAACTAAATAAGTTTTTAGTTACATTACTAAAGAGCATAAAATAGGTATCATAGATCCATAAAGCGTTTTAATATTAGTCAGCGCTGAAATATTGTCAGTGTTGCAAAGTCAAGTGTTCGGTTAGCTGCTTCTTGTGTTAAAAAAGCCGGAATCTTGTACTCAACTTTGAGTTTGTGCCAATTAATCACTAATCATGGAAGTCAAAGACAAGGGTATGTACCCCCAAAAACAATAATCAACAAAATCACACTATTTAGTTATCAATTTGAAACAATTGAGTATCAAATTCTCTTTAATACTCCAAGTATCAAATTGATATTTTCTAAAGTATTAAAATGATATTTCGTGGATATCAAATTGAAACTAACATGAATAAGGTTGACACTTTTTTGTATTTATTTCGTAGTATCAATTTGATACTAGGTCTTATCAAGGTAATATTTCAATTGTCAAGCTCTTAGTATCATTTTGATACTAGCTATTATCATTTTAATATTTTTTATTATCCAGTTTGTAGTACCTATTCAGTTCTCCATAAACTGCAAATTAAATTAAAACTTAATATTTTAAAAATTTTTTACTAATATTTTGAACTCTTACACTAATGAAATAAAATCATCAAGAGTGGGCACTTCACCTTGGGAAACACTGTTCTCTCACATTTCATGTTCCGTGTCCACGTAGATGTGGTTTACTCAGAAGTCACTGTAAAGGTGTGCTTCATGCTGGAACCGATACATGTAGAGCAGGGTCCGATACATGCCCATTTTGGCGTGTGTGTGTTTAGCCATTCACACGAAGTTCATTTTGCTCTGATTTGTTGTTGCCGAAGCAGCACATCGACAAGCTTACAGAATCGGTGTGGCGACGCACAGCGTGGCCTCTTCCCAAACCACTTTTCAAAAATCATAGCTTTAGAATCGCGATGTCGCTGCCGCAGATCATAGCAAGTCAGCAGATTGTACGCACAGTATTGAGGGATTCGCCGGACTCTAATGTATAGCTTCACAGAGACCCTGAGTAAAGCACAACCGAAAAACGCCTCTTCTGCAGCTGCCTTCGTTTCGAACATCTCGCATTATCCTGTCTAAACAGTTACATTTGTTATTAACATATGTCTGCAAAAACGACCACAACAATGTATATACTTAGCTGCTTAAACTTACCTTGTAAATGTATAAATTCATGCTCCATATACGTATGGAAATCCATTTATTTATCTTCAGCACGTCGTCTGGGAAAGTGTCTTCCATAGCATTTACTTTTAACTAAGTGCTGAAGCGTTTGCGCAAAAATTAAAACACTAAGGGCTGTTTTCTCATGTCGGTGTTTTTGCAAATCTAGGTGGATTTGCTGCATTTGCTTTGCTCATGTTCAATGCTAACCATCTAGATGAATCTACTCTATCCTCATTGATTTCAAAACCATCTACATACTAATGCAAATTAAGTAATTTTATGTATCCGCGCATATGGTCAAACTGAAAAAAATTTGAACAACTGCTGCTAAAAACAGATAAGTCTGAGTTGTTAATAAGAAAACCAAAAATTGAAAAAGTTGGATGTGCCTTTTGTATACAAGACACCTGCAAACAAACTATGGTTTCATACGCAAATAACACACTGTGACAAAAAAAAATTAAAACAAAACTTCTAGAACGGGACATAGCGTATTTTTTAGGTACAGTTAAATAGAATTTTGTGGCATACTAGAATTTTTTGGATCACATCGAAATTTTGAATAAATTTTTTTTGCACGTACGGTCACTTTTACGCCCATAGCTTCGGCAAATATCCACAGATTTTCATTTTTTTTTTACCAGTTTTGGAAAGAAGAAACTTAGGTCTTTAAACGTGCCATACATGACTTAACAGGTTTAATTTCCTTTATTGGAGTATTTGCTAGGTAAACCAATTTTTTGACTTTGGTGATGTTTTTGAACACTATTTTGGTAGAAACCCCTTATACTTGTTTTATTATTTAAAAAGAATACATTTTCACGAGTAAAACGTGAGTCTATTTTCTAAAATCAGTCAATAATTAGCAAAGTTATGGTATATTTGCGGATTACGAAATTTGTGCAATATGTTGATGAATCGCGCCTATCGACCATAATATTGTTGACCACTTTATAGAAATTTCTTAGAGAATTTTTATTTTAGAATGAGATTGTCTCTAAGTAGGTACTGTAAATTTAAATAAAACATTTCAAGCTACTTTAGTTAATTTGAATTTTTTTAATCATGTTTTGTGACAGTTTAAAGACATTTGTTGAACTTATATTACACCGTTTTTGGAAATGCGACTTAAAAATGTTTACTCGATCTTTTCCTTTTGAACTGATCATAATCGGTTTCTCGTTTAAGTGACCAGCATTAATTCGTCATCATGTTGATTTTATCTTTCCCATCAAAGCGCTTTTCGATAGTAGCGATTTCTTGGTGATCCTTGTTCCTTGTTCGTCGCTGAACTGGCCCTGATTATCTGTGAAGAAATCCAAGTGGGAATGCAAAAAATCGATTTTTATGGACATGTTGCAGCCCATTTCATTATACGCACATAAAAAATTGGGCGTGTTCAGCAGAATAATTGATCCCTGAGCAGGTATCAGAAAAAATGTTGTATCGAATAGTTTCTGCTGTTGGAGGGAGCAGTAACACTTTAAAGTAGCGTACTATTTCTTTGATACATGCTCCTGTATCATGATACTTCAAATTGGCTATTATGATGCCGCATCTCTAGGGTTCAGTATTAAGATAATTACAAATTTATACTTGATCAGGGAGCAAGTTGTTCTGCTGAACACGGCCATTGTTTACAAATGTAACATAGTCGGCGCTCCTGTTATTGCCAAGAAACAGGGTCTCAGGGTCTCAACAGGGTCTAATTTGGTCTTGAAATCGTCACTTTTCATTAGCTTTCGAATCTGAGGTCCGATAAAAACACCGAAACCGTTACCGTTACGGTATCATACAAAAAGCTCAATTCAATAACTGTATCATACGAAAAGCTCAATTCTCTCATTCCACTCGTGTTCGGCCAAATTGAACTTACGCGGAGGTTAATACACATCATGAATCTAAAATATCGGCAAATGGCTTTTTTATTAAAAAAATGAATAGCTCGATCAAAAACTACTATATTTTAATAAACTAAATTGCAAAATGCGCGAAATTAAATGTTTTTGGAAACTGCATACCAAAAGTAAACAGTTTTATACAAGTTTGACTTATTAATTTTCGTTCAAAGTAAGGCGAAGTCGCAAAAAACTAAAAAAATCATTATATTTTTACATGTAGCCTCCTTAATTTTTATCCGAGATTGCAATGTAATACACCGTTGGAAAGGTGCTACTTTTTTCCTTCCAACGACGTATTACATGCTATTGTACGATCATAGTTTAAGACATATGATTTTTTAACTCCATCAACCTCGCAAATACGGGTTTTTTAACCGCTATTCCAAATTTTGACGTGCACGAAAAATTTGTGGTATGCCACAATGTTACATTTAACTATATCTACAACCTACACTATGTCGCATCCCAGAAGTTTTTTGACTGTCACACCGTTTAATTTGATCAAGTATGTCTGGAAAGTTCCCCAATTTGGCCTATATAACTAAATTTTCATCAAAATTTCTTCAATTTATTTGCCTGTGTGGACTTAGCATTAGACCTGTAGCTTAATGTCCCATCATAGTAACAAGTTTTTCCGAAAGAAGATCCTTGTCCTCCTCTGTGAAATGCTTGCTTTATTTTTTAAAATTGGCGCCCAATAGACATAACAATAAACGGGCGAGTGCAGAGGTGCTGCCAACCTACTATTAGTGCCTTTCCAGTCCTGCCGGTGTGACCGTGCCGCAAATGCCCAAATTGATAATCAACCTACATGAGACAACCAATTGCACAAAAACCAGCTAGCTGCAAAATCTAGGTGGTTTTCGATTTAAGCAAAAACAGGAACATGAGAAAACGGCCCTAAAAATGACACGTCAAGCATCGGCAAGCTGAGACATTCGGCATGTTTCGTTGTAAAATTCAAACATTCTTAGAATTTTCGAACTAAAATCGTTGACATTAATTTCAATTTAATACTTCTGTGTATCAAATTAATATCATAAGTTTCAAATTAATACGCACAATATCAGTTTAATACTCTCTAGTCTTAAATTGATACAAAAAAATGAGAAAATCGAACTTCGGCTCAACCAAAGTTTATGTACCCTTGCAGCTTGTATAATTTATATAAATTAAGGTTTTAAATGATTTTCGTCGAACATTCTTAGCTGAGTTGTTTCCCAAACTCAGGAATAGATGACGCCACTTCTTTGACCATTTGCTTGCCAGTTCGATATAAGGCAGCTATACCATTTATTCATCAGATTTTGACCAAACTCCCCAAAAATTATGTGGAAACTGATAATATTCATAGCTAGAAAGTATAAAGTGCGCTACCATTGAAAACAAAAAAGTTTTTCTCACTAGAACTACTTTTTCGACCGATGGTTCCTATGGCAGCTATATGCTATAGTCATCCGATTTGGATGAATTTCGGCAGAATTGTGTGGTATCATAAAATATTGATCTGTAACAAGTTTGGGAGCAATAGCATTGAAAACAACAAAGTTTTTCCTAATATGACTTTTTTTCAGAACTAACTTTTGTATGGCAGCTATACTATATAGTTGTCAAATTTTCGTCATACTTGGTGGAATTGTGTAAAAGTATAGAAAACTTATAAATACGAGGTTTGAGAACGTTTGCTTTGAAGACAAAAAAGTTTTTCTCACTAAAACTACTTTTTCGACCGATGGTTCCTATGGCAGCTATATGCTATAGTCATCCGATCCGGCCGATTATGACAAATGTGCAGCGTATTTGTACCAAAAGACTTCGTGCTAAGTTTGATGAAGACAGCTTCAAAACTGAGTCAGGAGGTAGCATAGAAACAGACGGACGGACAGACGGACATGGCATTATCAACTCAGCTCGTCTTGCTGATCAAAAACATATATACTTTATGTGCTCGGAGATGCTTCCTTTTATGCGTTACAAACATATGGACAATTTTAATATACCCTCTGCAAGGGTAAAAAAATTCTTCTTTAAAATCCATCCTAAGGGGACTCACCCAAAATTTTAGAAAAATATTTTCTTAAGGATTCGTTTTTAAGGTAAGTTTACCAATTTTTTTAATACACAAATTTATTTCTAAGTTTTAGGGCGATCTTATTAAATATAGAAAAATATTTTCCTAAGTGTTTACATATTTCTGCATACAGAATAGAATTATGCGACTGAACCATAATTAGTCCTTTAAGTTTTCCAGTTGTTCGGGGGCCTAAGGTCCCATCACCAGCCAAATATTTTACTAAAAGGCATTTTGTCTAAAACTTCCTTTAAACTTACCCTGAGTTGAGAGGCTCAGAGGTTACTAGCTACTTCATTAGAGAAGAAGGGATAGCAAATTCCATAGGTTTTAAAAAATGGTATAACTCTTCTTGTGCCTACTAAACGTTCATTTTTTTATTCAATTATATTTTGGTGACTTAGTTTTTTGTAGGTCAGTGTAGCAATGTTTGGACCCCGAAAAAAATGGATCAAGCTTCAGCATAGGCGAAGTTAGCTTAGCCTACATATTTTATCTTTTATTTCTCCAGGTGTTTGCATGATGAGCAGCCGAACCTGCAATTTTTTGTATTATTTTTAACTGGTAAATTCCCTGATGAACAGTGGTAAGGGATATCGCCAGGGCATCCCACCAACTTACAGTGGGCGCCCGTAGTCTTGATTCAGAAAAATTTAATTATAATTTTTAATTGATTTATGTTATTCTCTTATAAGTGTATTCAAACTTCTTCATTGCATACCACTTAATATCGACATTCCTGCTTGTTTCCCTTTTAGACATTTGCCAATTTTTTGTACGTTTTTATTTTCAATTTTGTTATGTGCTCTCCTGCTCGCTGGCCCATCTCCTGCTTTCTTTTTTTCGTGCCCATTTAGTCGTTGTTTGCAATTTTTAACGTACAAGACTCCAATGGCAATGCGGGCACTTGGTATGTAGCAGGAACGGGCGCTCCTGTTTTTGGTTCAGGTCCTGGGCATGGGTCGGCATCCTTTCAAAAAGGCATCAGGTGTTGCACGTTGTGCAGCAGCTTATCTCAAATGATTTATAAACTACCAACAGTGGCGAGGCCAAAGCCATTGTCATTGCATAAAATATGCTAACAGTACAAGAAACAAAAAAAAAAAAAACGAAAGGAAAGGAAAGGAAACGATACAGGGCCGAACCGGAGAAATGACACAAAGTCCTGTGTGATGTGAGGCCAGGCGCTGCGAGGCAAAGTACCCAGACTACAGATCTGTTTGTTTGCCTTTGGTTTGGCCTGAAGTGGAAGTTGCAGCTCCGAAACTGAAGTTGAAGTTGGACAACAAGGTATTAGCTTACGAAAGTGGAAGAGCTCAGCGGATAAAAGCCCAAGGTGTGCCTGATGAGAGGAGAAGAAGCGAATGGTCCCAAATAAGAAGAGGGAGGAGGATAAATGGGAGTTAAAGTTTTGATGTTGTTGAGACAGATGGAAATTTGTGGTAATTGTGGGGAAATTTTAGACTGTTGAATTATGGCAAAGGAAGGAAGCTGTTGGGGTATATGCTTTACCATAAGTTGTTTTATAAGTTATTTAAAAATATTTGTAAATTTCAAGCTTTTATTTTTACAATAAAAAAACTTATCTTTTTCTAATCTTAAAACTTCGCTTTTATGACGCTTTCAAAACTTCTTTAATGGAATAAAGGCTTGAGAATTCAGCAATCAAACCTTAACTTTAGCATGGAAAGTAAAAGCTTTCAGCATATTTTGCTAGCCTACATTCGAAAAAGAAATAACGCAACCGACGCTCGAAAAAAGGAATGTGACGTATACAGGAACGATGCCACATATCAGCGCTGGATTGAAAACTTTCGAGCTGGCCGACCTTTCGAGATTGAGGACAATCAAATCAAAGCAATGATTAATAAAAACTACCATTATTCAACATGAGAGATTCCGGAGAAGCGATACAGTGGAAACTCAACTTAAGAAAACTTGAATACGTAATCATGACATTTGGAAAGCGCAAAATTTGAAGGAACTTCATCTCAATTACTTACAATTACCATAACAACTTTTTGGTTAATTAAAAATTACAATTACCATTTGAATTATTTCAGGAATTGTAGCTGAAGATTTACTTATTATTAGTAATTAAAAGTAATTGAAGTAATTTCCGATGTAATTTTTTCATTTCACATGAAAGTAATTTGCAATTACCCAAATCTCATCACCAAAATCTACGGCCATCACATAGTATCTGCATGTAAAATCTTAAAAGTTCGCGTTCTATCGAAGGTCTTTTCAGTTACATAATGTATTTTTAGAGCGAAGCTCTTTAATGGATTTTCGACTGAAGAACTAAAACTACAAAAATTTTGTCTTTGCAATAGATTCTTTTGGGTATACCTTTACCTTTGCATTTTGGAATTGCAAAATATTCCGCTTTTACCATTTGCCGTAGCAGCAGGTGGGTTGTGTGTGGAGTGGGATGGTGTGAGGGGGATGTGGTGGTGTGAAGATTGGCTACTATGAGGTCAAGTAGTGAATTCAGTGCGATAAATTATGTTAGGCGACTTAACAGTGACTTGACAGTGACTTGACAGTGACTTGATAGTGACTTAAAAATGACTTGACAGTGACTTGACAGTGACTTGACAGTGACTTGACAGTGAGTTGACAGCGAAATATCGAATCAGCTTGCTTTCTTAAACAATGAATAAAGAAGCAGAACCGGGATTTCATGATCATAGTTGATGAAATCAACATACCAGAAACGCCAACTGCCATTTTAGTTCCTAGACCTAATTACAAATCTGCTTAAGTACTTAAAGAAAATGATTCTCCTTAAAAAAAATTCAGTTAGACAATGAACTTACAATCCTTACCAGTCTACAACTAAAGATGGTACAACAATCAAAGTCATTTTTTTCACCATACATTTACTTATACAGTCAAAAATATATTTCCAAATATAGTCCAAAATTTGTTGAAAACTAGTTATATTTTTTGCTATTTTAAGATTGACTTCATCCAAACGAATCCAAAAGGGTCCTTTTGCCAGTACTTAAATTTACAATCGTCGTTTTGAGACCCACTCTTTTTTTTTAAATTGACGCTATTTGCTATAAAATTCTTAATTAAATTACCGTACTATTAGCATCTTGTAAAACACATTATAAAGTAGTCTCTTTACTCATTTCGTTAACTCCTTCAACACTTGACTTGTGGAACCCTTTCCTAGTTTTCTCGCACCTCTTTGAATGCTTTCCTGCTTTCCAGCTCAACGGTCAATCAATAATCAAACAAATTACCAACAACCATAGCGAATGGAGAAGCCAACGCCTATATCAACACCTTGACAAGCGGCAACAAAGGAACTTTAGCCCAGACAACCGGTCAGAGGCAGAGGCCGTTGGGGGCGGCCAGATGCGACGTGCAAAATGTTATGCATTATATAGAAAATATATACATTCAATACATATCTACAATATCTGGGCAAGGCACCAGACTGGGCAAACATTAACGCCATAAAGCAATGGTGCATGGCCATCAGGAAGTTGAGGGAGTTGAGCCAAGCCGGCGGCAGCGTCTGCATCAATGTCTACGTTTACATGCATTCTCCCCGAGTGGCCAAGTTGAAAGTCAGTCAGCGAGCGAATGCGTCAATAACTTGGACACAAAAGGCGAACGTTTTTGGTTTATGCAACATAATTTCTAGAAAGTACCCCAGGACCATGTTACACAAAGGCCAACGAAGCGAGCTGGCCGAAGGCAACCGCAGCAGAAAGACTGCCAATGACGCGTTGCGGTTTATTACCAATGCCATTGTATACTTTATGGCGTTACCAAAGTAAATGGGCGTGGCTGATGAGGGGGAGGCAAAGTATGACATTAAGTGTGCAAATGTGCTGCTCGAGGGGGTAGAGTCGAGTGTGTGTGTGTGTGTGTTGACTTTTTACTTAAATAAATTTGCCTTTGCGCAGGCTTTGCACAAGTTAGCGGCTAAGGCAAATTTTGCGGATGCAGAAAGTTCAGGGTAATTTGATTCAATAATGCATAAGCATTTCTGAACTAAATATGAGAAAACAGTGAACAGGCTACAGGGATGACTTTTTTTTTGTGTATTGAAGGTTATTTTATTATAGTTTTGGACATTGATGTCAAGCGAAACCAAGCCACCAACCCCCCAAACGCCGGAAAGTATAAAGAAATTGCGAAATTAATGAAGAACATTTTTAAATTTTATGAAAATGAAGGTCTATCTATGTCTATCTAGCTATCTGTCACATAAACTATCAAATAACCGAGTACATTGGAACATTATGTGATACATAGCAGTTATACAGACGATGATAAATCGACCGTAAGTAGTTGAAAGAACATTTTTATACCCTGTACCCTTAAAAAATGGATAAAAGGGGATCAAGTTTATTTTAGATTTTGAAAATTTCTTCTACTCCCATACAGAATCTTCTTACCAAATTCCATAACAAAAACAATGGTTGGTGTCACAGAAAAATCTGTCGATTGGTTTAAAAGCTCTCACGGTTTTTGGAAGCTATCAAATTATTATTGAAAACCCTTTTTGGTAGGCGTCGAAGTCGCAGAGATATCTCTTTCGTAATCTTCTGAATGCGAAGTCCAGGATCTAAAATAACTCTTTGAAAGAATTTTGTTGCTACACAGATTAACGGAATAACAGTAAATCTAACGGCGAAAATTTTTTATTTAGCAAATTTCAGTTGGCCCTTATAATTTATATTGTACTTGAACGGAATTTGAACTTGAGAATTACAAGTGGTCTCATATTATGATTTTGAAGAAATTTTTCGTGTATGTTTCAATACAAGTAATATCTCAGAAACGTTGCTATTAATGCGCCCCGTGGCGTAACGGGTAAAGAGGTCATTCCAATCGTGTTCATTCGTTGTAACACAGAACCAAAATTGGTGGGAGAGGGGGTGCTTTGGGATGGATGATGTTCAGCTCAAAATAATTCAGCTCAAGAAGTATGGCAACTGGGCAGCTAAAATAGTAACCCTACTATTCTACAGTTGAGTAACAACTGTTAAATTACTATTTCTATTGTAAAACTAGCTGTGCACACAGTAAGAAAAGTTACTTACTGTACATTGAGAAAACAAAATCAGTTTTGAAATCTAGATTGAAAATCTCGTTTTCATGAACCTTGCAATCTTATAAAAACCAGGGCTGCAAACCTGTTTTGAACCGAACCGGTTCGAACTCGGAATTCGGGCTTTTTTTTACTGTGAACCAAACCCTGAACCGAACCACGAGGACGAAAATAGATGAACCCGAACCCATTCCGAACCAACTCGGTGCATGCTATTGCAGAAACATGTCTGCCGAATTGTCCAGCAACAAAAGTACATACATTCATACAAACAGCAGTGTGTGCCACAGGCAGCGTTGCCAATTTAGCTATTTTTCCCACCAGATATAGCTATTTTGTAAGCTCGAAAGCCGGAAACTATTCAGTTCTGCAGGTGCCTGCTATTGTAGCTAATTATTTGACATTGTTTAGCTATTTTAAATTAATCTCTGTTAAGTTTTATTATTTTTAACAGTCGGTATTTTGTGGGAAAAATAGCTAAATTGACAACACTATCCACTCGCCAAAAATTGGAAGACATAAAGTCATTTTTGATCAAATCATTATGAAAAAAAGTTCCAAGTGTGGCGAATAAACACAAATCGATGCTCAATTTTGTGAGTGAAAGACTGATAAAACGCATACGAGAAAGCATAATCAATGTTTTGCAGAATCAGTAAGTTTGGAAAAAATACACACCTGATCATATTAATAGGTACACACATCAACTCTGTCTTTAAGGTAACAGAAAACAGTTTTATTCATTGTTTCAAACTTAAAATTTGTTCTCATTGGTTCTTAAACTATTTGTTTTTAATAAAATAAACTTAATTGTAACATAGAATAATAATATATTTTTCAGTGTGATCATAATAATAGGTAGCCTTCATGTGTTGGTAAGAAAAAAAATTTGTATTTCCATTTTGTGTTCTTTTTTTAGGTAAATTAGTATTTCCTAACTTAGTATCCACCTCTGTTTTTGGCCACTACTGCTATTCTTTTTGGCGCACTTTTAATAAGAACCTGGCAGGTCTCTACTGGTGTCTCATACCACAGTTTTCGGACACCTTCCCATAATTTTTGTTTATTTGAAAATGAATGCTTTGCCAATTTCTTTTTTAAATCTCCCCACAAGTTTTCAATGGGGTTAAGGTCGGGGGATTGGCTTGGCCACTTCAGAACGCCAACTTTTTGGTCCTCGAAAAATTTAGATAGCAGCCTTGATGTGTGTTTAGGATCATTATCTTGCTGAAATATCCAACGTAATGGCATATTTTCCTCAGCATACGGTACCATAACTGTTTCCAATATGGATTTGTACTCTTCAGCATTCATTTTGTTCGTAGTCTGATAAATTGGACCTACGCCATACCCGAAGGAGCTACCCCATACCATTATATTGCCACCTCCATGTTTGACTGTTTTTTTGGTAAACCGTGGAAGGAATTCCTTTCCATTAGGGCGTCGAACATTCCTTTCACAATCATTCCCAAACAAATTAATCTTGGTTTCATCGCTCCATAATATGTTTCTCCATTTTTTCTCCCCGGTGCATCCTACCCAGTCTTTGTGGTCCCTTGCAAAAGTTTGCCTCATGTTGATATTTTTTTTACGCATAAGTGTGACTTTTCTGGCAATTCTTCCTGGTAGGTTGACATCTTGTAGTCGTCTTCGGATAGTTGGAGCACTAACTGAATTCCCAATTCCGGCTGCGATAGCCTTCGATGACTTAAATGGGTCCTTTTTGCTCATAGTTACTATGTAGTGGTCAAGGGTTTCTGTTGTTTTTTGTGGCCTTCTACGGGTTTCCTGTCTTGGTTTTCTTTCTAATGCATTTTTAACAAAATTATGAGACCTGTTCATTAATTTGGCGATGGCTCGTAAAGATTTGCCTTCTTTTCTCAGACTAAGAACCAATCGAGCTTCTTCTTTAGTACAATGAGAATTCCGACCCATTTTTTCTGAAAAAAAGAATTATTTAATTCTCTGTATTGATAGGAGCTATACTTAATTTACCTTAAGTTACCAAAAGATCACTGATTACAAAATTATTCACTTGAAACTTGTGAGAAACGGAGACTGTACCTATTATTATGATCAGGCGAAATGAGTGGTGGACTCGCAATTTATAGAAAAGCTTTGATATACGGGGCAGCCCCTCTTTCAACTCTTTGTCACAGTGTGGCCGGACATTGACAACAACAAAAAACCAAAAATTAAAAAGTTGTCAACACTAAAAGTACGAAAAAACCATCTATAATTAAAAAATTCCGGTGTGTACCTATTAATATGATCAGGTGTGTATATCCATGCACACAAACATTGTGTCATCTAGACTGCTCGATAATTGGCATAAATGTCCGAATTTTTTTAGAGGGCGGACTGAAGATTTATACACTAGGAATGAAAGAAGTCCATATGCAGCACACGAGCGTCAATCTCACGTCAATTATAATCGACATCTTACAGTCTTACAATGTATTTAAGCGTCTGGTATATACCTATTGTCTTGTAATTTTATATACATTGGGTAAAACGTGCAACGAACCAAGGTTCGAACCAAAACCAAAGCCCAAAATCGACGAACCTCAACTTTCCGAACCTTAACCGTTGGTAAATTTTTGTTCGAACCTGCAAACCGGAGGTTCCGAAAAAATTTTTGGGTTTGCAGCCCTGATAAAAACAATATTGAGAGACCTTGAAATGAACTTAAAAATCTTAAAAACAAATCCACCCCACACACTAAACCCACCACCCTTTCCCACCCATCACCTAAAAATAAAAAATGCTTACTTTATTTTTGTCTTTTCTTTTCATTAAAAAAAAAAATGAGAATGTTGTGTCTTAAAGTCGAGTATGAACGATCTTAATTTAAGATTGTTGGATTAAGATTTAAATTGAGAATATAGTCTTGGGATAAGATTATCTCGTCTCTGTCGAGTTCTGACACCGTTTCGTCTCGTTTCAAGACAGATTTACTAGTAGTAATAGTAGTAGAAGTTCTTTATTCATAGAACAATAAAATATATATATAGGCATTGCATTTTGGTTGTTTGACTTAAATTGAAAATTATACAATTTACATAAATATAAAACTGGAGCTACCGGAACGCCCTTCCTTCAGAGTTACACCACCTACCTTCCCCGCTCGTTGCGAGATAGTAGATCTTTCACTCCTCAGGATGAAGTCCCGGGCTCCACTAATTAATATAAAATCAGATTCAAATTTCAGATTTCTCTTTTAGAACGCTTCCTGCAGGATTCTTGCCCTGTATTTGTAAGCATCCGGCAGGTATTTTGCCAACACACTCCAAGATTGCCCGTTTAGGATTGCTACAAGCTCTTCCAGTGTGAGGTATGCTCTGAAGTGGGTCACATCTTCGCGTGCTCTAATGTTGCAAAGGCTGCACAGCTCATTTTCAATGCGTCTATGTGGTGAATAGTGAAGCGCCAGTACCTCTGTTCTTGCTCTGCAAATATAGGAAATGTTTAAGGTGTCATAGTCTTCCCTAAAGTAATTATTTTCTCCGAGCTCGTAAGTTAAACGCTTGTACATCTCTCGAGAAGTGCTTTCGCGGGCTCGCTTAGCATTTGCCTCACGCGTTCTCTCGTACATTAAAGCCAGTAGTGTGGACTGACTCTCTTTCCAGGTATTCGGGTCGGTTAGGTCTAGATTTAGATCATGTTCCGAGCCCAGTTCTGTCCATTTTTGGAAGCACTGCGATGCCGACGCTATCAGTGCAGACGCTACCATTTTCGGGTACCTGTCAGCTGATAGAGACATGATTTTATTCATATATTTAAAATGAGCTTGTATTGTGTAATGGAACATATCAGGTAGACCTGTCTCCAAATGTATCGCATATGTCGGCATATTGTTTGGGAGGTAGAATATTTTTTTCAGAAAGAATCTTAACAATTTTTCGGCATCTTCGTATGACTCCCATCCCCAAAATTCTGCAGCATAGCACATGATGGATCTTGCCGTGGCCTGAAACATTTTGTACTTTGTTCTCGCGCTAACATTTTTCTTATTCATTAAGGCTTTCCATGTGCTATTCAGTGCTCTTTTGGACTCGCTTAGTTTTAAATTAATGTGCTGTTTGAAAGACATGTTTGAAGATAGGGTCACTCCAAGATATTTAAACCGTTTTACCGTTTCTAGTTCAATATTGGCAAGTGTCCATTTCTCATCTCGCGCCAGTCTCCCTCGGCCATCTCGAATTACCTAAGATTTACTATAGCAATAGTTCTCTTTACGTAAAGGTGAACTATAATATTTGGAACTATAAAACTATAAAACCAACAATATTAGTTTAAATTACTCACAGATTTTTTTTGTTTGGAATAGGCTGTGGTGTTTTTAAAGTTTATTTACAATGTCTTTGTACACTTTGTAAGCAAAATCCGTTATATCTTTATGACGATTTCTAGTATTTGATGCACAATTTTAAACAGATAAAAACCAATTTGCTATGTCTATAATTTTTTCGAACCCAACTGAAATTGATATTTTAAACAGGTTCAGGTTAAATAGCTTTCTCACTTTTGGCCTTATTCACTGCTGTGAAGTAAGCGAGAAGTAGCATAAAATGTATAATATTATATATAAAAATTTTGACTGGAGTTTAGGCGTACAGTTTTATCATAGTTTTTGGAAGTCCGGATTCAAACCTAAGCCTATTTCAGCTCATTTCTTAAAATTTTGATACTATGTATATTTGTCAGAGATGAGTTGGACCATCGCCATGTTAAAAAATTTCAAATAGAAACATAGAATTATTCTAAGTTCTTTGAAATCGTCAATTTTTCCTAGCGGCTTGCAAACTAAACTTGGTCAATGTCTCGAGATAGATTGCGGAACCATTTAGGATCAAAATATTTAACTCTAAAGACAAAATTTTCAAAGCACCTTCAAGCAGGACATTAAAGAACATTGTTAGAAAAATTAGTAACTGTTTTTGTTTAACGAGTAGGGTCTTCACGATCCCCAGTTGAGCTACGGGATTGTTGAACTGAGGAATTTTGGACAGTTTAACCAAAACAAAATATACTAGACCGAAATTCCACAACTAAGCAGCCCTGCCCCCTTACCAAATGAGAACTTTTTCTAGTGTTGGTAAACACTATAAGAAGTGCTGCCCATTTTGTTCCTAATTTCATATAGCAAGGCCTCTGTAGTACCAGTTGAGACATGTAATTTTTTTGTAAACCAGAATTTTAGAACAATTGCGGTTTCTAAATAACTATTGGAACTTTGCGATCTAATGTCATAAATGCCAGAATTTCATACATTACCAGAAATAAGCTACTTGGTTTTCTGTTGGCTTCTCTGAAAGTTTTATCTGTGTTACACCTATGCACGTATCCTAAGCAACGTTTCTCAGGTACTCTGGCGGCTTTGGCGAATAGCATTAGCCCAAGTTTCACCGTAGCGACGCGTCGCCGACTTTGCCTGAAAATTGACTTCGGTATATTGAACTCATCTCCTCGGCGGCCAATTTCACATAAGCCAAATTGTAGCTAAAATTTTTTGTAAATTTACTTTTTAACCTTACAAATCAACGATAAAGATATGTTGACAAAAAGGGTTGTTCACAATTGAAAAACAATTTTCGAATGTCAAGATGCAATTTGCATTAGTGATGGGTATTTAGTGGCCCGCTCGTCTCTTGTAGCTCTTCATTGCATTGCTCCGAGATTTATTTTTCTATAACTGGCGTCAATCAGACGCTTAAGAATTTGCATTGCACTTGTCTCGCTTCAAAGTGTGTTACAACAACAAAATCCATGACAATAGGCACACGAAGACGGCGCAACAGATGCAGTGTATGCAATCGTGACTCGCTAATAAGGATTGTCTTTTCTGTTTGTGTTGTTGGAATGCTTCAAAACCCAAATTTCGTGCCCACCGCTGGTCTTTACTGGCAAAACAAGACATTCTTTCTCTAAAGCAAGGAAATATATCTTTTTATTGGGAATTTCCATAAATAAAACAGTCTTTTCTTAATTTTCAACCTACCCTCTAACCAATGTCTTTCTACCATTTAGAACTTGACTCTCCCCTCGCCTTGTTTCATTTTCATGTGCGTGTTAATTTTATTTGCAGTTTTATTTTCATTTACGTTTTCTTCAAATGACCTTTTTTCCACTCTGCCGTTGGCCATTGGCCGCTGGCTCTTCTTTCTGTTGACGACTGTTGAGGTTTTGTTGTGGCTGCCTTCACTTCACTTGTGGCATTTTAGTTGAGTGCATTTTAAGTGCCTGCGACTTGGAAACTTCTTTGCTCTCAAGGTTATTGGCCCACCCATTGAGCCAAGTGAATTTTTCTTTTATTTTTCTGTAACAATTTTATTTAAATTTTGCTTACTTGGCTTGAAGCTGTGTTTTTGGGAAAGGTCTAGACGAGGCGCTAGCAAAAATACTTAAATATGCCATAAATATTGCAAAGAAGATACTGTAAGCCAAATCACGCATACGCACAGTAAGCCAGGAGCCAAAGAGCTCAAGGTACGGCGGCTCCGTGTGTTTGTGTTTGTTTTAGAAAAATATTAAAATATAATTTAAATATTAAGTCAAAATACCTTGAAGGTAGCTTACGATGCTCAGTTGGTTGCACTTATTATGTATAAAGCAGGCTAAGGCGAGACAGAGAGAAAAGGAATGTATGTGCCGGGGCATAAATGAAACACAGATACCCTACAAGTTGAGCTGAGACAAGAATTGACGAAATTTAAATTTTTCCCCTTTCTTGTGTAGCAAATTTGACATGCATATCGCAAAACTCTTTTCCTGCAGCTAGAGTGTTATAATGTGAAGATTTCTTTTGGTATGCTCCGCTCATAATGCCCCGCATTATGTTGCTGTGGCATGCACAAAGGGGCTGGCAGCCAGCTGAGGGGTTGCATGGGCGGCAGGTCTGGCGGTAGACAAATCCCTTTGGGTAATTGTGACACACAAGCCGTCGTGTACATTACTCATACCAGTCAGGAGAGTGTCCACGGAGGCGCAGGACTGTGAGACAGACTGGCATAATAAAAGCCAAACAAGCGAAGCGGTTGCTTCTTCCAGGTGGTGCTCTTCATACCCCTACCACATCAGTAATTGTGAACGAATTTTAATAAAAATCATTTTCATGACAAGAACGCCAACTGCTGGCTGCCTGTGAAACTTAATGCTCTGGCAAATATGTCTCCGAAGGCTGACGGGAGTTCCAGCTCATCTCGAGCTGCATTGTTGTCGATGCAGGTTTTGAATTACTCAAAGGAAATGAAGGGAAAATGTAACAGCAAAAGTGAATTTCACATACAAACGGAAAATGAAACAGGAAGCTGAATGCCCCAAAAAGTATGCTATACATTCATTTTTTTTCTCGCCTTCAACTGAAATGAAAGCAAGTTAATTTGATTTGAAAATTTCCAAATGCTCAACTGGCATAAGTAGGCCTTGGCGATGGATAGAGGGGAATGGGGGAAGCTAATAAACGTGTTACCTTTGTCGCTTAGGTGACAACACCGGCTGAATGCGGGGTAGACGGGTAATGTTTTGTCGCCCTGCGGCGTGTGCCTGTTGTGGGGGAAGTCAAGTGAAAAGCAAGGAAATTGAATATAAGTTGATATAATGCATATAGAAAATTTGTTTAACTAAATGACTGAAATTACTGTGGAGTGTGTAGAGAAATTGGTGGATGCTAAAATGGATCGAACAACGTACATTGAATTAAAAGCCAACCAGTTAAGATGCTTACTCCAAATATCGATAATTATCGAAAAAGTATCAAGCAAACTGAGCGAACGCGTAAGGACATTGGCTCGGCATTGAGTGAGCTAAAGACCGAGAGACCGCTAAAAAAGACGGCCTTAAATTCAAGAGGCTTCACTTCTCCATCGGAGCTCGAAGCGTGCAGGTAAGCCGTTCATCATCGTAGTATCACAGACCTCGCTTGGAGTGCGCCTTGCATCTAATCTCGTGGATCAGAGTGCGCCCTGCATCTGTCCGTAGATCTAAGCTATTCCCGGAATACCCGAATTCCCGCTTGGAGTGCGCCTTGCATCCAATCTCGTGGTTCAGAGTACGCCCTGCATCTGTCCATACACCTAACCTATTCCCGGAATACCCGAATTCTCGCTCGGAGTACGCAGCACACTTAATCTCGAGGCTCAGAATGCACCATTTCTTCAGGCCACCCCACTAGTCGCCTCTGGATCATCATCTGTATTATCAGAAGTACGCCATCCAACCCCTTAGAGATCTCCAAGGTCACCAAACCTCTGGAATCGCAGTGCATCGACGGCGGAGACTGTCCCGAGGACCGACGAGCACCGAAAGATGTCGAGATGTATGTACAGTTGTGGAAAATTGAACTTGTTGAAATTGGAAATAACTTTTGACAGTATAAATGGATTTTTCCACAAGAAAAGGGCGCAATTCACAGCATATGCTTCTCTTTCATCCAGAAACATTTCGGTTTTGGATTGGAAAGCGATTATCCCGGACTTAAAACCCATTTAGGACCTCTGGGGAATCCAGTCTGCCAGAGTTTTAAGGAATGGTCGAAAGTTTGAGATACTCAAGCAATGCACATATACTTATTTCACTGAGGTAGTTGATATGACGAAAAGATACAGATCTAAGTCATATTGGAGTAAAATTGATTTGAAAATATGTGGAAATGACTGCTCAAGGTCTTTCATTTCAAGCTCTAGGAAAAATTAACCAGAATACCGCAAAACAAAGTTTCTGCAAATAAAATTAATCAATTAATTAAGTTTCTTTTTAAAATTATGACTTTTCCATCCACTGTAGGGCAACGCATAAAGTCAGACAACAAAACACAATACGCAACTTTTCGCACACAACACTTCCACTTCAATACACCAACGTGGGAGGACGATGATGACGACGATGCCTGCCTTGTGGCACCTGTCAAGCGAGACAAGCAGACGAAGTGGCTGCTGCCAGAGGGACGAGCGCTTCAATATAAATAGCTGGTTGTATACCAGAGAGAGAGAGTACCTACGTACCTAAATAACCACGTACCTGTGTATCCCCCCACCCCCTCCTTCCATCCTGCCGCGGCAACCAAGTCAGAAAAGTACATCAAATGTACATTAGTACGGTAGTTAACTTATTCATGTACCCAATGGCTTATGCCCAAACCAACTTCAACTCATTTTCGTGTAGCGAAAAAAAATGTCAAATGAAATATAATAAGAAATTGGGTGGTTGCTGCTCTGCAAGCTGACTCCATTTAACTTCCACCCACTTGACAGGGGGTGGGGGGGGGGAGAGAAAAAGACGTTGAGGTTGGAGTACCTATGTCAAGTGCTTCGCTGGCGACTTTCAATGCTGTCACTTTCCTCTCATCGCAGACAGACAGACAAAAATTTGTTTTGAGCTGAGCTTCTGCTGCATAGTTCCGACTTCCTTGTCCCCCCATCCCATCGACCAAGTTTTTGGAAAAGGGCACAAAGGAAGTCGAATTCCACAACGCAACCATCCCCCCCCCTCCTACTTCCCCCCAAAAATATACGAAGAAAACCCACAGAATTCGCTCGACAGCAGCTGCAGGTGAAAGTTTCGTCTAATTAAAAAATGCTTCTTTGGCAAGAAAAGTGTGGCTTCATTTGGTTGCCTTAGGGAGTATTCACATATATTTACATACACGTGCATATACATTTTGTGAATTACTTGCATATTTTTCAAGCACATCGTTTTGATATTTTCGTATATTAATAATTTAGAAAAAGTTTTTCTTAAGCAGGCAAAAAGTTGGGGGCATTTTTTTAAAATTAATCGTAAAACTGTTTAGAATGTTGCTCTTTATGTGAGAATGTTGGGACAACACTTTGATCCAGTAGAAGATTAAAGTTGCCCTTTATACTAGGTGGAAGTATTGGAAAATTGATAAGACGTTTACATCTGCAGACGATAACAAACTGCTTCAAGATGCCATTGAAACAGCAAGTGCAGAAGTCTGGGCAGTCTCCGCTTAGGTGATGATGATTAACAGGCTCCTTATGCTTCTTGGTTAGTTCGTCCAAATAAGTTGTTAAAACTGTGTTCTCACACTCGCATTTCCAGAGTATGTCAGCTTGTAAGAGTTAAGTTTTGGTTATGCAATTTAACAGAAATGTGGCCAATTTCTTATCGACCGTTTGAATGCCATTATTTCGAATATCCAGAGAGATTAATCCCGTTGGATGTTAATCAGCGGTTAAGTACGAAGGATTGTTGTTGTATAGATGAAGTTTCGTAAGATGGGCCAAGCCTGGATACGATAGTTTTGGCAGTGTGCTGAGTTTATTTCCTTGAAACAGAAGCGTGTGACGGCCTGTTATGGGAATGGGCAACTCTGGTACTTCTGTTAGTCCTTGTTCAGTTGGTGTTAAATTCTAAACTGCAACTGCAGCCTTGGCGGCAACGTATCTCATTTATGCCAAGAGTGAATCTCGAAACGGCCCTACCTAAAATTTTTGGGACTACATTTTTGTACTCAGCAAAGAGATTTACATATGAAATGACTGCCAAATTTTACTAAATTTAGGATTTTAAGATGGCGATTTAGGATCACATTAAAACGATTCAAAACATTCCCAATTGCTCACAACTTATTTGCTTCGTAGAACTGCCATGCGTTCTTAAGAAATAGGTAACAGAATATAATTGGAATTTTCATATCGAACCTTATTTGATTACGCTTTGCATCTGGCAGACTTCTGAACCTAGTTACAAGCGAAAATGGTTGACCTGATTATAATTTTTCTAAGAATTTGAATACATTTTTTAGTAAGTTTTATGAAAATAAATTAACTTTTCTCATATATTCAAGCTGGTTCCTTTAAATTTACTAAAAATCGATTTCATTTAATATCTTTTAACTTTAATATAATACGTTTCAGCGATACTTGGCCGGGGTATGGCTCGCCGGGGCCTGGGGTCACAGTCATTTGAACTCGTTATGTATAGCGGTGATTGCTGTACATGAATTTCCTTTGAGTTCTTCCAAAAAAGAACAAGAGTGGTGGATCAATCGAGTCTTTACTATATTTCTTTATTCAGAAGAGTAATCTGTTCTTAGTTCTAAATTATATTTCTTATTCCTCGGGACGGGTGGGAGCCGTGAGGGCGCTTGTTGTTCGAATTTCAGTTGTTTTTCAGTTACTCCGTAACCAAATAGAGTCAAGACAAGATTTCGTTCAAACTCCTCAATATTCGTCAAGCCTAAAAGCATGCTATAGAAATTTGGTGGAGTGAAATGTTATGAGCAACAAAATGCAATTAATAAAACTGCTCAAAACAGACTCAAACGTCAAACAACAACATTTGGAATTTTATCTAAATTGCAACCAAGCCTCTGTTAACCTTCAATGCTTTCTTAACCAAACCAGCCCTTCCTTTTCCGTTTTAATTTGCCTGATGGCAGTACACCAAATTTTAATCGTGAACAATTTCAAGTCATAAGTGTAAATTGAAAGTACAAAGTGGAAAGTGATTGTGTGCTTGGCTAAGCCAGCCCCCCTAGCAAATCCTACCGGCCAGACTCCAAGAGTAAGTTCCCTCAAGCGCAAAGGAAGCATATTTCCATTCCTGGACTAGTCCATGGCCGTGTCTAACCAGGTGAATTTCTAACCTTACAGGTTTGGCCCCCGGTGCGACCTCCAACGTGCCTTTTTGTGCCCTCAATCGTACCCCAGTGGACCCCTGGCTATGTAACCACATATTGGAGAACTCCTGAAGTGCAGCCGTAAATCTTTTGTTTTCTGGCCATCCAATTCATTTCATTTGGAGCGAGCGAAAATCTCCCCGGCGCACGCGGCATTAAAAGCTCATTGTTTCTCTTTCTTGCATAAATATAGTCGCAGCTTCAATGTAATCAGCTCTCAAATAATCAAGCAGCCAGCAACTAGTTAAAAATGTTACAATATGATTTAAAGTAATAGTTTTTTTTGTAAGTGCGAAAATTCATAGACAAAGAAATAGGTTTTACGAAGAAAGGAGTCTCAAGATTTGTGATTCTCCAAATGCTCATATCGGTTATGCTCAAATTCTGATTCCCCACTTACCCAATAAATAATTAATATATGTTCTGAAACAAAAAAAACAATAAAAACATTTTGCAGCAACAAATACAACCGCACGAGAGCGCTTTCGTCGTTGGATTGGTGTTGGGTGAGTGACCGGCTTTAGCCGTAAAATTTAATAAAAATATATATGTTTTATTTATTGGCAATCTACCTAAATAAATCGAGCCAGAAATCAGAATTTGCTAAATAAAAAAGTAAACCAGTGCTTAATGTTTACTTTCTTCAATTCAAGTTCATCCAAACAGCTGTTGGTTTGCTGTTGCTGATTAACAAGTAAACTTTATTTTTTTCATTTCTTTTTGTTTCTCTGGCTATTCGGCCAGAGAAAAGTAGACCTCGCGGTTAGCTCAAATAGTTGCGTAGCTAATGATCATTAAAACCAATTAAACCATGAATATTCGAGCTAAATAATGAAGCAAAATAGTACCGAAAACAGAAAAACTTAGAATTATACTTAATAATGAAACTAATTTAAATCTTATAACGATGCTTATTTTTCATTAACCAATACATTCAATCACCCTTAACTGTATTTTTATATTATTATATTAGATTATTTGCCTCAACCATTGAATATTTTTCTTTATTATGTTTTAATTTTTGCGGGAAATCATGATGATCTTGCAGTTGATTAGTAATATATTAAGAATGTTCATTGAAGTTATGATCTGCTAAGTGCTTTTGTTTGGGAACCATGCAAAGCTTAAAGAAGGTAATGGAATCCTCGAATCGACTGTCATTAGGGATCACCGGTCATAGCTTGACCTTGGCATAAAGGTGATCATGGTATGGTGGGCATTAGCTGTTGCAACAACATCTGCACAGCACAAATGACAGCGACTCGGGCTCTGATAGCATTTCAGGCCATTGGATCTATATTTTATGTAGTTAGTTTTCTTCCTTTTCAGAATTTTCTTTCTTCTCTAAATCTGATCGTTCGATTCGATTGAGTATACGCACGCGAATTTCTATAAAATTGTGCATATATAGGCGAGCAAGTGGCTACTTGAAACCCTTTGTGGATCCCACCCCACTACCGATTAACATAGCCTGCTACACCTCCATCCGCTCGAGAGCCTGCAATATTTTGTTGCGACTGGCTGCTAGGATGATAAAAGGGAAAGATAACTAGAGGGGATTCTGTTCTCTTAGATTCTCGTGCCGGGTGTCCAGATGTTTGGTGTCGTCAGAGATTCCTGATGGGGTGTGTTGCGCAAGGGCCAAAGGCGACTCGCCTTATTCTTCAGAAAATTTTTCTAAAAAATAAAATAGAAATTATGTTTTAAATCAATATTTTTTATTCAATATTTTTTTCAAATATTTAGCTATAAGGAACTTTAACAAAAAAAAAAAACAATCGCTATATCTTTGCATCCCACAATGGGAAAATTCTGAAATTCTGAAAAAATTCAAATGTTTGGAGACTATTTAAAAATATAGTTGCCCACTTGTGAAATAATAATACTAAAGCTGTCTTTACACTTATCATATATCTCTAAATAGTAGGTTGTCAAACTTCTCTAACGAGAATCTTTTATCGAATTGAACCTGTCAAATTACATCAACAAAGTCAACATTTTCCAAATATTTACAGTTATTTGCTTTACTATTACACTATCGTCAGAGAGTCTCTTTAGAGATGTACAAGACAAGTAAGTGAAAAAGGCAGCTTAAGCTTAGGAAAATGGCATAATTTTAAGGCAAAGGATTCCTAAAAAATTTAGTCCTAAAACAAGATTGTTTAGGTAAAATGATCTATATTTTAGGAAATTATTGCGTGAAAATCACATCTTAGGTAATAAAATCCATTTTCCTAAAATTTAAGGAAAATCTTTTTTCTGGGTATAGGTCTTAATTTTCATTTTGCTTGTCAATAGGTATGGTACTAGGTACTTTTTGTACGTGATTTTTTCGCTTTGATTTCATAAAAGCCGAGATGCTGCCATATTGAAAAGAAAAGTATCCGGCATCTGTTTATGCCTTTAACTGAACGTCCGGTAAATATCACGTGTTCAAAATCTAAACCAATTTTGTACTGGAAGCCGGTTTTAAATCGCAAATTGTTAAAGAAAGTGAAAGCGTGTGCGATTTTCCCACACACTTGAAATAATTGCTATATTGCTATATGCTATATTAGCTGAAGTTCATTGCAAATATCAACTTAGAAATATCCAAATGTTAAGCAGTTACAGAAAATGTATCCAACTTCTGAAAAGCATTTAAAGTGTACAGTTTTGAAGGAAACAAGTGAAGCCTGAGTTTTCAGAAGAGTCTGTTGTAAAGTTAATAGAGCGGCATATTTCAGCTGATACTGAAATTATTTTTCCAAGAATTTTTTTACATTTTGCATGGATTGTATAATGTTACTGATATTTTCGCTAAGGCTATTGATCTTTAATTTTATTTGTTTATTTAGCTCTAACCCAGTGCTACAAGATGATACTTATTTTTATCGTACTACTCACAATTTTGCAGTGTAAATTCTGTAGTAATGCAGGATTTTTCCTGGCTTCAATGCTTGAAAAATTTGAAATATTGTAATCAACTTAAAGATGCTCTTATAAAAGGAGTTTTAACTTCAAGCGTGTCAAAGACCTTTGCTTTAAATTGAATTGGCTTCCAAATAAACCTAATATTTGAATTTAAGCTCGTACAGTTAATATTTATTACTAAATATAAATTGATGAACCATGCTTTTTAATTTAAAAGTACCTTTTTGTACTTTTAGCTGAATGCGGATGCCCGCCAGTTGTTCGATTTACCGCAACTTCCATTTAAATCTCTTTAAACTTACGCCCCTCTAATCCCCCGTCGTCAGAATTCTAGGTGTGTGTGTGTGTGTGTGGGGGGGGGAGAACCAAAATTTCGACCGCATTCTAAAGACTTCAACACGCAATTCCAATTCTAGACATGGGCTATTAATTAGCCATTTTGCATGCCATTTCAATGCCATTTCATGGGAGTTAAGCATCAATGAATAGTCCATGCCTGCAGCTCACCTCACTTCCCTTCGCCATTCAATCCCTTTGCCAAACACATGTGTTGTCAATTGCAAGCTGTCAAAAGCAACTCCCCTGACCCCCACCAACCCTCTCTTTCACTTCCTCTCTAACAACTACATGCATACATTAAATGTTTGAACTCACGTATATATATATATATATAAATTCAAGCATTTATGGCAAAGATGAAGGGCGGGTAATGGGGGGTGGGTGCCAGAAGTGCGTATGAGTGACATTTAATTAGTACGACATAAGCGTCACCATAAAGTACACTTCGAATTGTATTTATTTGCAAACAAACATGGCAGCCAACACCCCCTTTCGTCCCACTTCCCGAGAAGAACTGGAAACTTTTGTGGGTGTTTACACACATTTCACACCGCCAAACACATACAGACACTTGAACAAAGTGTAAGACATTTATAAGCAAATAGTTATAGCACCAGGACGGAAGCGGAGGTGAGGGACAAAGGAGCCAAACAAAATAATTACAACATAAATTAAGCAAAATAACCGCAAACGCGTAAATGTTACTTCGTGACTTCTCTATGTGTGTGTGTGTGTGAGTTGGAGAGGGTTAGGAGCATGTGATGAGGTTAATGTAATGTAGGCTTACTACTTAGGCAGCCAACAAAACAAGATGTGTGAAAATTAAGATGGTTCGACGAACCACATCAAAAGAGTTTTAAGCTGGCCCTTCTAGTGTCAAAGGGAAAGTCATCTGATGACCCAACTCTTTTCAAACTCATTTGAACAATGCTCAACTGGTGATTATTGTTCAAAATGTCCAAACAACTTTTAAATAAATAAAAAAAATATTTATATTAAACTTGTTTTGTGTATTTTTTTTCAAATTAAATTCAAATATGGCCAAAAAGGTTCACCTAAACCATAAAATTGCATGTTTAAAAAGGCCTAACAACAGTTAGGAATTTCAAATACAATATTAAGCTATTACTTTAAATTTGGAGAATATTACAAAAAATTTTTTTATTGTTATTTTTTAGTTTTTATCTAATTAAACTAAAAAAAATTCTTAATTTTAAATGAACAAATCGAAAACTTACTAATTTTATAAATTCGTAACTCGGCAAACAATTAAATATGCCCAATTTTATGATTTTAAATTGAAAACAAAAGTCATCTAACATTTTGTTTTCTCAATTCAAACCCAAAAAACTACTCACCGGCAAAATACTAAATGAAATATACTAAACTTATGCAAAGTGCTGCCCATTTCTGTAAACATTCTCTCTTACAAGTTGTTCTCACTGCAGAAAAAGGGAGAGTGTGTCCATGCGCTCTGCTGCCCACTTTCCTCCTACTCACCGAGTCCGGGAGAAAGTTGGCCGATGTAAGGGCAGGTAAATGTGAAACGTGGCGTATGCGTAACATTGTGTAAACTTGACGAAAGGTGTGAGAGACTCTCTGTATTTGCTCTTTTTCGCTCTTTCTGTCTCCCGCATGCTCTTTGACAACATTTTTAAGCTCTGGCATCGTTGAGCAAACACAAAATGTTCAAATTGGCAGAGCGACAAACAAACTTTATTATGGGTCATTGTAAAGTGCAGCATATTTGCACACACACACACATGCACTCATGCACACTCACATGCACTAGACTAAGTGAGCGAATTGAATTGAAGTGCCTATTAGTATGCAATAGATTTTTATCAGGAGGCTGTGCTCTTTGGACTTGAAATTGTTGGTTGCCAGCAAATTGAGTAAAGCTTCTGCGTGCGGGTGAAAGCCAATTGATACATCCTCTAACTAATGGTTAGTCCTTTTGTTTGCCATTTTGTTTGCCATTCAATTTTAAATCGCATAATTTGGCTTCACTGAAAAGGATTTTCTGATTTTGATATGATTTTTGCACCATTTAAGCCATGTGCGAGGAAATAAAGTAAGGAGATATCGTTGAATTGTCAGGAAACTTTTATAGCCCATTTTTGTAGTTTGTACAATATTTGTATTTTGTCAAAGTGTTTGTTTTAGCCGTCTCAAAATCAATGGTTGATTCCACAAGGCAACAATATTAAACTTTTTTCAATATATTGAAGGGTCGGTGGTGATTATTGATGATTTTCGTGTGCTGAACACGAATGTGTTTTCAGAAATGGTCCATCACCTCGAGAGTTTTAGTAATTTGAACTTAAAGTTGCATAAAATGACCATTTTCACTCTTTTTAGACGCACTGTGTGGGGAACCTATTCTTATTTTTGCTATTTCTTAACTTGAAAATAAACTATCCCAAAGAATTTTACGATTATTTTAAGTGAAGATATACCATTTTTAATACATATAATAAAATAACAAAATTGTCTAATGCCCAAAGCTATGCCTTGCAAAAAGAGTACAACAGGCTAGTAATTTGTATAGAGTTTCTATGAAAATTTTCAACCACACCCATTGCATACTTTGGGGCAGCAACGATTTTGTTTGATGTTTACTTTTATATCGACTGTCCCCAGAATAAGCTTTTGGGAACTACAACGAAAGCAAGAACGCTCATTCATATAGAACCAACTGCGTGCTTTTGTGCTCCGTTTCAGGAAAGCCGAAAGTTAACAACAAAGATTTAATTCGATTTGGAAAACTTAGAAACAAGTGTGCAACTCGTTTTAAAGTTTTCCAAATCTAATTAAATCTTTGTTGTTAGCGACGGCTATTTTGTACTTCATATGATGATAATGGCTATTTTCGGTATTCGGTTGCAGTGAATTGATTTTGATGTATATCTCCATTTGTTTCCCAGTATTGGTCCTAAAAAAATGGCACAGTCCCAGCAGCATGTGTAGGTAATGGGCGAATGCAGTTTTATATTCTCTTTTCTCAACTCATTGTTGATTGGTATTGATATGTCTGACTACAAGCGACAATGTAATCAACTTCTGCAGTCTCCAAATCAAAAAAGATAAACAGTTTCAGCTTTCTATTAAAGTAGTCAAAGTAGAGCATGTAATGAACGAGATGGACATGGCATCATCACCAATGTACATTGAACATTAAAGTACAATATAATGTTAAAAGTTACAATCCGTCCAGAATCGACAATTATACTTTTGGTTCATTAAACAAAACTACTTTCTGATTAAGCTCGTCTAATATAGTACACAACAAAGACACACAAAACAAAGGTCAAAACACATTTTCATAACAAATAAAAGCATTTATATTAATCATATCTTGGGCTTTTAGAGAGCTTTTAGGGCTCTCAAATTTAGTATATTTTAATGCCCATAAAGTTGAACCATACTTCGTTTCAGTAAAGTAAATGCCACACTTTCAGTGCTTCGCAAAACTTTTAGGGCTGAATTTAACATTTTAAGCACGGTACGGAGAACGCCAAAAAGCGCTTGCAAACGAATAAGTCCATACACAGAGAAAAAAATATGGAAAGCTACACGAAAATGTAGGATTTCTACACGTTTTGACCGGGATTTTCAACCCATAACGTTTGGGTAGCTTTTTTGCACGCCGCGTTTAGATATGGAAATCCTACACGTAACGTGTTTCGCGCTTAGCTTTCTCAATTTAACACGTGGCGTGTTGCTTTTCTACACGTCGCGTCAAATTTGCACACGTTTCGTGTAGATATCCAACATGTAGCATTCAGCATTTGTAATTCTAAATGTTTGTGTAGAAAAGCTACACGCCACGTGTTGAAATGGGTAAGCTACACGTTTCTTGCAGAAAACATACACGTCGGGTGTGGAGATCAGTTTTCTAAGCGAAATATGTTAGAATTCAGTACTGATTTAGAGCTACATTTTTCGTTTAGAATTTACACACGCGCGTGTAGGATTTCAATAACCACACGCCGCGTGTAGAAAACCTATACGTTCGTGTGGTATTCATATTGCTGCATGAAAAATGTAGAAGTTGTTTGGAAATAGTCTGATTTTCTAATTTCGTGTAGACTTTGCTTTTGCTTTTTATAGATATTGAAATCCTACACATTACGTGTAGCTTTTCAGTACGTGGCGTGTAGCTTTCTGAATTCTACATTTTGCGTGTGTAATTCAGCAGAGCGCAGTACGTTTCGTTTAGCTTTGACGTTTCAACACGCGCCGTGCAGCCAATTTTGTTTTCTCTGTGTATAAATAAAACGTTGTAAAACCATTCGCAAAAGGTTTGACAGCTGATGTTTTATGTTGTGTACGGAGCCAAACAAACAGGGTAGTAGTAAAATCCACACGAACGTCGTCGGGTTGCCACGTAGGTCTGAATTTGTGGATGCTATGAACAGCTGTTCGAGTATTGTTTAGGCGCCCAAACTAATTAAATTTATTTATTATGACAGTCGGTAGCAAATCAAATGTCTGAATAGAAAGGTGATTGTAAGAATCGGTTGAAGCGCTTCCATGCGGAGGAATAAATTGCGCTGATAAATGCCGTAAAGGCAAAGGTAATTGTAAACCCTTTAGATATAGTGGACAGGGAGCTGTAAAAGAGTTGTTGCTTGCCCGGGCGAATGCGGCTATATGGCAACCACAGTAATAAAAACAAAACAAATAATGCAAATGTACTAGATTTTTTATTGATCTTGCACGCCATCAGATTCGTATCGCGTTTAAAGAGGGTGTTTCCTTTTATGGGCAAGTGCACCTTCAACAGTTCAAAGACGCAATTAAAACTGTTGGTGCTCATATGAAAGATTTAAAAATTTTGCCTTGAACTGTTCTGTGAAAGTGCGTCCCGCAAGGGGCATTATGACAAGGGTCAGTCGGTACTTCCTGAACCAAGCCTGTTCGGTCTAAAAGGGTAGAAGCACACCGAGCTATTATCGTTATCACTTGATGAACAGTAGCCCTATGCTGCAGACTTGTGAAAGATCGTGATGGCTGTGCGTTGATACCTACATCGAGGGCAGAGTCTCAATTTGAATATGTGACCCGAAATTCAGCAGACGTCTTAGATGGACCTCCCGCCTCATCAAGGGAGAATTGTCACGCGCGTCAGTGTGCTTTTCAAATTGGTACCTGGGAGACTCCGCTCCGGTTTCATCCAGGCTCACTGTATCGTATGCACTTTTTGGTGCGTAGTTTTAATCCTACCTATGGAACATGACACTTAAAATAAAAACTTAGAGATCAAAATATTATGGTTGAAAGTACATTAGATCTTACAATCTTTCTTCTTCATATCGCTAGCCAATCTTCGATTATTGCCGCTTTGCTGCACATAAGGTAACTGAGACACTGCTAACTGAGACTGTCTGCTTCTTGCATCCTCATCTTGCTCCGCTGCCAACATCATTTGAGCGGCATGAATGAAAACGTATATTTTCAGACCTAAAATCTGTGATTTAGGGTGAGAGCTGCCCCCTGGCTACGTGCTTAGGCATTTACCATCCGCATTTCAAATTCTCAATTTTTTTATTGTTGCTTTCAAATTCTCATAAACTTTTTTTCAACTAATCACAATTGGAAAAGTGTATGAGCTTACCTTAAAAATACCAACATTGGCATTTTGTGCGTTTTTGGTGGCTATCTCAGCACACTATTTTGTTTTTAGGATCCACTCGCGCCCTAAATGACTTTTTCTTTCTTCGTACCGTGCTTAAAGTTTTTAATTCTATCCCCGTTTGAGTAATAGTAATTTTTTTTTAATTTAATAGCAAATCTATCTACTTTGGGAGCATTATGCATTGAATATTTTAATTCAATTACCAAATTAAAAACAATTTCATGGTCAACATTTGCTTACTTGAGCTGTCCTGAAAAAATCTTTATAAATCCACCGTTTGGTTTGCCCTTCCCCATTGTTTTTTTTTTCATATATTTCTTTTTACACAGATAAAATACTTTGCATTATAATGCATTAAATGCAACAACTTTGGTTTGGTCGTGTGGCGACGGGTTGATTAAAAATCACGCATACGCAACTTTGCACAATGCATTTTATTTTTATATTTTTTGTTATTATTTTACGTTTTTTTTTTATGATCGAATGAAGCGCACTTAATAAGTGAAAATGTGCATGGCATATTAAATGTGACATATTTAACAAATAACTTGCAAGCGCCGCCGCCATATGAATATGACAGACGTGGCAGGAAGAGAACAGAAAATTTATGACATTTTTATAAACACACGCACACACACGCACACCGGACTCTTTTTTCTACGGCTACGTTTTTACACTCTTGCTATTGGCATTAATTATGAACAAATTAATTAAATTAATTACTCAAGCGTGTAGCAAGCGGAGCCCGCCTGGCCATATTCGCATTCACTTTTGTGCGGTTTGGGCAAATATTTATGCAAGCCCGCTTGGGACAGCGGCTTTGATGCAATCCCCCGCCGAACTGTTGAACTATGCATTCCGTTTGGTTAAAGTTTAAATAACACTTTTGGTTTTTTTTTTTGTTGGCAATTGAGAGGGGAACTGAAACAGTTTGAAAATGTAATGTAATCCCATGTGATAACAATCATTAAAAATGCAACTACAATTAGAGTGCGAGAACGAAACTAAATTATTATGAATGCATTGACCGACAGCGGGGGAAAGAGGGGAAAACTTATGTCTAAACATGAACTGAGTTTATTTCATAAAATTGTATAATAATTTCTAATTATTTTTGTTTACCGATTTCGATCATGTCAATTGTTAATCCTGATTTGTTTATGCCTTTGAAAGACAAAAACTAGACGTCCAAGTGAACCAATTTATTAGTCCATCGAATGAATCTAATTTCTTTGCATGTACCTTGGGCATAAATTGAAAAATTATTTGCGAGTCTATTTCGCCAATTCAAATTGTAAACCAAATTGTAATCCGAAATGACAAATAGGAATCTTCAACCAATGGGAGAGCATTTTGTGACACTGGAAAATATTATTAAGTGAACTGTGACAGTAGTTGATTTTGGAATTCTATTTGATCCCAAATTCAGCTTCAATCGATACGGAGACAGATTTTTGATCATGAAGAATGATGAAGATGTTTTTTCTAACCTTTACAATCATCTGAATACATTAATAATGCAAAATTTTGATAGATTTACTTTTACTTACTGATATCGAACGACGTACACTGACCGACTACCGACTATTTCAGTGGCTAAAACTAAGCCAACTTTGGTCGGAAATTTCAACCAAAACTGGAAGCACAAACATTTTTTTGGATCTTCGGTTCTCGAGCTTGCTTCAGCCCAACTTTTAAACAATTTATATAATTGGTTTTGGAATGGAAGCAATTCAACATAATTTATACCTCAGTCTAGAAAATTAGACAAACCTGTCGATTTGGAGAGCAGATTTTTTATTGTCTTCAGCGATCTGTTTAGCACAGAGGCTAAACACAATCTATGTAAGTTGTCTTAAGCACAACCTACTATCTTTTATTCAATTAATACAGTGTTCTTTACATTGAATTACAATCTTTGTCGACTGCGGCTGAAATTTTCATTTACTCATCATTAGATGAATCTCTGGTCAGCGACGGCACACGCGCCTATCGATATGGTCAGCATTGACATTATCATTCGGGCTTGACTGCTCCCGGCTACATTGTAAAACAATACGCGTTGTTGGGTTTCGCTCAGTGCCTTGTATAGTTTGATGCTGTTGGATGTCATCTTGGTCGCAGATTTCTTGTTGGAAAGATTGTTGCTGACTGGAGCCCTGTTGATTTGAGTTGCACATTGGAGCCTATCTGGATCGGTTGTTGTTGTAGGTGCTGGGAAGATTTGTACGTAAAGAGAGAATGAAAAGAAAAGTAAGAGGTAAATTATTAAAGAGATGTAGGGAGCTAATCTGGGGTCAGTCCGATGTAGAGGGCTGCTTCGACTGGGTGGGTCGAAAGATCTAGTGGTGTGAGGACAGTGGGGTTAGGGGGACAATTGAAAAGGTGTACTGTGGCGTGCCAGCAGAGACCACATGTGGGACATTCGTCGGCGATTTCCGGGTTAATGCGTGATAGGTAGCTGTTTAGGCTCCTGCTTTTCCCGGAGCGGAGCTGGGCCAGTGTGGCAAGGTTCTCTCGGCCTGATTGATGGGAGGTGGACTGCCCACTAGTACTACGTTGTCCCTATATGTATTTATTGCTCTGCTAACAATTTTGGTGTGTGCCAGCTTCTTGGCTTCTGCACATGATGCGAGGGTGGAGCTATCGTTTCCTAGGAGCTGTTGGACTGGTAGAGATTCCGATCGTAGGTCGTATCTTACGGCTATGGGGCGCCTTGACATGCTGTGTGTGGTGCAGGCATAATTTGGATGGGATGTCTGGTGGCAGCCTATAAGGAACTGTTGCGTGAGGAGCTTGTTGTGCTCACGAACAGGGAGGACATCTGTTTCCTGGTGTAGGTGGTCGGGGTGGGTCATGATGTGGCTACTCGCAGCGCAGCGTTTTGGACTACTGAGTGTGTATACAGTGTATTTGGATACACTGGGACCATACTGAGACCTTCCTATAGCATTGTAATTGGTGGAAAGTGCTCCTTCTTGTGGTACTCCCTGCTTGATAACGCGCAATTTAGATTGTTTTCCACGGAAGTTTACGTGCGATTGCCTTCCGGTTAGGTAGATGGCCAGCCATCTCTTCAGTTGGTTTGGTAGGGTACTCCTGTAGAGGTCCTGAAGAAGAATAGAATGGCTCACCAAGTCGAAAGCCTTGGACAGATCGAGGACTACCACTATCGATCTCTCGTGGGGACGTGTACTATTTAAACCTGAGGCAATGGTCGTGGTGAGCTCGCAAAGAGCTGTGGTGGTGCTGTGTCCTGGTCTGAAACCATGTTGGTGAGCGGCATGGAGGAGGTGCACTATTAATGTGGGCAGCAGCAAGGCCTCGAGGATTTTGATAACGGGTGATAGGAGTGTTATCGGGCGGTATGAAGCACCCTGGTCCGTTGGTTTACCTGGTTTTGGTAAGGATATGATTTTCCCTGTTTTCCAGATGCTGGGTATATCCAGAGTCTTCACGCACAGGTTGAGGGTGTGGGTGAGATTTTGGGTCCCTAGTGGGTCAAGATGATTCAGCATGATGGTGGCGATCCTATCAGGCCCGATCTGGATCTGTTGTTGTTGACGCTGTTGTGGTGGTCCATGCCATTGTCTCGCAGACACTCTTCTTCTGCTGAAATTAAGAGGCCTCCTGTTTTCAGGTTATTGCTCTGCCTGCTTTTGCTGTTGTACATTCTAACGATCAGGACAAGTTCTCTACAGGTGCTCTTGTAGCGCGTGAGGAACGCGTTCTTGGAGTATTTCCTCTCTTTCTAGTTCTACTACCTTACAGGCAAAACTGGCTTCAGGGCTATTTGCCTAAACTGTGATTTGCATAAAAGCGGACTTCATACAGATAAGGCATATTGCCATATTGTGAATAGTTCTGTTGCTAACAGACCACAATGGATCTTAAAATGTGATTCACATAATAGCGGACTCCATACAGATAGGGCATAATGCCAAATTGGCGAAATCAACAGCTTTTATACCGTTGGTTTAGCTTTCAACGGCACCAATGCAGTTTGTTTGCCCTGGCTTAGAGCCTTCCTTTAAGTGTAGTTACCTGGCTAGGGAGCAGCAGTTTTGTATCAACTTGGACGCCCAAATAGGCAAGCTTGTCTTCGGTGACGAGGCGATCATCCATGATACTAGGTGGGTAGATTGGCTGCTGGATATGTCGCCAGGTGTGCGTAACAAGTTTCGGTTTTGTTAGTTTTTATGGTGATACACCATTTTTTGGCCCGGAATTGAGCCAACTTAGCCATTGCTAAGACAGGATTGTTGTGTCATGTGCGTATGTGGCAATCAGTAGCTTTTGGGAACTGTAGAGAATCTGTCTTGTAGCAAAGGTTCAGGGCATATCAGATGTGTAAAGCGTGTAAAGTACTGGCCCTAGGACGCTTCCTTCTGGGACTCCAGCACATATTTCTGACTTGATCGGGTGTCTCCAAAACATTCGACAATAAATTATCGGTTGGTCAAATAGCTGCTGATAGTTCTGTAGAGCACCTCAGGTAGGAGTCGTTGAAGCTTACATTTCCGAATTAATTTAAATAAATTATATCTATAAAATTGGAAAACTATTGCTGCGTAATCAGAAACACAGTTTTAGGCAGCAATCTCAATGGCTTTTACTTTCAGTCACTTTGTTATAAATCGGATATATATCGCAATTTTTGATCTTACAGACAGTCTTCTGCAAGTCCCTGATCCAAAATTAATGCCAAGGCATCGTCGGCGGAAGACCGCAAAGGTTGATTGGGTTTGACATTATGTTTCGGATCAGTTTTTCTTTTCCCGGACTTTTAGAAAGCAACTTAAGAACTTCTGCAAGTTCAGCTTGCTCTTTATTACGAGCAGCTGTGCTTGCTGCTTGTAACAATAAACGCACGTTATCTCCTTCAGATATTGATAGATCAGCAGCTTGTTTCCTCCGACCTCTAACACCCTTAAGCGTAAATGGCAATCGAGGATCACCAACTGGGTGCTTCTTAATGGTTATGAATTGATTTTGCTTAAGCCAGTCAGAATGTCTACGTTCAAAGAGTTTACCACTTTATCTTCCGATTTGTACAAACCATCCAACTACAAGGACACCACGATTGATTTCTACAGATCAAAGATACTAACACATAGTACATATTACAACGATTAGATTCCATCATAAATATTTGACAAAACTCTTTCTGTTTTTATTAATATATAGCAAATGCAAATTGCAGCAGAAAAACACACACTTATCATTGAACTGTCTGTTATCATCAGCTGCTCATTTAGCAGAGCTCTGTTAAATCAAAATTCCTGGTATGTAACATTGAAGACTGATGTATTAGTGAACTAATGATAAAAAAAAAAATTAAGTTTTGAACACTTTTGCAAAATGGGCTTATATCTAATGAATGGCAAAATTTCCTATAGTGCATTGAAATCGTAGCACAATTCCATTTGGTGGGAAAGTGCCCAAAGCTCAGAATGCTATTATAGATCAGCGAGGTATAATATGGCTTATTGCGTTAGTGCCTTGATCATTAGGTCCATACCAGGCGATTTCTTGTTCTCAAGCCATTTAATTTCAGCATGGATTTCGGCAGGCATTACAGCATTGGATACTGGAATGGAAACTTGACTTTCGATTGCTCTTCTGTCCTCAGGCGTAGATGTTAATATAGGCATGAATCTGCTTTCTAGATGCTGCTAGCCTGCACCAGTTCCGACAGTGTGTTTTCAGACCTTGAAATTTGGAGCTGGTTGTCTCTTTATGCCATTCGTCAGACGCCACTGCTTTTGCGTTCGGTATCCGTCGCTTGCATCGAAGAAGGCCAGTTGGTTGTCTAGTTTTCTTTCCTTGGAATGCCTTATCCTCGTTCTGATATCATTGGTCAATTTGTTAAAGATTTGCCTGGCAGCCGGACTGTTGCTTTTGTTAGCCACATGTGTTTTTAGCAGTTTTTTTTTTAAATATTATAAAAAATTATTTTTCTAAATTAATTTGCTGAAGACAAATTTTTGGAAATTTTGATCTCCATCAATAGTAGCTACCCGAAAGTTTGCAACACTTGAAAGCAGTTACCCTCCTGCTGCGAGCACGAACGATTTGCCATTTGCTGGTTTTTTTTTTTTGTCTTCTTTCCAAGTGGTTGCGGTCCAGCTAAAGCCAAAAGCCTGTCATTAGAACGCTGCTAGTTGAGAGTAAGGGAAAGTGGCAAGACAATTGCTTCAATTTCGTCTCTTTCTCTCTCTGTTTTCTGGGCCGATCCAAATTACGCGCCTATTGTTTGCCAGTTGCCAAAAATCTTCTTCCTTCAATGCTAATGGCAATTTTAATGCGCACTTCCGCCGGAAGTCAAAATGTCGTCCTCGCAGCGGGTTGGCTAACAGTTACACCGCTTCTGCCTTCTCTCAGCAGTGAAGTTGGAACACGTACACATTCAAAAGGCAGTTCGGCGTTAAAAAGACAAATGACAAACACATTTGCACACTATTACAACTGTGTGTGTGTGTGTGTGTTAGCCCTCCCCGCTCTTTAACTCCCACTTTTGCCATCGCAACAGGCGGTCATGACAGAGGCACATAGATAACTGTCGCTCTATTTTATACACACACTACTACTTACATGGCAGATAAACACGCATGTAAATATGCTGAGCCAGAGGGGGGACCGGGTAAGCGACCTAGCTGAGACAAAGGACGCAAGAGGATGGCATTAAAATAATGTTAAATTGCTTGTAGTATTTGCTCTGCCGTTGGATGCCTTCGCTCTTCGCCTTTGTGCTCTGGCATCTCATTGTTGTTGTCCTTTGGCATGTCCTGGCGAGCCATTGTTGTTGCTGTTGTTGTTGTGGGTCTGCACACTTTTGCTTTCTTTTTTTTCCTTTCTTTTTTTTTTTTTTTTATTTCGGTGCGTGCCATTGTAATTCATTGTCTTGGTCGTCGCTCGGGCCATTCCATTTGGTTGTTGTTGTATTTAAATGTGCTTAAAATGTGGTTAAACTGCTACGCTCTATGGCGCATTTCCGTCTCCGGTTTCGTTTTGTTGATTTTTCAGTTTTGAGATTGTTGTGGTTTTTGGGTAAACACTTGGCCTGTTGGTTGAGATTGTTTTTCTGTGTGTGTTTTTTTACTCATTAAAAAATGGGGTAAGAAGTGTATCATAAAGTATCATAAGTATGTTATAGGCAGAGGGAAATATATACATATAATGGGATCGGATGAAAAAATATTCAGATTAAGCAATTAGTTTTTCAACCGAGAATACTATTGGGGGGAGTTTGAAAACTTATATTTTTTGAAGGGCTTAAAATGTGGCTGAGACATTGCCGATTTCAAAACTAAATTAATAAATTTGGAAGAACTCTGGGTACTAATTGAACCACACTTGTAATATCAAATTTATGTCAATGGAATTTAAGCCTTATATGTAAATCTCAGGGCGCAAAATCGCAAAACTTTTGTGAACTCGAAATTGAAAACGTGGGTGAATATCAAAATTTTCGATGGAAATATCTAATTGCCAGAACTCACAAGTCCATTGAATATACAATCAAAATGAGAGCGGTTTTAGGTAGACTTGATCAAAAGTGTAGTCTTATAAACTTGCTAAAACTGGTTTGCTGGTGGAATCATATGCAGGGATGCAAGCCGATTTTGAGCAGAACCGAACTGGAACCGAACCGTCTTTTCCCCCTTTTAAACCGAACGCCACAAATCAAAAGGGTTTAGTTCGGCTTAGTTCACTAACAAGCTTTAAAATGTAAAGAACTTATCTTCAGACAATATTACTTGTAATTTTGGAAATTGTGAGAGTATCCCATTTCTTTTTTTTTTTGTTTATTTTTATTTATTTATTTTATTTATGTTACTCCCAGCATTCATTCAATTTTTCTAACTTAAATTATTACAATTACAATAATTATTAAATTTAAACACTAACAGACATAGAGCTTAATTATATTAAAACTATCCGTTTAGATGATTGAATTATAACTATTTGATTATTACTCGAATTCCCCATCTTGCATGATTTCCCTAACCTTCATCTTGAATGGATTTATGCTTCCAATTGTTTTGATACCATGAGGTAGGTCGTTCCATAGCCGAATAGCATTTATCAAAAACTGCCTCTCAGAGCATAATAGCTTCCATTTTGGGCATATAAAATTGTTTGTGCGCTGCGATGCTGGAGGTCTTAGCATATTGTGAAGGTAAGATGGTTCTTTGCTTGTAAAGATCTTTTGAATGAAAGTAAAAGTTCTGAGATTAATCCATGATTTGAGGCCAAGGTCAAAACTCTTCCGAGCTAGGAGTGATATATGGTCGAATTGTCTACTATTAAATTCATATCTAGCTATTGAGTTAAGTGACACATTAAGCTTCTGAAAGTCTCTAAAAATCGCAGTGGCCAAAAATTTCTACTCCATAAAAAAGTGTAGGTACGTGAATTTGTTTTCGCTATAGTCATTTTAAGATGAACGGGTAGTACCGACTTTGTCATTGCGAGCTGCCGCAGCATTCCCCGTATGTTTCACCTGTTGCTTTTGATATGTGATCCATGTCCATGTTAGGTTATGGTATGCCGATATTGGCTACATGTTCTACTTAGTTAGTTGCAGTGCCATTAATGACAACTTTTGGCAACTGGCTTGTGTCGAGGGATTTCTTATATATGACTATGCACTTGGTTTTAGCCGGGTTAAGCCCTAATCCTTTCTCTTTAGCCCAAGTTTCGATTTTAGCAAGCACATTATTGGTTACACATACACATTCATTAATATTTACATACAGAAAACAACAAAGGTCCCAAAACCGAGCCCTGAGGGACACTACGATGGACTAAGCAAAAGTTAGAAATGCAGGAGCCTGATGCCGCGGCCAGCATTCTGTTATTTAGATATGACTTAAGCAGAGAAACTGCAGTTCTTGAAAAGTTGTATAAGTTCATCAGTTTCGTGCAGAGAATTTCGTGATTGACAGCATCAAATGATTTACTGTGGTCAAGTAGCGTTAGAAAAGTTACACAGCTATCATCCAGCTGTTTACGAATATCCTCGATTATACTAGTTATTGCTGTGATGCACCCCCGATTCTTTCTAAAGCCCGACTGTTTTTGACTTAATGGCTTATGATTATTGATGAAGCACTACATTTGTGTAGCCCTTAGATTCTCCAAAATTTTAGACATAAATGGTCAAAAAAACACCGGCCTAAAGTCCATGCTGGTTTTCGGAATACGGATAATTTTTGCGTTTTTCCATGCATGTGGAAAAGTGGACGTGGTTAAAGCCGTATTTATGATATGAGTAATATGGTTTAGTATCACAGACAGTAGTATTTTAACAAATTTTGGACTCACATTATCTAAGCCTTCTGCATTTGACTTACGGGATGATGTTCTTAAAAATTCCGTTCTTACATTATTCATTTTTATCATATTATTAAGTTACATGAAGGTGTGCAAATGTATGTAAGAGCGAGAAGGAAACATTTCTGACCCTATAAAGTATATTAATTCTTGATAAGCACCAAAATGTCGAAGAATAATGGAAAAGGTGAAAAATCGGGACCTCGAACACTGTTTTAGCTCACTCGACTACCAGGCATAGGCGAGACCTAGTGGCTAAATCAAATTTAAGAATGTAAGCAGTTGCCAATTTGCCGACCAGCGAGCAACTAGGGCCATGCTCGAGTGGATAAAACATTCGCTTACACAACGTCGTGGTCGTGGATCGAGCTCCCGTAGGAGCTTAGTTTTTTATACCCTTGTTAAGGGTATTATAATTTTGCCCAGAAGTTTGCAACGCATAGAAATATTCATATACTTATATCCCATATACTATATATTTTCTTGATCAGGGCGACGTGCTGAGTCGATTGAGCTTTGTCCGTCCGTCTGACCGTCTGTTTCAATGCAAATTAGTCTCTCAGTTTTAAAGCTATCGAGCTGAAATTTTGTACAGAGTCTTCTATTTACTACACGCTGTCGGAACCGACCTGATCGGATGACTATATCATATAGCTGCCATAGGAACCATCGGTCAAAAAATGGGTCTTAGTGGGAAAAATTTTTTCGTTTTCAATGTTAGCGTCCTTAAACTCGGCCATTATTAATATTATATGCCTTCAAACAGATTTTTGATCATTTTGTTCAAGATCGGATGACTATATCTTATAGCTGCCATAGGATCGGTCGGAAAATGGGTTTTAGTGAAAAAACTTTTTTGTTTTTAAGTAAATCGTGCTTAAGGTCGGTGATTCTTAATATTAAACGCTTTCAAACTAATTTGGAAAAGTTGATCGACATTGGGTGACCATATCTTATGGTAGCCATAGGACCGATCGGTTAAAAATGGTTCTTAGTAAGAAATTTTTTTTATTTTTAATGTTAGCGTCCTTAAACTCACTGATTACAAATTATATATGCTTTCAAATAGATCGGATGATTATATCTTAAGTCGGGCGGAAAATGAATCTTAGTGACAAAAACTTTTTTGTTTTATAATTTATCTTTCTTAAACTCGGCGACTGTTAATTTGATATGTTTTCAAAAAGATTTGCGAAATTTGGTCGAAATCAGATATTTATCTGTCGTAAAATGGGTTTTAGTTACAAAAATTGTTTAATTTTTATGTAAGAGTTCTTAAACTCTGACATTTCAAAAACAGCATTGCAAGGGTATAAAAACTTCGGCACAGACGAAGTTAGCATTGCCTTCTCGTTTTTTATTGTTTTTTATTTTTATTTGAGGTGTTTTTGACATTGTCTTTATTTTATGCAATCCATTAATCGATTACTTCTTCACACTCGAAATGTTCAACATTAAATGAATTAACGGCCGACCGCTCACATCTGACAACGACAGTGTTCTACACCACTAAATAACCGATTGCGTTCTCCTCTCAGTAGTTTCTGCACACACCCCTCTCCCATGAAAAACGAAACTTCTTTCAAAGTTTGTTTGCCCTCTCCTCTCCGATCCTTCCTCTCACTCCTCTGGCCCATAAAAATCAAATTGAAAACTATTATTGCTCGATATCAAGAGCAAAATTTTTTAAAATTCAAGAACGAATAGCCTCTGCATATTGAGCTCATTTTAGAGAATCGAACCAATTTGATGAAGATGTGATATTGAAATTTACATCTTATGTCAATATTAAAAATGTGTGGTCTCAAAAACTACACAAAAATGTATTGAGAAAAAATAAATTGGCATAAAATTTATTTAATATTTGCTCAACCATATCAGGCTTAAGAATCTTAGGGTGGTGGTTGAAAAGCAGTTATGCCTGATCCTTCTTCCTAAGGAAGACCATTTGGGTGTTTCGAAATATCTTTGCGAACACTGCTTCAGTCTCTATCTAGCTAAATTATCTAGCACGTCTTGGTTATCAAATACAGAGCGTTTTGTTACAAGGGCATTTCTATTAACGATGCAGCTGCTGCTCAGAATTTCAGAATTAATTTCAATTGGGTCCTTTGCGCAAAAGAGGGAAGAGCTCCTCTTAACTATCATGATTTTGTCGCATGTCATCAATATGGTCCTCATGCCAGTTGATTTCTCGCCGACTTAATAAAAAAAAAAAAATTTATAATAATGCATAATAAATTTATCTGTAATTACTTTGTTTTATCATGATACAATAAATACAAGGTAGCGCAATCGGAATTTATCGAAAAACAGGGCTAAATTCGACATAAAATCCAAAGCCACTTAGTCGTTACTTACTTTTTCGAATAGAAGAATCCTACAACATCAGAAAATCAAGGGCGACTCGATACACCAGATTACAACTTTGAGTCATTGAACCTAGGCCGACTGAGAATATGGAAGCTGCGCAGTGCGTTACCTTGTATATTTACTTCATGTAGTCTTAAGAGGAACTTGTGGTATAGAAACATTTTGCTTCTAGATGTTAGTTGTTGCTCAGTGGAAATTGCCCCTTAGTAGAATCGATTTTATTCAACAAGTTTTTGTTATAAATAAATTTAAAATTCAATTTTGGGAATAAGATCGGTCGAATCTAGCATTGGCAGTCTGCCGTCAGCTTTAGTGTGTGATACATTTAATAATACAGAAAAAGTTTTCCAACATTAATAAGTAGCTTAAAGCATCTTTAATACATTGGTCCAGTTTCCACCATTTTGTATGATGATAACCTGTTGCGATTAGAGCTGTGCCTGTAGCCAGTATAGTCTTCTGATTGCACTTAAAATCGATCATAATCCAATGAAATGGCACGTGTTCACACTGAGATTGCTCAAAGTGCAATTTGCATTCAAAACCCTGGTGTAGCATCTGCTATTCTCTTTTAATATTACAGAAATTCGATATAAGCAGCTTTTAAAATCATATATCGAACCGAACTGGCGGTTCAAAAACAGTATGAACCACTGAACCGAACCAGTTTCATCCCTGATAATATGCAACTTATAAAGCTACTGGGTCACATGTTTGCCTGGGAATCAACAGCCAGTGTCCTGGCGTAAACAACCAGCGTAGATAAAAGAAGCAGGAGATAACAAATTGTCACTGCAGTTTTCTTTTCAGTTCACACAAGCGAAATGGGTCAGAGCAATTTATGAGCCACACACTCAGACAGCTGTGCCTGCTGCTGTTGCTTACAGCACCCGTTATAATTATAATAATGATTGTGTATTATTATTTACCCCCAGCTCAGTAAATTTGTAAATCCGCTTAATTCAATTAGTTTGTCTCTCTTGCTAATTTATGGGAAAAGCATTCGAAATGCAAAGTTTTGCAATTTCAATGGCATTATTAATTGATTTCAAGCTCCAACTACAGTGAGCACTCTCGCCTGGCTGCCTAATTATGTGTGTGGCCAAAAACCAAATGCAATTTTTGGATATAAAAGTATTACAAATTATGTGCCACACACACAAACACACACACACACAGCCCGACAGAGACAGATACAAATGTCATACCCATATATGATAATCAATTGTAAATGCATAAATTCGAGCAGGAATTATGAGAGAATGTGCAAGTGGAAGACTGTCTCTGTTGGTAACTGTTTGGTTGCATTTTAATGCCACTGCAATTGATATTTCAATTAATTTTCAATTAAAAATGGTTTTAATAACATAACACAGAGTTCATGGGCTTACAGGAATGGTGCGGCATGACTGAGAGAGATTTGTCAAGCTTGTCTGTGTGAACGTAAAATGAAATCAAAATGCACTGGAAGAAATATCCATAGCAACCATACTAACAGCATGGTTCCCACATCAGACATTTTATTGCAGTGTGCTTGAAGTTCCATTTCCATTATGCAATTTAATTGAGCATCACATTTTATTAATCGGTATTTTTAATTTTTTACTTTTGCATTTTCAGTGGTAGTTAAAAGCAACTGCCTGCAGTAGAAGTAATAAAAATAATAATAATTATGCGGTTTTGTTGTGTTTCATTGCAGCGGTTTTGGTTTTTTATTTTAGGCCATAATAGAAAATTGGAAATATCGTGGATATTGTTAAAGGTGTGAATGAACACCGCACCAAAGTAGTTTGTTGTCAAAACTTCTGTACCCAAAACTGCGAAAAAAAAAATTAAAGTAATGCTACAAATCTGTACTTAGAAGCATAGGCTTAGTTCGGGATTTTGGGTCTATCGAAAAGGACCCAGATCCGAACCAATTAAATTGTTGACCTCCTTAGAAGAAAAATTTTCGGTTCGCAAAATAGCTTTAGTCATCATGCATCAAATATCAATCGGAGCATTATCATTTCAAAATCGTATCTTAACTCGCCGTATTACAACTTCGATAAGCAAGTAAGGCAATAATAAGGTTGAATGGCAAAACAACTCCTTATATTTCAGTTCATAGCAGGTGAAGCTAGCTTTCCATGAAAAGGTCCAGTCACTTTTGTAAGCCGTATGAATGATAACAATAACGAATGAGGTACATTCATTGCCTTTTCAACAACAATGTGTCTTGTGCCTCATTTATTACCAAAAATTTTTTAAGAATTTATGAACCAAATTTTCAACCAATACCTTAGGATCAATAAGTAAAGCAAACGATCTGAGCACCGATCCTTAAACTTTCCAGAAGGTTCGAACTGCAGGATCGAACCTACTCCAGAAAATCAGAGGTTTGCAGCCTTTAAAGAAAGTCAATAGTCGGTTTTCTCAAAATTTGTTTACTTGCCTAGTTAGTTAGTTGCTCACGTCTTCATTTACTCAATTGTTCAGTTGAGCAGTTGTCTAGTCGCTCAACATTTGAAGTGTAGCTGGAAAATGGAATTTGATACCTCGACTTGAAACCGGTTCCGAACTAGAGTAAATCGGTTCACAGCAGGCTTAGGTCACGCCTGGACCGCAGGGGCCGAACACTTTTCACTATTTACACCGACACCTCTTTGGTGCTGCTGAGCCAATTTTACAGTACAATCCGCACGCTTCTGCCAAAAGAGCAAACAGCTTTTCAGTCGCTGGCCAGCGGTCGATGAAGCAGGTCAGAGCTGGCCTCCCTCTTCTTGGCGAACCCTGGTTTACTGCCATATTTCAGACATTTGCGAAGTGAAACATCTTTAATTTCGGTACGGAAGATTTTATGAGGAGTAAAATTTGATTTCGGCGTCACGTGACGCATGACGTCACGTATATTTTGTGTTGTGGTCTTGCGGAGTGTTCCGGAACACGCACACATCAGAAGGTGGGCAATGGGAGTGTGGTAAGAGGGTGTTGAAAAGGATGGAAAGAGGGGGAAAATAGAGTGTGGGAACAGTGTGGGAAGCGTGGGGAAAGAGTGTGGGAACAGTGTGGGAAGAGTGAGGGGAAAGAGTGTGGGAAGTGTGTGGAAATAGTGTAAGAACAGTGTGTAAACAGTGTGGGAATAGTGTAAGAACAGTGTGTAGACAGAGTGGGAAGAGTGTGGAAACAGTGGGGGAAGAGTGTGGAAAGATTGTGAGAAGAGTGTGGGAATAGTGTGGGAACAGTGTGGGAAGAGTGAGGGGAAAGAGCGTGGGAAGAGTGTGGGAATAGTGTAAGAACAGTGTGCAAACAGTGTAAGAGCAGTGTGTAGACAGAGTGGGAAGAGTGTGGCAACAGTGGGGGAAGAGTGTGGAAAGATTGTGCTAAGAGTGTGGGAATAGTGTGGGAATAGTGTAAGAGCAGTGTGTAAACAGTGTGGGAACAGTGGAAGAAGAGTTTGGAAACAATGAGCGAAGAGGCGGAAGAGAGGGTTTGAAATTATTTATATATTTTGCTATTTAAAGATTGAGATTATTATTTCTTCCTGCTATTTCTTTCGCCAATATTGTTGTTTTCATTAATGTTTCCCGCTTATGTTTCTATTTCCTGTAAGTTTTTTTCTTTTGAAAGCTTGATATTGCTGATTTATATACTATTGAGAGAAAACTTGTGATTTTGAAATAAGGCCCTTAAATTTAGCATCAAGTTTTATATCAAAGTCTAATAAACTAAATATTATAATAGTATTAGACATTCTTAGAACCGATTTGCATTTATTATTCAATTGCTTCATATAAAAATATATTTTAAAGTTGATAATTAGCGACCTTTCTAAATTGTAGAATTTGAGTATTGCCGGCTCTAGGTCAAGTGAAACACACAAATATGTATGATGTTTTCCAATATATTTCGGTTGCTCCTCGGCAACCATCTTCAGGCAATTTGCCAATTACAATTTAACATTGATTCAATCAAAACAAAAAAGAGATTTTTAACATACATTATTTTACACGTCTGCTCCGTTCGGCGTGGAGTTGGATACTGATCTATTATTTGTCAGTAAGTGTCTGTATAGGTGTGCACAGTTTTCTGTGTCCATCTTGTGTCTCTTGGTGTGCCAATTATATGTAGAATCTCTATATAGCGTTTGCTGTAGTGGTTTTCTTGCTGTAGGATTGTTGTTGCTTCAAAATTCGGCAACTGTTCACTATCCATACAGTGTGTCGCGAGCGCCGTTTTTTGTGTGGTTGTTTGATGTCTGAGTTTGTAGTCCCATCTATGTTGGGATATCCTTGTTTTTAATTTTAATTTTGTTGTACCAAAAAGTACAATTTGTTGCAACTGTTATCTGCATTTCCATTGCATGGTATCTTGAAGATAACATTACTCCTATCGGCTATGGCTATTTTGGACTTCGTCTTATTGAAAAATTTTCTCATTGTGCTATTGGGTTTGTGGGCTAGTTGTATGTCTTGTTTGTTGAAGCAGTCTGAATGCGCGAACCGTTCCGAAAGCTTAGGAACATATGTCAGAGACTTGTAAATTCTAGGTTGTTGTTTCCTTTTGGAAATTGGTTGGCCGTTCTTCTCAATCAGGGATTTGATCATGTTTGTTGGGAAGTCATTGTCTTTCAAATATATTTAAAAAAAATTTTAACATACGATAGTTTCAGGCTGAAATTGCATTCAAAAAAACTGAAATTCTCTTGCTTTTATTCGCCAAATTTGTGGTTGAAGTGTAAAAGCACTTCCAAAACGGCTGTCCACACATACCATTGCTATTCCAAAATGTTATGATTTATCTCTGTTGAATTGTGTTGATTGTATTAAATTATAATAAAGCATTGACCTTGAGACTGCTTAAAGCAAAAACTTTGACTAAATTGAAAACAGGTCATTAGAACCCATATATGTGGAAAGAATATTTACTTAAAACTTCCATAACATGTTAGGTGAAAACCAAACCAAGCTGTTCTGAAATCCTAGAGTTGCTTCATGAGAACTTAAGTATTCGGACAACACAGTTTCCACTCTATTTATCTATGTTTAACCGTATTTGATATGACATATTCAAATGTAATATAAAAATACTGTTTTAAATGAATTTAAATGAGTTTAAAGAGTTAATAAGGGTTTTGTAAATTCAAATTATTGAGTTGGTGACAACCCTGGTTGCTGTCGATATAGACAAACACGTGCTCTGTTGATAAAGCCGAGATTGAAAAGTCAAAACGTAACCAAATTGGGCGAAACTGGGAACAGCAAAAAGTAAAACGTTCGTTTTCGTTTTGATTTCCCTTTTCCCTCTCTAAATAATTTGTTCTGAAAAGTGGATCAGAATCAGCTTAAACAAGTGATTCAAATATGATTGGGAGGCCTATCTGAGAAATGGTGTCATCTATGTTCTGTAGGTTGGTAATATGTAGTTAGCCATATTTAACTAGTTCTAGAACGGATCTGAACCAACGATAACCTGTTCAAAAGTGGTTCAGAGCCATATCCCAGAACTTATTTTAGCTATGAATTAGAAATTCGGTGAGTAAGTTGGTAACCCAGCTAGAAATTTTTCTTGCTCAAAACCGGGTTCGAGCCTGTTTAAGCCGGTTCATATTCATTATAACTTGAATTATGGTAAGTAGGTTGGATATAAGGGATTGATTGCCATGTCGGATATGCTTTCTGTTTCTGTTATAGACTTATTTACCTTTTTAACCGCTCATCATAAGTAAACATTTAATTCCGATTAACTATTTACATGCAACCCAAGTGAGCAATATTTAAATTATTTCAAATTTTATCACGCAATTAATTAATATATTTTAGTTTCCAGTTAGCTGTTGTCAAGCCAAGCTAATTAATTTTTGTGGTTTTATTGTTGTTCACTTTGCTTTCTCTTCTATATTTAACTGCACTTGGTTGTTGTTGTTGTTGTTGTTGTTGGCGGTTTTCTAATTTGTGTGAAGTTGACAAAGTGTTAACCGGACAGGCTGAGTATTTAGTTTTGTTTGCTTATTTAACCAGCAGCAAAAACGAAAATTAAACAACTCGAAACTGCAACGGCAACAATAACAACAACAACAACTACCAACTACTCGGAATCAGACAATTGAAAATTAAAACAAACAATAAAATGTGAACATTTTGCAGTCTGCAGACGACAAAAGTGTAAAAATAAATATTTAATTGGCCTAATTGTCGTTGCATTATTGCATAAATAAATATTGGGAGGGGTGGGGGAAAGGGAAAAAGAACTGCTCTTTGCATATTGTATGCATTTGTTATCGTTTATTATTTGCATATTGTTGTTATTGTTGCTGATGCACCGGAAATTGTCGTTTTGTTGTTTTTGTGAAACGTAGCAGAAGTTTCGAATGATTGCAAAATGAAATGAAACAATAGTCAAATATTTAGGCAAATTGATAAGCAATTGAATTGTGCGAAAAGGCAGTCTATACCAAAGAAAGGATTCGCAAAGTTTTTTTGACACAAATACACATTGATGCCACTCGATGTTACGTCGTCCATCTTGTACCTTCAAACCATCAGAGACCATCACGTTGCCGAAATTGATGACAAATTACAAGATTTTTTCCTTATTCCTTAAATTCTTTAAGAAGTTCAGTCCAGTTTCATATAGCCAATTTACCTACTGATAATTATGAAAATTCGCATTCATTTATTACCATTAAAGCTGCACACTTCAGTCTTTTTTCCCACAAGAGTTTTACAAACAACTTGACAACGACCACAAAGGAGCTGCTGCTGATGACCCTGATGTTTGTCCGGGATGGCTGCAAAAGTTTGTTGGCTAAGGGGGTGCGGTCAACTGTCCTTCATTTGTGTGTTTTTTGACTCCACCATGTCGTTTGCATTTAAATGTTTCAACATTTCCGTTTAATGTGGCTGCACTTCCGTGAAAATTTAATTAAAAACTGACATTTTCTTCTGCTGCGTTCCCGTATGCCTCCTTCCGAACCACAGCAACAACAGCAGAACATAAAAATAATGAATAATTTTATATGACAACAACAACAACAACAACATCAAGAACAGCATCCGGGTGTGTGCAAACAAAAATAACAACAAAAAAAAGAAAAAGAAAGAAAAATATTATAAAATATATTGTACGTACGTACGAATGTAATATTGTTATTTAATTAACAACACGATATGCAATGAACGATGGCAACGATATTTTTATATTTTTTCTCTTCTTTGGTGACGTCCGAACGGCCATACACGGGTTCTAGTGTCAAAAGGACAAAAAACAGAGTTTTCCAGTAGGATAAGTAGCCAGAGAATGAGGAAATATGTGAAAGCGGGTATAATGTGTTGATGGAGAGGCATGATGTCATGAAAGGAAAAGAATTTGTCAGAGAAAGAAGATCAAATGAGAAGAAAGGAAAAGTACTATCAAAGGCTTAAATCCCTATAGCCGCACACTCATACTTCACCCGGATTCCCTGCTCGTTGCGACTGACCAGATCGTTTTGAGGTTGTGACTACGGTAGGGTTACCCAGGTTAGAATAAGATATCATAAGTCAGCTTTGGCTTAAAGCCGTGAGCTGTTGCGATAACTATATTTAATACAATTTGTTTATATATGCAATTTGGGAATATACTAAAAATCTTCTGACATTATACGGTTCCTATATGTTAATGCTTCTACTAGAAATTTAAAAAGACTACTCCAATTTTGCCGTTTAAAATTTCAATGGTTCGTTGTAGGCTTTATTCTTCATGCCGTCAATACACCTTTCTAATCGCAATTCCACTGCAATAACGTGAAACTCATTAGCGTTTAATTTGCATAGGGTGCAGATGACTTCCGTGTCGTTGACAAATGGGCGGGAAAGTAGGTTCAACATTTAACATCTAGCTTAGGCTGAGGCTGTTTTTGTCGTGAAAATCGTGGTTTTCCCCAATGAGTAGCTTAGTTGTTTGTATAGTATCCTCGTCAGAGTGAGATTTTTGAACAGTTCCTTCCAAAATTAGTTGATGAGATCTTTCCCACGTACTCCTATATTTAACACTTGGTAGTACATTTTGTTTACGCAGTAGCGTATTCCAGGTGCAGTTGAGAGCCTTGATAGCATCACGAAGTTTCAACTGAAGATGAGTGTTAAATGACATGTTAGACGTGACGGTAACTCCCAAGTAGTTCGATCAATTTCGCATGTGTTAAGTAGATTGGACCTCCGGAATAAAAAGTTTTTAAGGTCATGGTCTCACCCAGCTATCAGATGCTTTTTGTTGTATAGTACACGCAACAAAAAAAAACAAAAGTAAAAAAAAATCGAGTTTAACGGGCGCGAATGGGCTCTGTAGTTTTTGTGAATAACTCATACGCAGTGTTGCCTGTTATCACATAACTGTTTCGTTTAAGCATAGTCAGCGTTGATTTAAATTAAAAATTATTTCGAATTCCAAAACCAAAAAGAGAGCCCTATATTAATTTACTGGATCAGTTTTTTTATGTATTTAATATCAACTAGCCAATCCCTTTTTTATCTCTTATTCTTGATCAGCATCAAAAGCCGAGCCTTAAGGAAAGCGTGTTATCAAAAATTGTGCTCAACAATCCCAACAAATTTAGTTGCTTTTTTGAATATCAAACAATGACAGCAATTGAAATGAACTAATAATTTCGTTGTAAGAACTTGTATTTGGCAAACGTGTCGTATGATTAATTTTTTTCAAAACCCTTCGCGCCCATTTAAAATTAAAAATTTTTTTTTTGGATTTTCACAATTATTAATTATACAACAAATATTTGCTTTACGAATGCGGAAACCTACTTTTTTCCATTTTGCCGGTTGGAGGTCCGATCTAGTGTTCTTTACAGATCCGGTCTCTATTGTCTCTTATTGGAAGGATTTTCGTTTTATCCGTGTTGACAGTTAGCCCCAAAAGCAGCAGTAGGAGTAGGAGATCCAGTATGTTTTTCAGCATCCGTGGTGAATAAGCCAACAAGACAAGGTCATCTGCGTACATTGGAACTTTTATCTTGACACCAGCTACCGAGACTCTACCTCTTATCGAGCTGGCAATATCATCGATAAATTGAACAAAAGAGGGCTTAAAAAACACCCCTCTTTAACTCCATTGTTGTTTTCAAACCAGTAGGAGAGCAGTGAACTATCTAACACTGCTTTTTCGGTTCCTCCATAAAGCGCTTGTACTGCCAGCAAAAAAATTTAAGGTCACACCCATATTGCTTAATATATATATAAGGCTTCTTCTGTTGACTGTATCAAAGGCAGCTTTCAAATCCACTTTAAACGAAGGTTTTTATCGGTTTTACACACAACTTAATGGGGCTTGCATGTATTCGTAGCTGCGTATTTGAAAGTATTTCATGAGAGCTTCAATCGGCCACATTCGTCTGGGCGTCACTGTCTTGAAATGGCGACTCTAGCGTGCACCTCTCCAAAGCAATCTGTGCGGTCTCTAACGGATTGGTTTGCTCCTTCAACGAATGACATTACGGTTTTTGCCTGGGATCGGGGTTGATATACGGATAAGTCAGCGGCCACAGGGACGTGTCTATTTCGGTTCGTGGCTTGAGATTTTTACCCAACTTTGGCGTAACAGATTGGTCAAACGGCCTGGACTTCAACCTAACTTTGGTGTTTCGGCATACGGATTGGTCAAGCCGCCTGGGACTTAAAATCCAACACCTGATTTGTAAAAGAGAGTTTTTTCGGTTTTTGGGTTTGTATTTACACTCTAATTACACACGGTTGACTATTTACAATGTCTCTATGCGGTTTGGTCCCTTCATGGCTTGTCTACACGGGTTTTTCTTTCAGTCTGTCTGTCATTTTGTCTACAATCTACTACACGCTCTCTTCCATTTCATATATATAGTACATTTATACATGTCCATCATTCGATTACCATACCTTTATACTAAAATATCGATACATTTATACATAAAAAAACTCCAAAAACTACCGAAAGAAAGAAATTGAAGGAAAACTATATAAGGTTTAAATGAATTATAAAGCATACATCAAAGAACAAGCTGAGAGACAGGAGAGTAAATAAAAGTCAAAGAATTGACTAATAAAATATCCAGAAATCCGTAGAACTTTTCAGCCAAATCTGTTTAATATATAGACCTATATTGTTCGAACTTACACACTTAGTGTAAATCTCATATATAAATATTTAGCCTATGTCGCCTATTTCATAAACATGCCACCTTTTGTAATAGCATTAAATATTAATAGCGGCAGTGACAAGGAACGACCCTCGAGACGAGTCATCGAGCCACATGTTGCGAACAGATGACAGATTGTGTGAAAAACTACCCTTGTGCCCAACGCAAATCATTTATACACCCGCATCTATCTTACAAATACTGCCTTGGTTAAGTGAGAAGATAAGGGATGATAAATTCTCAATAAAAGATAGCTCGCTCACACTGAGGGGGTCAGTACAAATGAAATCTTACAACAGTGCTTAACTAAAAGTGTATAAGTCTATGAATCTATTTAAAAACAAATAAGGATACCTTAATGAAATTTATTTCATCTTCTTTTTTGGCCATATATTTGCATCACAACCTTGACGGTCTCGGCCTCTGCGGTAAACGCCCTCCAGTCGCTTCTGCTTCGGGTGAGCTGGCATCATTTGTTCACTTCAAGGTTGGAAATGTCTTTCCGCACCGGATCCTACCATCTTCTTCATCCATACCGCTTGACCAGACTGGTGTCCCGATAGAGCTCATACAGTTCGCGATTCATTCGAATGCGAAATCCATCGCCAACTTTTAAAGGTCCATAAAAATAATGAAATTTATTTAATGTTTTCTCTTCTTTTACATTAATTCTTTGTACATGAATTGATTGAGATCGATCAAAGAACATTTTAGATTTAAATAAAAGAATTGTGAAAAAAGTTTTAAAAATATTTATTTTAAAAGTAAAGTGTTGATTGAAGTTAAGGTCTAAGATATCTTAAAAAACTATTAATTATAGAACTTTTAGCAGGCTCCAGGTCAATAAGCTATGATTTATGTTCATAATATTTCCAAAACAAGTCACGCACAATACCATAAGAAAGAGGCTGGTTGATCTTATAGCAATTTCATGAATTTCCTCAATTCACTCATCTGCGATCTTTGTCTGTCTTCAATGACAGAGGCTACCTCATGACTGAAGTGCTATAACCTAAAAACTATTTTAAAATGTTCAATATTTTACTTAAGTATGAAACATAAGAATTTCAAGCAAACTATAAAAAGGAAAAACAAATGCACGAATTCCGCACACTTTTCCATTTCAAAAAGTGCATTCAAAGTGCGATGAAATTATTTCAAGTCTGTCAATTGAATATTAAAACTTCTTGTTTTCCGACAAAAATTAAAAAAAAAAAACTTTTTCTTCCCTGTTATTACGATACGGTTATATATATTGTTATTATTACACTACACTACAGTGCGCAACTGAGCAACACGAGCTGTGAACGCATTTAATTAAATAAATGCCACAAAATAAGAAGAAGATTAAAAAAAATTGCACAAGCCTTTCACCCGCTTTCTCTCCCACCGCCACACCCAAAAGTGCAACAACTCCAGGCCTGTGCATAAATTCATCGAGAAAATGAGGAAAAATAAAAATTGGTTTACAAATTTTAAATGGTTCCAAGTGCTCGTCGACTTAAACAACTTTTTGCACACAAAATTAAACAAGGTCCAAGCGGAGAAATTTTTGCAAAATTATAATTATTTCATACCTCTGCCAAAAGGCAAATTTGCGCTTCACTCGGGACATCGACATGGTTGCGGATAAAACGCTTTAGAAGCTGTAACCAGGTGAAAAGGCATTGGGCGATGCTGACCAAAAAAAAAAAAAGTAGCAAAGTGCGCACTGAAGAGGCTGGCAAAAAGGCAGCCATATTACATAAGAGGCGAGTGGAAGGCGTGGCAGCGGGCAAACTTCAATTACGGCTTAAAACTTTCAATTAAAAACTTTTTGTAGCGCATGAGAAAAAAAAAGGAAAAAAACTCCCAGAGAGGAACAAGAGGTTAGAAAGGAGATGGAAAGTGGAAGATGCAAAAAGTTACTTATATTGATAAGCAGCTAGAGGGAATTAGAATGACGGATATTACTTACTAGCTCAGGTAATTAGTAGTTTTAAAGAATTTTCCATTTAATTGTTTAATGGATTGAGAATGTTCAAATTATATCCATTAACTGGTGCAGAGTTCTAGCACAGGAACACCTCGGTGGAGCAAACTAAACTGGATACTTTTTAGACTTTTATCAAGGAGTTTATTGCCCAATAACTACTCTTATAGAAAGTTTGACTGGTGCTCGGGTACAGAAGATTTTACAATTTTAATGAATAATATAAAGCAAAATTTTTTGATGTTCTCAGCTACTGATTTGGACTTACACTCCATTTGTCGTAAACTATTTAAAATTTCGTTTTATCGTCTTAGACAAAGCTGTTGCTCTTGTTTTCTTCATCTCAAACAAGTGAAAGAGTCGGCCAGAAGTGTCTATAATATACTCTGTACCAGATCAGGCCGCCGCTCCCACTTGCTCCCGTTTATAATATTATAATACATGAAATCGTTATTCAGAAGACATCAAAGAGTAAAATTTCTCATCATTGATTAAGACTTTAAGTCAGTTTTAAGAAGGATTTTCCAAATGCTGTTTAACTTTTGCAACTTAAAGAAGAGCTGCTGCAGTCTGCCCCAAAATGTGCGCTCCAAGAATTTTGCTGAAAAAAAAAAACAAAATATATATAAAGAACGAAAACAAAACTCCCTTACAGACTTTTGGCCATATGGCAAATTTGGCGTCGCCTTCGTGAACTCGAAAGTTGTGTTTTGCAGTTTCTTTTTGACGCTCTGAGGCTGAGAATGCATTTTTAATGAATTTCCAAAAAAAAAAAAAAAAAAACGAGGTGAATGTTACATGCAACGGGGAAAAGGTGAAAAATGGCAGGAAAATGCACAGGTAAAAATGTTCGAAAAAAAAAAACGAAAAGCGCAACTTTGACTTTGCCTCCGTGTTGCTTGTGGCAGCGAGGGTGGTTGAATGAGACTCACAATAAACCCTGGCCAAACTCTTAATTGAATTAAAGTTTTTAGCTGGCGGAAAGTGTAAGGTGAAATTCAATTTTAAGTAATTTTTTTCAAGGAGATGTAATTTTTATTCAAATGAAAACTAAAATGTTGATTTAAATCAAATTTGTTGCAGTAAAGTTTCAAATGCCTCTTTTGTGAATCCACCTTCCCATAAATATATGTTTTTTGCCTCGCTTCAGATCTGCCTACAGGATGTTTTATTACAACTCTTGGCAACATTTGCTTTCCTCATTCCACTCTCCCATTTCATTTCATTTTTTAAGCTTATTGTTGTTGAACCCACCGTGAGCCATAAAAATTGACTTGTTTTCCATTTTGTTTTTAGCTTGTCGCACTGCGCCCCATCTCATTTTATGGCCCACATATGTCAAGTGTAAAACAAGTCACCAAACTAAGCTTCAATTTTGCGTCATTTTAATTGAAATTTATTGGTACTTCGACTCCCCTCAACTCTTTTGTGGCATATTAATTTCATATTTATGTTGCGCAAAACGGAAATGAAGTTAATTTTGTGTTGTACATTTTCTATTCGTGCATCAATTTTAATGCGCATTTATTACTGTTGTTGTTATTGTTGTTGTTGCCTTTCCATTTGTGTTTTGTTGTTTTTTGATAAATAAATCATTTATAATAATATTCACAAAATGCCACTTAAAGTGCGGAAATTGCGCAAAATGAATCCGCGTTTCAGGGTAATTGTGTGAATTTATAATTTTAGTGAAAATTCAATTAAATGTTGCCAGCTGTTTGGGGGGGCGATCAAAAAGGAGACAAAGCTGGAGGCAGTTATGAAAATTGATTTTCATTTCCAATTCTGAACTAGTAAGACAACGGCTTGAATGCATACAGAATGTTTATGGCAGAGCAGAAATATACTATGCAGAAAATAACTAAGGCTAGGCCTAAAATGCAACTGTCTTGATTAAGCCATTTGGCCTGGGCATTGATGAATCAGTCAGTCAGTCAGATGGCTCCGAAACTAAGTTTTTATTCTTGTTGATTATATAAAAACTAGCTAAATACGAAGCGTCTCCTGGGACCTAAACATTGTGTTATTTTGTTTCTTAATTGATAGCAGATTTTAAAAACATTTTAAGAGAGTTAATAAACGTTGAACCAAATCGAATCCAAAGAGAATCGGCTTGAAACCAAGCTTGAACAGGGACAATATCCATCGTATTTATATCCACCCTCCCCATTAAATGTACACATTTAAAACTCATTTCTTTGCTAGCAAATGTTGTAAGGCTCTCAAAAACTTATCCCTAAACCAAATAAAATAATCAAATTCAAAATTATATTCGGAATTTCTTTATATTTGTTTAACTTAGACCTGAGTAGAAGATTGTTTGGAAAATCCGAAGGCTAAAACAATATAAATAATCGTTTTGTTATTTGAAAAACATTCGCGAGCGTAAACATTTCGGAGATTCCTGTCTAAATCGTAATTTTTTGCTTTTGAGAATTATTTACAAAACTTAAGTCGAGGATCTTAAAACTTAGACTAATATCTTTATCGGATTTTAATATTTACAAAGACGCCATTATACTTGCATTGGGATTTTGAGACTCTGTCGCACTATATTACCCAGATAACAACAAAAAAGAGTTTGTGTCATGAGACACCCGGTAAGAGCGAAGTCTTTTACGATGATAAATCTGATTGTAAATTTAAAAACTGGCGAAAAGACACTTTTTTGGATTCGTTTGGATAAACTCAATCGTGAAATTGCAAAAAAGAACTTATCTACTGTTAACCAACTGTTTACTTACTGTTAACCCACTGTTAACTCACTGCGAGTCCACTGTTAACCCACATTTAAGTCACTGCTAAGTCACTGCTAAGTCACTGTTAAGTCACTGCTAAGTCCTTCTTAACCCACTGTTAATTTACTGTTAATCCACTGTTATGTCACCATTCACTCAGCAAGCCAAGTTCGGATCGCTTCAAATTATGTGTCTGAAAAGATCCGAGTTTAAGAGCGTTTTTAGAGTAAACACATAAATTAGAGAGTATTTGGCACATTCAGTGCTCTCTAAGAGCGGGCTCCTAAAAAGCACTTATGTCTGAGCATTTTCGGATCTGCACTCCTATATGTGTCTGAAAATAGCCTTTCAGTAGGCTATTCAGTAGCCCTTCAAGTGCCTAGAAAAGTAACTTTTATGTGTGTTTTATGAGGTTTCTATATGCTTCATTGAGATGGTGAAAGCACTTATATCTGTGTCAGAAAAGAGTCAGTTTAGACTCAGAAAACTTCCACATTAAGTGCGACCGTTTCTCTCTTTTTTGTGCACATTATGACGGTGAATGCTCATAAAAAAGAGTCAGAAAAGTGTCAGAAAACGCAATAATTACTTGATGGGTCACTGTCAAGTCACTGTCAAACCACTGTTAAGTAACTGTTAAGTCGCTATTACGTCACTGTTATGTCAATATTATGTCACTATTAAGTCACTGTTAAGTCTCTGTTAAGCGACTATGAAGTCACTGTTAAGTCACTATTAAGTCACTGTTAATTCACTGTTAAGTAGACAGACTTGCACTGTCGACTGTCCATGGGTGGAGCCCAGATCGACGCCCCGTATAGGATCGTGGAGGAGACCACACTCGCAATCGACCTCCATTTTGGTTTCGGTCCTCTAAGGTTTGCCATCAGTTTGCCGCTTTGGTGCTAGCATGCTCAAGGTGCTGTTTGTAGCAGAGTCTGTGGTCCAGTATGATGCCTAGGTATGGTTGGTTGCAACTCGATGGTGGTTGAGCCCCTTCCTGACGTATGCCTTCTCCATTTTCCTTCTGCTGCTAATCAAGACAGCTTCCGTTTTGTGTTTAGCAAGAGCAAGCCCGTTTTCTGATAGCCACATCATGATCTGGTTGAATGCGTTACTGCTATACTACTATACTACTATATCATCGGCGAATCCAACAATAGAGCAAAAGGCATGGGCATGAGCAACAGGCATGGACATGAGCAACAGGTATGGGAAACAGGCATGGGCAACAGGCATGAGCAACAGGCATGGGCAACAGACATGCGCATGGGCAACAGGCATGGGCATGGGCAACTAAGGGATACTAAAACCTTGACTGCTACAAGATAGTGGACCTTTCATCAAGAAGTCGGCACTCTGGTCTTTCTGCTGAAAATAAAAATCACCATTTAACCATCTCTCACGATATCGTCGAGCTTCATGGATGTATGACTATAAGGACTATTAAGTCACTATTAACCCCTCACTCTCCACACACCCAAAGAACACAACCCACCTGCTGCTGCGGCTAATGGTAAAAGCGGTTGACTTTGCAAGTTCAATAAATCTGTCGTAAAGTCAAAATGTTTCTCGTCTTAGTCCCCGACTCAAACGTCCGCAAAAGAGCTTCGCTCTAAAAACCCACTGCCAGTTCTTCAGATTTTTAAAGGTATAATTCTTGTTGAACCGAACCAACTTGGGTTCGGAACCGGTTCAGTTTCATATATTTTGTCACACTTGGTTCAGCTTAGGGCACGGTTCGCTGTGAAAAATATGTGGGAACTCCAAATTCGAAGCGGTTTTTTATTGGATGTTTTTTTATTTAGAATGTAAATGTATAAATTTTTGGGTTGTAAATCTTTGGAGTTCTTATATCTGCTCGACTTACAACTTTATAATCGTCAGAGGGAATTCGTTCCAATGAAGTTTTAAGAAGCGATAAAGCAACGTGGATTATATCCAACGAAGTAAACTTTTAATAATCCTCCTCCGATCCTAAATCCTGAATTGCTTACTACTTTTGTTGCTCAAAAAGAACTAATATGAAATCACGAATTCTACTTTTTAATGATCTGCAGAAAGTTTTCTAACAGAGGAAGCTTGAGTTCTGAGTCCTCGGAGACATTCTTACCGCACATCGGCTGTTTCAGATGCTGTGGCAGTGAACGCACGACTTTGAGCTTCACTGAAAAATTTTCACTTTCCTAAAAAGTTTAAATTGCTCTTTGTGATTGACGTTGCAGCACGTTGCGCAATATAAGATTTCTGGGAGACATGCTTTACCGGAACGAATGCAATTTGATGATGATGTGAAATGAGAATTCACACATTCATATGTTTGCAGCTTAAATAACTTTTGAAATGTGACGTTGAAGCACTTTTCAATCGCTTTTTACAGCTGTCTAACCCGTTCACAGTCTTGGGACATAGCCTATGACGCTTTCCTCATCGACATAAACACACTGAGAAGATCGGTTCAGCGGTTTCGACCAGCGGTGGGCATGAAATTTGAGTTTGGGAGCAGTCCAACAACAACAACAGAAAAAAACACCGTTATCAGCGAGTCTCTATCGCCCAAAATGCAGCTGTTGCGCCGTCTGTGCGCGCGTCTTGTACGCGCCGTAGTCGCGTTGACTTTGTTGTTGTTCACAATTTGAAGCGGATTAATTTCGACCAAAAAAAAATCTCGAAGCAATGGGAGCGCCTACAAGGAACACACATACATACACTCACTTTTATATATATGCAAAGATTGTAGACAATTCTGCTTAGTTAGCAAAGTCTAAGTACTCTTCAATTAACAATCAGACACTGTCAAGAATTCATTGCTTTCAATTGAAGTCAAACCTATATTTTCCATACAATAACCAAGTGAAAAATTAATCTGAAATAAATTTTGTTGTCTTTGAAAACCTAAACCTTCATCCATAAACTTCATCGATCATGTCGGGTCGTGATGCACGTTTCAAGAATCAGCCACGACAATTTGGTCGCTCTACTGCAAAGGATAGTGAAGACTTTCGCCGCAGTACAAATCCTTCACCGACCTTTCTGAAAACGCCGCTTCGTAGTGCAATCAAAACAAGAACGAGCTTAAAATCTGCCCCCACCGAAGCACCTACGCAAGAGGAGAAACCGAAAACACCTGAACCGAAAATACCTAAGAGCGATCATAATAAGGGCAAACGCTTGTGTCCACCGCGCAAACATCCCGAGAAGAAGACAAAGCGTGAGAAAATTATCGAAAAATTCAAGAATATTAATTTTTCACGTCACGACTCGGATCCCAAGCTCTCTGTACACAACCTCGAATTTCCCGATGCGAATATCAAGCGCACTGAGCTCCATAAGCGCGATGAGTGCGGCAAGAGGGTGGTTACACATAAGACGGGTCAAGATTTTGCCAGCTCCAGTAATTCCCATTTTCGCGACGGTGTGGAGACGGTGAATATGCGACAACGTAGCTGTACCTCGACCAGCATGTCAGAATCACAGGCCAGCACAAGTCGCGGTCCCTCGGAGCGTCCATCGTCGCGTTATCGTGGCTTTGCCAACTCGCAGGAAATGATTGATTCACAGCACAAGCCATCGGATCGTCCGCCCAATTTTAAGGGTCGGGAATGGGATAAGCCATGTTCGGCCAGTATAGTGGCAGGAGCACCGCGTGCTCGCATTGGTCGCTGTCCTGAAAACTATGCCCAGTTGGCCAAGTTATCGGCCGCACGTCAAAAGTTCTTTCTTACGCAAGATCCGCGAAAAACGCATTGTCTGATCAACCCGGCTGCACTGCGTCATAAACCATTGACCAAGGAGCAGGAATTCAGTTTGATCAGCAAAATGGTGAAGCATGGTGATAATTTATGTGCCAGCACAGGATCAGAAACCTCGGATTCGCATATATGTGAAGTTATTGATTTGCAGAATCCCTTGGGATTGGATTTTCAGGTAGGAACAGATACTTTAAGATCCATTTGATATTATAATAACAATTTTTCATATAATTTGGACGATTTTCAACTCCATTGGATGAAAATCTAAGATCTATTTGAGATTAAATGGATATTTTGAATAAACTTTTTATGATATTAAAACTATCCTCCCCTCCCCCCTCATTTCATCACCAGGGTATGGACTATAAGAACAACTATGAAAACGATGAGATGGATTTACAAAATCAATTGACCTATTGGCGTGTCAAACGCTACATGACCAGACGTCGTACCAAAAAGGAGACCATGGACAAAGTGGAGGCAGAATTGCAAGCGGAACGTTTGGCTACACCACGAAAATTTGCTACTTCCATTAAAGATGAACCCGATAGCGAGCTGGGGTCAACCAAATCCCCTAGATTTGCCGAACTCTATCGCAGTCCCGACAAACCTGCGAATAAGCAAAAGTTCGCCTTGGAGAACAAAAGACGTGAGGCTCGCTACAAGGATATTTACCTTCGAAAGAAACAACGTGAGGAGGAACTGGAGCAAGAGCGCCAGAAACAGGAGGCGGCAGCCAAAGAGATACAAGCACGTACGGTGGCCGAAAAGGATTTGCAATACGATGTGGCTGTTATCGATGATGCCATAGAGCGTAGTTTTCGCAAGCATGTGGATATCAAACCCGTGATAAGAACACGCAAGTTCTTTCCCAAGACACTAACCGAAACGGAGCGTCTAAAGAGTTTGATGCATCGCGAGAATTGCATCAGGCGTGACAAGGCACGTGTGACGCAACAGTTCTATCTGGAACGCACGGGTAAGCTGAAGCAAATGCCCGATGTGGAACAGAAGCTACAGTGTGAGGAGAGCATTGAGGGCAGTGTGGGCTCCACGCCCAGTGAGCAGAGTAGCGATGACGAGGACTACCTGCAAGTGGGCAAGATAGGCGATCAATTTCGCCTGCGTGGCTTTCATTTCAAGCATGGCGACGGTTTGCGTGGAAAACTGCATCGCCATCAGATAATGCAGGGTCAACGCACGGTCAAGGGTTGCCTGACGCGCGAGGAGTGGCTGAATCAGTTGGCCCCGCGCAAAGAACCCATCAAACTGGACGTGGAGACGGGAATTATAAAGGTACTCGATCCTGATGATCCCAAATTGGATCTCTTCCCACCGATTCCGCTGCTGATGCGACGTCGGGAGCAACAGAGTGCCATTAAGGAGTTTATAGGCAAACGCTTGGGTCAGCACTATCATCGACAGTTCCGCAAGAATCTGAAGCTGGTGAAACCCAAATTGACGTACAATGTAAGAAAGTTCAACCTGATCCGCTATGTGTTTCCCGAAAAGAAGCTGGTGCCTGACGATGAACGTAAAATGTCCGATCTGGATGTTGTGGTGGATGCCACCAAAGTGGATACCACCTTGGAGTACATACAACTGAAGCGGAGGGTGGCCAAGGCGTTGCATCAGAAGCAAAAGCGTCAACGTATGCAGCTACTGGGTCTACCCTGTGTGGAATTGAAGCAGCTGAGAGAACAGGATCCCTGTGAAGCCAATGAAGAGGAGGTAGAAGCAGACTGGGTACCCACACCCGAACCAGCTTACGGCACCGAAAGACGTTTAGCGGGAGGCAGTGAGCGTTTCAGCGTTGCTCGTCGTCAGACAGCGGGTGGTGCAGATCAACCGCAACGCTATCGCGGTAATATGCCTGCACCCGAATTGAGGGAGAACACGCTGATGATACATCCACGCCGGGCCCGTAACTATGCAGCGGAGCGTATACCCTCGGAGCAATTCAATGATGCACTGAAAGACTCGCCCATACCCGTACTGGCGCAACCCGAGCCGGATAAGATCAAATTTGCCAATGTGCGCACCAAAAAACGACCCTACACTGATCTCTTTGAGGCACGACATCATCATGATCACTGGTCACCCACCCAGGTGAAGAATGTGCATGTGTTCTATCAAACCAAAACGGTTTATCCCGAAATCACCAAGGTCATCAAGAAGGAGCGTGTGCCCATTGTGAAGTTTGAGAAGGCCCGACCGCCCTGCAGCAAATATGTGGACAAGGATCTGACAATGCCAAGCTATGATTTTGAGCAAATGATTGCCAAACATTTGGCAGCCACGCGCACGGACAACAAAGAGGCAGCCGGAGAGGTGGTGCAGGATCTTTGTCATGCACACGATTTCATATTCCACTCCAGGGATCCCGAGGAGTTGGCTCAACTGGATTTTCCCGGGCGACGACAGTACTTGGATTTTCTGCGCGAGACTCGCGAGGCCATTTACGAGACGCACGACATTGAACCGGGTGAGGAACGTCTGTTGGTGGATCGTAAGGCGATTATAGCTGATCTGGAGGAAGATCTCAAAAGTATCGAGGGTTGTTTGAGCAGCTTGAGCAGCTCCGAGTGCACCGATTTGTCCAATGACAGTGGCAGTTTTCTGGTCATCGAGGGTAAGACCAAATTGCCGTTGGATTATATACGCAAGCCGCTGGTACCGTTTGAGGAAATGCGTCGTTCACGCTTCCAGGCGGAGGTAATCGATGTGGATGCCGAGGAGGAGAATCCCTATCGCTTGTTACCCTTTTCGGGTCAGCGTAAGGAGCAGGCTGCCCTTCTGGGACCCAAGGATACGTTTCATACCTTCAGTTCGCGCTTACGTAATGGCTTACGTTTGAGACTGGAAGTTCCAGTGCCAGATGTAAGACGTACCCTTATAGGACCAGGTACACGTAAACACTACGGAGCCGTCATCACGGATCTAGATGAGAACTATATAGAAGAATTGAAAAGTCGCGCCACCATCAAGACTTTCAATTTCAAATCAGGCATAGAATTACTTAAGGTGGCCATGCGCATGAAATATGAATCGCTCCTAATCCAAGGGCAAATGGTGCGTACCAAGATCTACGATCGCATGAATGAACGTCATTGGGTCAACATGAAGAATACCAAAAATCTGTACGAAGCTTTGTTTGCCAAGTGGCAGAAGAAGGAGTACAATGCGGCCATGACGTTGGTGTATCAGGTGAAGTCGTACTACGAGAGGACGGATAAGATGAAACAGGAATATCGTGATCTAGAGCGTGAGCTAATGATGCTGAATATGGACATTGTTTTCATCGAAGGTCACTGGATACGCTGTCTCATGTTGCAGAACTTTCACTACCTAATGGGAGATCAGGAGTGGCGTATGGAACATGACTGGATACACTTGGTGCCCAAGAAGAAGCGTGGCCGGGGCAGCGAAGTGGAGGAATGTGATGAAGAGCAAGAGTTGGAGTTGGTTCTGGAAGAGGATGTGGAGTTGTTGGAGTACGAACTGGAATCGTACGACAAGTCCATAGCCAAGCGTTCCATTGTAAATATACGCGTACGCGACAAGGACGATGCCTGGGCCATACGTAGCTTCTACTATGATGTTTATATGCAGAATTTGCATCCCATACTTCAGGTCTTTCCCGATGCCGATGCCTTCTTACAGGGCATAGATAATCTGAAGACTAAGACTTTTATGCTACTGCTGGAGATGCACTTCACCTTGTCCATACACACGGAACTCCAGGGACGCCTGGAGACCTTTATCGATTGGTGTACCGAAGACCTCAGGGAGAAGACCGAGTATGTGGATCGCAAGTCGGCCAAGAAATACTTTATGGAGGATCGTGCCATCGAAATGGAGCATCGTGTTTTGCATTATCTGGATAAGCCAGTGGAGGATTGCTTTGCGGATGAAAATTTTAACAAAAGTCGTGCCATACTGGCCGAGGTCTGGCGCAGAGTGGTGCCTGCAACCGTCAGGGGGTCCAGCGATGTCATACCCAATGCACCCGATATGGTGGCCGCCATTTGTGATGTGGTTATGGAAATATTGGCTAAATTCGAGCACATGGATATCGAACATGTGCGTGAGGTGGAGTTGGGCTTGCGTAAAAGACGCCGCTATCTCGAGAAGCTGTCGGCCCAGGCCTATCAGGTGGAGCGTCGCATCGAAATGGATATGAAGAAAGTAAGGCGTAATCTAGAGCCACCCTATAAGCGTCCCAAGCGCGTGGGTCGCTTGCCGCGACTTCATTTGAAGCGACGCACCATCACAGAGGAGAAGGTCGCTCCGGCTATTTCCGAGCACACGCGCAACTTTATGCGCGCCTTCAAGGAGGATGACGGTGCTCAGGAGAGCATCACTCGCGACTCCTTGATGGTCGTGGATAATATGCAAGAGCATATTGTGCCCTTCTACTTTGATCATTTCCTCAAGATCAATGGCTATTCACCCAACTATAACTTCAAGACCAACATTGAGTTGCGCGATGGTCCCGAAATAAATCGCTTCCAGATACGCGAGGTCATACCCGATGTCTTGCAGAAACTCGAGAATTGGGAGTCCCTACACAAACGCGTTATGGAGGAAAATATTCAGCGCAATCCCAGAATGTACGAGAATGTTATCTAAAAAAAATACTTTGATTCGTTCTTTGAGTTTGAATTAAAATTTAAAGTGCTTTAGCAACTGTCGCTTGGCGACTTCTTCTTCGACTTCTTGCTGGCAGCAGCTGCAATGGCAATTTTCTACCTGCTTGGCCCACTTCATTCTCACTTAGTCGCTGCACTACATCCGCAGATATGTCTTGTCCCTTTTTTTATGGCACAAAAACTTGACTTACTTTTGTGTTGTGTTTGCACATAAATCGCATAACTTTCTTTGAAATAATTTGCTGCTGCTGCTGTTGCTGCCAGTTAGTTGCAGTTTTTTTTTAATGCAAGTTTAAGGAACACCAACGCAGAGAATGAGGTGGAGATAGTTGGGCTTGATTAAAGACAAGAAAATTCCACTGAAGAGCATTTAAGCTCAGAGTGGAGCTCCATCAACTGAGTTCTTTGTTCAGAATTTAACATATTAGATACATAAAACGGCAGCTATCTGTGAACCCTGACAACGAACCAGTCCTTATTTCTTCAACTGTTTGTATTCATTAGAAAATATCATGGCAAAAATGAGCCGCTTCGATTATATTTCAGTAATAAGTAGACATCGATTGTGGGTTCAATCCTGTCTTTACCAGCTATTGGCGCCAGCTGGTCCTTTCGACCAGGGCCGGCCAAAAGGAGAGGTCAGATAAATGTGCTTGTATGAGTGAGCATGAAAGACTACAGCCGATTTACTTGCTTTTCTAGGCGCAGTGTGCGCGATCGAGCCTTGTTTTTCTGTTGTTGGACTGCTCCCAAAGTCAATTTCATGCACAATTCTGCTTTAAAACTTTGTGAGTTTGCTTGTTACTCATGTTGAAATGTCAACATGTTTACTTCGTGTTTCGCTGCTACGCATACAAATGCAATGTTTTATGGCGTGAGTTTGGGCAGCACTGCTTTAAGCACATGAAGTCATCGGGTAGCTACAACTATGATTCAACTATGAACTAACTACAAGGTAGCGCAACCGGCGAAAGTGCCTTATCGCGTGCGCGATAATTTATCTAATCAGAGGGCTACAACATACAAAAAATCCAGGTACACTCAGTTGTTACTTACATTTGACAGCTTTCGATAGAAGTTTGGTAATAGATCAGGAAATCGAAGGCGACCAAGTTGGTTCGATATACCAGTTTACAGCATTAAGTCATCGAACCAAGGCCGACTGAGAATATCGAAGCTGCACATTGCGCTACCTTGTAGTGATTGTATCATGCTTATAACTTGCCAGTTTGAGCAAAAACAGACGGCTTATTCTAAAGGTTTTGGTGTAACTATCTTTTCTTAATATAGCTTTAATACTAACATAATGTCGGCGAGATTCGAGGCCACACTCTCGCGCGCTAGTGGTAGAACAAACCTCGACAAGTTTCTGACGTGTGTTATCGATAATCAGTGTGACCAGAACCGCCACAGTACTCCCCTTCCAGTGATCATGAGGGAAGCGAATGATTTTCAATGTATTTCGTTGGTATTGTAGTTGCGTCGACGAACTGATTACGATTACTAATGCTTCCGTAATACTGAGCATGTGCACTAGATTGGACCTCAAACATGGCAAAATGGAAAAAAGTAGGCCTCGGCATTCCCAAAGCTAATATTTGTTGTATAATTAATAATTGTGAAAATCAAATATTCAATTTTAAATGGGCCCGATAGGGTCTTAAAGTTTTGAAAAAATTAATCAAACAACACGTTTAGCCCAATTTGTGATCAAGATTAAGGCTGACTTCACACTGAGATCATGTGCATGATACATGAATCATGATTATCTAATAGTTTTGCTTGTTATGTTTTAAATGTGAATAGAGTGTCAAAATCATAGAATCGTGATGAAATCCAGGCCTACTAGGCTATCATGTCTCATGTATCATGATTCATGAACATGATCTCAGTGTGAAGGCAGCCTTAAAGCTAAATAAAGCATTGGCTAGTTGATATCGCATACATAAACGAGAAGGCCAAGCTAACTTCGTCTGTGCCGAAGTTTTTATACCCTTGCAAATGCAAATGTCACAGTTTAAGTACGCTTACATAAAAATCAAAAAGTTTTGGAACTAAAACCTATTTTCCGACAGATAAAAGTCTGAAAAAAGATTTTCTCTCTAAGACTCAATTTCCGACCGATCGGCCATTGGCAGCCTTAAGATATAGTCATCCGATTTCGGCCCAATTTTGCGAATCTATTTGAAAGCATATAAAATAAGTCATCAGCGAGTTTAAGGACGCTAACAAAACTAAACAAAAAAATTTTTTACCAAGACTCATGTTCGACCGATCGGTCCTATGGCAACCATAAGATATAGTCACCCGATGTCGATCAACTTTTTCAAATTAGATTGAAAGCGTTTAATATTAATAATCACCGACCTTAAGAACGATTTACTTGAAAACAAAAATGTTTTTTTTCACTAAGACCCATTTTCCGACCGATCGGTCCTATGGCAGCTATAAGATACAGTCATCCGATTTTGACCAAAATTTGCAAATCTGTTTGAAAGCATATAATATTATTAATGACCGAGTTTAATCACGTTAACATTGAAAACAAAAAAGTTTTTCTCACTAAAACCCATTTTACTTCTGGGCAAAATTATAATACCCTTTGCAAGGGTATAAAAAGCAAATCTGCGTATGAGTAATTCACAAAAACTTTAGAACCTATTTGCGCCCGTTAAAACTCGACCTTATTTTACTTTTGTTCTTTTTTACGCATACTATACAACAAAAAGCATTAGATAGTGAGGTTAGACCATGACCTCAAAAATTGCTTATTAAGGAGGCCCAATCTCATGTGCACAGCCCTTCAGTACAGCTCAGTACTGAAATCATGGCTGCATTTACATGCCTTTCAGCCATGAATTTAACACAGACAGACTTCTTTCAGGCATGATTTCAGTACCAGCCTCTCCAAATCAGGACTGATTCAGCTGTGATTCAGTACTGAACTCATGGATTAGTTTCATGGGTTGTACTGAAAACAGTACTAAAATCAGTCATGATTTGGAGCGATTCCTACAACAATTCAGTACTGAGGCGTAGAACTGCAGGGAGAGTACAGATTTGAGTAGCTGTGTGGATGGTTATTGGGTTGAGCATCCGGCGTTAAACTAGCCGTAGCGAGCCCATGTAGCTCTCCAACTTAATGCGCATCTCTGTGTTGACTGGTGGTTCTCGCTGAAGGTTTTTGTCACGTTCACAAATTCATGGAAATTTGAAAAAAAAAGGTTCTTACCTTTTAGGCATAGTAAGTATTCTTCACTATTTATCTATCAGCCGAAGGATTGGTAGAGAACGGATGAACGATAGACAAGCTATAAGCAAACGAAAGTATGCTGGCTCGGCACTAGAAAAATACATGATGAGCATACATTTCAGGGACAGAGTATGTTACCGTCGGGCTAACTAAACATCGGGAACTAAACATCTTTTTATACCCGTTACTCGTAGAGTAAAAGGGTATACTAAAGTCGTGCAAATGTATGTAACAGCCAGAAGGAATCATTTCCGACCATATAAAGTATATATATTCTTGATCAGCATCAACAGCCGATTCGATATAGCCATGTCCGTCTGTCCGTCTGTCCGTCTGTCCGTCTGTCCGTCTGTCCGTCTGTCCGTCCGTCCGTCCGTCCGTCTGTCTGTATGAACACCTAGATCTCAGAGACTAGAAGAGCTAGAGCAACCAAATTTGAAATGTAGACTCCTATTGTCTGCACGCAGATCAAGTTTATTTTAAATTTTTGCCACGCCCCCTCACGCCCCCGCAATTTGGAAAAAACGTCATATCTCCTACAGTTTTGATGATAGATGGTTCGTACTTTCTAGAGATATCTAGTACTCAAAATTATTTATCGATTTGCTGAAGGAATGATAAAGATCGGATGAACGATACTCAAGTTATGAGCAAAAAACGGTCAGTTAACGCCCACCACCCACCCCACCCATAACCTAAGCATTGCGTTCAGCAGCAATCTTAGTGAGAGAGAGAGAGAGAGAGAGAGAGAGAGAGAGAGAGAGAGAGAGACTTAGAGAGCGCACTTGGAGAGCGCACTGCGTTGTGCGTTGTGTGTTAACTGGCCGTTTGACTCGTGACTAAATTCGAGCTGCGACATTAAGGGTGCAGAGTATGTAATAGTCGGGCTTGACCGACGTTTTCAAAAGTTTTGTTGTCTGATCTGTTTATCGTGATGAATTTGGAGTCATTTATGTTGGATTTAGTAATTGACAAATGTCTATTAATATCTGGCGGATAATAAATAGCCGAGTTAAAAAATGTTGCATACTTTTCGGCTGACCCACCTCAGGCATACAGGAAGGCTATTAAACATTTGTTTCCATGAGTAACGGGTATATCGAAGTCGGTTAGAGCCGACTTTAACTTACGCTCTCGTTAATATTGTTAATATTGATTGGAAGATATGGACCACAAAATGTATTATGCTGAGAGCCCTTTAAAGTACGCTATGCTTTTGAAAAGCAAATATTGAAAATAATCTTTGTTTTAGATTTGGCTTAACACAAGATTATGCTGTATGCTTATAACTGGTTCAACAATCTGAATGAATATACAGTATGGATTTAGCATGACGATGCCATAAATGAATATCAAAGTCTGCGTTCCAATAGAAACTCAATAAATTTCAGAACATTCGGCTTCAGGTCGGTTTGCAGAGCTTTTTTAAAGAATTATTTTAATTCTTAATATCTAGAAAAGTAATTACACTCTGTACGAAAGGTACACAGAGCATATTAAGTTTGTGTAAAAGTATGTAACATTGAAAAGGAATCATTTCCGACCCTATAAAGTATATATATTCTTAATCAGCATCAACAGCCAAGTTTATATTCACATGTCCGTCTGTCCGTCCGTATGAACAAAGAGATCTCAGAGATGGTACACTCAAAAAAAAAAATCAATCCATACGGGATCAAATCATTCCCAATCGGCAATGAAAACAACGTAATCCCGGACATTCTTGACCCGTTCCGGAAAAGGATTGAGTTATCCCGGGGTAATCTTAAAACAGATTGAATAAAGCAAAAAGTTCGAGAACAATTTAATCTCAATCCAGGATCATTTTAAGCATGTTCGAGATTGTTTTTGAGCTCGTATGTAAAATTGATTTGATCCCAGGAAATATACCTCTCTTCTTCCTTTCCTGCGCCACATTCCATAGGACATCCTTTAAGACCCACAATAATTTTGGTTTATTTAAAACTTCTGAAAAACAAAGAAATATAACAATTTATTGGGCTCAACTGGGACTCAAACCCACGACCATACGCACTACTGAACACGAATGGAATGTCATCTCATCGCTCACAACCATCGCCATCGTTTGTTGCCGCATGTCAAAAATACAGGGTGGTCCATCTAGTGTTTGGAATTTGAACAATTCATAATTTGACTTTAAAAACGTCAAATGTCATTCGGAAAGCGACTAATTTTAGTAAAAACTTTGACATTTATGAAATGGGTCGCTATACGCTTGAAGAAAGTTGGGAAATATGAAAAACATATTTCCAAAGTGGTGAGTCGTCGACTCAAACTGTGCGAAATTTGAAAAAAAAAAACATTTAACAAATAAAATGTTTCGAAAACTTAATTTGTGGATCAATTTGTGAAGCGAGTCCGTGAAACTGGAATGTTGGTGGATACACGAGGTTGCTGAAAATGTGCTTGAACAACCATCGACGTCAACTCGCCATCGATCTCAACAATTGGACATTTCGCGCACTTCTTTGATGCGAATTTTGCATAAAGACCTTGCTATGAAGCCATACAAAGTTCAATTGGTGCAGCAGCTAAAGCCAATTGACCATCCAAATCGTCTACAGTTCGAAAATTGGGCGGAAGATCGTTTGGCCGAAGATGGTGAATTTTACCGAAAATTCATATTTGTTCATATTTGTCTGTATTGTTAATAAACAAAATTGTCGTATCTGGGGCACAGAATATCCGCATATCGTCGTCGAAAAGCCAATGAGAAGCCCACCACGAGTCACTGTTTGGTGCGGATTTTGGTCTCGAGGCATCATTGGTCCATTTTTCTTTGAAAATGAAGAAGGAGCCACCGTGACCGTGAATGGTGAAATGTTAAGTGATTGGTTCTTCGAGGATATTGAAGCGGAAGACTTGGACGATATTTGGTTTTAACAAGACGGCGCTACGTGACACACAGCGCACGCCACACATCGATCTTCTGCGCCCTAGCTTCGAAAATCGAATAATCAGCAAATATGGAGATGTGAATTGGCCGCCAAGAAGCTGTGATCTGACACCGTTAGACTATTATCTTTGGCGAGCGGTCAAGGACAAATGTTATGCAAACAATCGTGAAACAATTGATGAGTTGAAGAACGAGATTCGAGTTGCTATTGCTGACATACGTGCCGAAACAATTGAAAATGTTCTCAAAAATTGGGTGGATCGAATGGGCAACTGCCAAGTCAGCCGTGGTGGTCATTTGACCGAAATTGTTTTTCTTAAATAAATGACATGAACCAACCTTTCCAATAAATGTTTAACCTTTGAATAATATCGAACCGTTTTTTTTTATAGCAAAATTAAATTCCAAATTTTTAAATGGATCACCCTGTAATACATAAAGTTTGTCGCTCTCGCTCTCAAATCAAAAATGCTACTTAAATTTTGTCGCTCTCTCTCTCTCTTAATTATGAACATGTGATCTCAAAGGGGATTGAAGTAAGCACAGTTGGAATGATACAAGTTCGAAAGGCTTTCCCAGAAAGCTTGAATTGTGCCAAATATCCTGTAAATGGAGATTGCATTTTCGAGCACATGCCGGGCTTACTCCAAGCTTAAAAAGATTGAAAATATCCTGCCGTTATTTTTGTCTGTGTATAGATAGAGGTTTGACATGTATGGGACATAAACTTCTTATGCTTGCAGGCAGATCAAGCTTATTTAAAATTTTTGCAACGACCCATCCCACCCCCAAAATTTGGAAAAAACTTCATATCTCCCACAGTTTCGTACCTTCTAATGATAGTTAGAAATTAGCAATTATTATCGATTTGCCGGAGAAATGATAAGGATCGGATGAACTATGATCAAGTTATGACCAAAAGAAAGTTACTTCCCCCGCCCTGTCTGTAGTGGCGTCATCTATTGGTCAATTTTGAAAATCCCCTATTGTTCAATGCAAGTGGATCTATTCCAGGTACAGAGTATATAGGTATTATAGTCGGGCTTGACCGACTTTCTCACTTGTTTTTCAAAAATGTTCATGATCTTAGATTTTAATAGTAACTTTAACTTTTAGTAGTAACTTAGTGGTAACTAGTAACTTTTTAGGCACTTTTTATTGATTTGTGACTTGTCAATCCTAAACTAAAGTCCTTCTCTAATACTTTATACTAAATTCTTCAAAACTAACACACTTTTGGCTCAAATTTGTTTTCTAAAAGCCCAATCACAGACACGCCCCTTATCCCTAAATCCCACCCACCTCTTCGACAGCCCTTCGCAACGTCAAACAATTTCCATTAGCAGCTAATGAAGCATTAAAAAGTGACAAAAAGAAGCCAGCACAAAAATACTTAACGCCATATTTCCAAGTAGCTCCGAAAGAGCTTCTATCAAAAAGCATAGACAAAAAAAAAAGAAATTGTGGACTAAGAGAAAAGAAAAGCGAAATATGCGTCTGGCTACTGCGCCGCTTTGGTTCGGCAAAGTGAAGTGAGTTCGCTGAAAATATAAAAGCATCACGAATTAAATACCTTTTAGCAATTAATCTGCTTAGCTAATGGACGATTTCAAATGTGTAGCAGACGACAACTGCAAAAAGCAGAGGCAGGCGGCGGGTGGAGGTGGGTGTGTATACATTAGGCTTACAGTTGGCTGACCAGCCCCAGTGAGTCCCCCCCATAGTATATGCTACACTAACTACTATTTGCCGACTAATTTCATTCAATAAACGCTCGCGCATTGGGCCATTGATGAGGATGATGCTAGTCTTTCAATGCCCTCGGGCGCATTTGTATGTTTGCCTTTTGGCCAACTCGGCCAGACTTGGCTCTTTTGCTTTATCTAGATGCTTTTTAATTGAAGAGAACAGTTTGATTTTAAATATCGTTTAGATTTTTGTGCATTGAATTCGATTGGATTTGATTTGATTTGAAAGGCCACTTCACTTAATTAAGCCATCCAAGTCAAAGGTTCAGCGCATGCTCCCTGATTTCTTCAAATCAATTTACATGAAATTTAAGAATGTTGAGCAGTTTAAGTCATATGTCACTTACAGTTGCCCGTTTGACTTATCATATAAATTCCATATTTCGACCAAGTTTATGAGAATTTCTCTTTTACATAACATTATTCGCCTGACGTCTGTTCATTTGTTACATTTACAACATTTTTGGGGCTACATTCCTGCTGTTTTATTTATGTGGCAGGCCCCATCATATTTTATGTTATTATATATTGAACATATACTTATGTTGCATAACATCCGGGGGTCGCATAATGATAAATCATGCCTCAACCTTGTTGCTCTGCTGTCATAAACAAAAATATTTGATTGAAATGAAGCAAGTGTGTGGGCAGCTTCTGCTTTCGCCCTGACAGTTCACCTGACGCACGCCTCCCACTCGAGCCACATTAAAGTTTGCGAATTAAATGAAGCAATTTACCTAAGTGAAATTAACTTTGTCCTTTTTGTGCCCAACTCAATTCATGGGTTTATTGTTTTTGTCAGCCTGTCCGATTTTCCATACTCGAACCCGAAAAATGCGGTTGTTTTGATAGCTGAGAAGTTTACTTTGTTTTGTTTTGGACACATGGAAAAGCAATTGGCGCAGCAATTTCGGTTAACGGTTGATTGATATAAATAATAAACTAAATCTGGCGATTGATGGCGAAGGGCTTTTGGGCAAGTCGAGCAGAAGCAATCGACAAGGATTCGATGGCGTGCATATATGTATACGAATGTGTGTGATGGCTCACTTTAACCGCAAATGTGCAAGAGAAAAACTAAATGCTTGAAATGTTTTTATTTTTGTGTTGTGGCTATTGTTTGTCTACACCCGAAAAAAAAATTTGTATCAATATCAATTTGATATGCGTGGTCTCAAATTGAAACTGAAACTCGTATAATTTTTTTCTTTTTTTGTATCAATATAAACATAGAGTACCAAATTGATATTTTTTACTATGAATATTAATTTGATACGCAAAAGAATTAGTTTGAAGATAACAAATATTCAATGTCAACGAATGAGGGCTTGTTTTTGAGCTTATCAGACACATAGCAGCTATCTGGTGAAGAGAAATTGTCCCTAAGTGTTTTGATTTTAGTGCAAATACATCATTAGTAACTTACTACTAGCAAGTTAAAAGTAAGAGCTGGACACTTTTGCAGACGACGTGCTGAAGATAAATTAATGGATTTCAATATGGAGCACGAAATTCTATAATTTACAAGGTATGTTTAAGCAGCCAAGCTTAACAGATATGTAAATAACAATTGTAACTCTTTAGGTAGGACATATACCACATTATTATGCCGCTGTGGCTGTACCAGCGTTATAAAAGCTCTATGCTTACTATGGTTCCAGCGATAATATCAGATCTCCAAATTTTTGCTATCGAGTACGCGAGAGAGAGATTTGTATCCTCGCGTACTGAATGCGGGTAAATAAAATTCGCAGAACCCAGGCCTTTATTAATTGGATTTCGAATTTGGCGGAATCCGAGGTCGTTCATCAGGGCAAACGGCCTTCCATCAACTGTGCACAGAGAAACACACGCATCTCGAATAGTCTGTTTGGTAATTTCCACCCGAATGCTGGGCTTAAACAATTCATCAATCTACCTGGACCTGGAACCAGCAGTTTTCTTTTCCGGTGCTTGATTCGTGTTTTTCTGATCGACTTGATTGATATAAATTTGATTAATTTGTTCCATGATCGCCCTATAAAAATGGGAAAGAACATACATACATACATATAAGTCACTTACGTTCCCTTGCAACTGGTATATAGACATATGTACATAAATGTACAATGTACACACAACCATAGCTTTCGCTTCTTTTCATCAAAGGCATGCAAACATTAGCATGTACGTACATACATAAAGGCAGGATATTTAACTTTCTATGCATTTACATACGAATTAAGTATGTATGTTTGTATATGCATGAGAGAAAAGTCTCGAAGCTTACATATGTATGTGCATTAGACTGAGTATTATTGTACATTGTACATACATATATATATATGTATGTATCTCGGAAGGTAAATTCGTAAATATCAAACTCACCTTACCTTTTTTGTCCACACTCGTTTTTTAAGCAATTGCTTACATTTTCTTCAATGTCAAAGGCGAAATAATTCCGATACACATTTGTTTTTGGCCTTGGCGTTTTAAGCGATCGTTTAGATTGATTTGCAACTCTTAAATATATTAATTACTCTTTGCAGTTTCGCAGCACAAACACGAATAAAAATTTTACAACGATTAACCGTAGGCGATTGTACACTGAGCTCTTTCGTTTTGCATAAAAAAAGGGACAGCATCCGAAGAATTAGCAGAAAGCCAACGCAACACAACAAGTGAAAGAGCGCCAAATATATACATATTTTTGTTGCTGTTTTTGTTTCAGTCTTTCTCACAGAAACCTATATGCATAGACAAAAACAATATCATTTGTCTCTCTCTCACGCGCAGGTAGCAGCTCTGAATATAGCGATGACAAAATTCCGTGCAGCAACTACGGAAGTTACAAAAAATACAAAAATACTCAGAACCGAATCTGTACCGGTACGTTGTTTAGGTTCTTTTCGGTTCTAAATAAATCGTTCCGGAACAGGTTCCGGCTCTGAGTTTTAATCGATTCTTTTCGGTATACTGTTCCGGTTTCGGTTTGATTCCCTGAATGTAAGTCTTGTTTGAATTGAACTCAATTTTTTGTACCCATAATTTTTGGCATTTTGGCACAAATTGTCGTGCACAAAATTAGAAAAATCTTTAGTGGCCAATATATCTGATCTTTCCCATAGGATTACTTAATAATTTAAATGAATTAGTTTGCTCAAATAAGACTAAATATATTTTTAAAGTAGATTTGTAGTGAAGATTTTATTCTTTAAGCCTTAAAAGCTCGTACTCTGATGAGATAAATATTAAGTTAGGCACTATACGTTGTATAAATAAGACTGCTGCTTAAAAACATTCTGATTTTAAAGCTGTTCAAACGTGTTTCTATTCATGCGAAGTATTGTGCCGACCTACATTTTTATCTCATCTGAGTAAAGGCCTTAAAGAACAACAGAGCGACTCAAAATATCAAGCAACATATCAATTCTACATATAGATATATATGGTTTTAGTGGTATGACAACGATTACAAGAAAACGCGGCGCTTAGTTTGATTAGTTCTTGGCAGAGGTCGCAAAAATCGGTCCTCCGTTTGCCTTTGTTAGAAAATAACACTTTTCGCCCGGCACATTGAATAGAGGTACCAAAACAACCTTTAACAGCGTTCACTGCTTCTCTTTGGTTGTGAGCGAAACACATTTTTTTGTCCCTTTTTCCTCTTAGGTCTTTTTGGGTCCGTTTGGCAAAAATTCACGCATTCAAAAGGTCTTCTTCGTATGTATGCATCGGTGTGTAAGCCTCGGCTAACGATATGAATGTATGCGACGAACTATTTGCACTCTCACGTTCTCTCTCGCATTGGCTCTCTCTGTGCTGCGCAACTCTTGAGTCTGCAACTTTCTCAACTAACATTTTGACAGATTGGTCTTCGAGAAGCGCGCATTTTAAGACCAATTGACTGACTTGGGCTTCTTATAGGGTTGCTGTCAGACAAATCAGTGCTGTGTATTCAACCACAGCCACTTATGTAACAGTGAGCGCGATAGCAGAACACATTCGGTTGAGGGAAGCCCGAGAGCGTTTTTGTTTTGTTTTTTCGGTCAGTGACGTGAGCAGAGCGAACTGAAAATAGGGTTGAGACTTTTTTTGTAATGTACTTCTTAAAATAAACTTAATTTATTTAAGCTTAGTACTCAGAAAAACTAAACCGTCCGCTAGCGGAATTGACAACTAATCGGTTGCGTAAAGTGCAGTGTGACTGTTCAACGCTAAAACACCACCGTTCATCAAAATACCACAAAATGTGAAACGGTCACACTGCATTGCCAGCTGTGGTTTTGCATGTTAACTTAATTTAATTACATTTTAATTGAACTGAAAGTATTTTATTATAAAAAATGGCAAAATATGACTAAGACCGCAGCATGTACTGGGAAAACTGCCAGTCGACACCATCAGCCACTTTTGGCTGCGTCAAGGCGACACCACCGGCACTTCCACTCTTGGGTAGCTTCTTTCTTGGTAGCGGTAGCTGTACCGCAGAGACTTCCAGCCTATCTTGCAATCATCTGCTGAAATATATATGTATTTATTATATTTTACAATATTTCACTTAATTCTTAGTAAAACTCACTATCTTTTCTGACCTCTGCAATCACAGCTTCCCATCCCCTTTTTACAAAAACTGCATCGAAATTCTTTTTATGGGTCCAAATCCCACAGGATGGGATCTATATGGACTGCCAAAATTAGCGCAATCTTTTCGTCAGCGTCGAATTGCGATAATCTGTTTTTATTTTGTTTTTTTGCGCTAGATCAATAGTTTCAAGCTGATGACTAAATAGTGTCATTTTTATGATTACTTTTTATACCCGTTACGCGTAGAGTAAAAAGGGTATACTAAAGACGTCAAGATATCGATATCAAATTTGAAATTTACATTTATATTCGCAATATCTACAATCCCTCAAATTTTCATAAAGATTGGATAATAAATAGGCTAGTAAGGACACTGTTGCATACTTTTCTGCTTTTCCGTCCTAGGTATATATAGAAGTCGGGCAAGCACGACTTTAACTTACGCTCTCATTTTTTTGGGTATGAAAATGGCAAAAGAGCCCAAATTAATTTAAAATATGCCTCAAATTTTTTTCAGTACATTCTTCATTAAGATCAATACATTTAGCATAGCATTTTTCCTATAGAAACATTCGATTGCAATTCAATTTCACAAAATGAAAGTGTTTATTAACCTTTTCTTTCAAAACCTTATATGCCATTCATTGTTCAACTTAACATACCAGAAACCTTTCTCCTTTTGGCATACAATAGAAAAATCATGTCAATCAAATACAGTTTGAGTTACTCGCAAAAAAAAATAAGTTGAAAAAGTTTATGATGAATTTTCAAACATGCACAAAGCATTCTTTTCCTCTTTCCATCTTACTCTCTGAGTGTTGTTGTGTTTTGCATTCGCCCTTGTCTTCGTTTTTCATCTATTTTATTTAAGTGAAAATGAAATGAAATAAAATATTTGGCTCTTGATTTATTCAGAAATCTCCACAGAGATTTTTATGGGGCAAGGAGGGAAGGTGGCGGTAGTAGTGTGCGTTTGTTATTAAATAAATTGACTGACACACACACTCACACACACACACACACACACATAGTCAGTCAGTCAGTCACAGCTGAGAGGCGAGTTGAGTTCTGGTCCTGGTCCCGGCCCTAGGTAGTTCATCATGTCATGAAAATTGTATGGAAATTTAATTGAAAACATAAGCCAAGGATAACAGGCCAAAAAGGACACACACAAACGCACAAAATGGCGGCCACACACACACATACATTTCCAGAGAGAGCTTACCAGCGTCGTCTGCCTCCGCTCATTGTTGCACAGGAAGTGTACGAAATGATATAAATAAATAAGCAAACTACAAGATAAAGCTATTTGCAATTTGATTGTCAATTTTCATGATTCAGCGCAAGGGGGCGCAGGGGCAAAGTGGCCCTGGCAGGATTGTCAGGACATTTCCGCCACAAAACCGAAACTTTTTCTGCCTTTCTCTCTTTCTGTCCCTGTCAGTGGCTGAAGTCATTTACTCATTGATGCAGTCAATCAAATTTCATGAGTGATTTTTGTTACTAACTTTGCCATCATCTTAACTGTCAGTTTCCATTTACATTTCCCGCTTGATTGCCCCGAATGGCATTTGCCATCTGCACCAGGCAAGTTGTGCTCTCATTTCATTTGGCAAGTTTAATTGCATACCTCAATATTCGTGCTTCAACATTTTCCACACAATTAAAAACTGACGCCACTTAATCCTCCCCATCTCCGCTCTCACCCCTAATGATCCACTTCACGAAAAAATGGAAATAAAACCTAATTAAAAAGCGCTTAATGCCGCAGCAAAAACTCACTGGCCGTGTGCTAATTTCATAATCCAAATAAAGTTTCAATTAATTTGGCCAGCGAACAATTTATGTTTTTTTTTTTTCTGTATTTTTTGAAGTAGACCACATAAAAAAAAAATGAAATGAAAATGAAAGAAATTGTATGGCTAGCTTTCAAATATTTCGCCTTGACTGGGCGAGTAATTATGAGTTGGAAATTTGGGTTCCTTTGGTGTGTGAGAGTAGGGGGAAAGGGACCGGCAATTGTTGTGGCTACAGTGGAGCGTGAAAAAATACGATTTTTTGGGGGAAAAGTGCAAGTGTTTTGCCATAGGTGATTGAGGTTGAGTTTAGTTAGAAAAGTATTTTGAAATGGGGGAAAATTATATTTGATCCTTTTAATAAAGAAAAAGAGGCAAGAGTGCAAGTTGAAGTTGACTCTGCCCCACTTCAATGTGTTAAGTTAATCAACAGAGCATTAACATTAATGTTAACATTTTATAGAGAACCTGGGTCCGCGAACTAGTCGATTCTTAGTTCCAAAGGTCATATAACGAGTAGAGTACTCTACTGCGGTCGATTACTACTTTTTCTGTCATTTTAAGATCCTCTCTAGTTTTTTCATACAAATTAATAGCATTCGTGCTAACCAAGAGATCTGGACGCCAACTAACTAATTTGCGTTATGTTAGAAGTCGGCGCATGCTGACCCCAAATATATATATGACGAAAACTGGAATTTCTTTAGAAAAGGCCAAAAAGTATGAAATTTTTGTTTATCAACTCCGCTATTTATCTATACTTATACATCTCTAGGCCAGACTGACTGACTGATTATCATCCCACAGCCAATACCGCTTACCCTAAAGATCTAAGATTTAGCATAGACCTTCGTTTAGTTATGCAGGCGCGAGTTACCGATGCCAGTCGGGGCTCAAGGGTAACAATTCCTGAATGGATAAGGAAGTACTTCCTTCTCAATTTGTCGGGATATGGTCGGGATACAAGTGTTGCCAAATAAGGTTAGTTAAAACAAGAAAGAAAGTCGGTCAAGCCCGACTATAACATACTCTGCACCCTTAATGTCGCAGCTCGCATTTGGTCACGAGTCAAACGGCCAGTTAACACACAACGCACAACGCAGTGCGCTCTCTAAGTCTCTCTCTCTCTCTCTCTTTCTCTCTCACTAAGATTGCTTCTACTGAACGCAATGCTTAGGTTATGGGTGGGGTGGGTGGGGTGTGTTAACTGACCGTTTTTTGCTCATAACTTGAGTATCGTTCATCCGATCTTTATCATTCCTTCAGCAAATCGATAAATAATTTTGAGTACTAGATATCTCTGGAAAGTACGAACCTTCTATCATCAAAACTGTAGGAGATATGAGGTTTTTTCCAAATTGCGGGGGCGCGAGGGGGCGTGGCAAAAATTGAAAATAAACTTGATCTGCCTGCAAGTATCAGAAATATATGTCCCATACATGTCAAACCTCTATCTCTTACCATCTCTAAGATCTCTTCGTTCATACGGACGGACAGACAGACAGACAGACAGACGGACAGACGGACATGTCTATATCGACTCGGCTGTTGATGCTGATCAAGAATATATATACTTTATAGGGTCGGAAATGACTCCTTCTCCCTGTTACATACTTTTGCACAAACTTAATATACTCTATGTACCTTCGGTACAGAGGTATAATTAGAGCATGTCGTTTATCCACAAATAAGACTTAAGCTAGCTCGTGTGAGGAGTGTGGTGAGTTACAATTATGGGATTTGTTGGGTTCGCAATGCTGATGTAGCGTTTTAAAGACTTGGCGACTCAGCATCGACCAGAGTGTCGCAATCACATCCGCTGGATATGCTGAGTCTTCTGTTTGTTTGTCTTTGCGACAATGTTGTTAACCTCTGTGTATTTAATATGATAGGCGGAGGACCTTAGGCGGGGGTGACCGGTCAGCATAGTTGGCTGGACTGGTAACTCGCGCACTATGAAAGAAAATTAGGAAAATTTTACAGCGAAGTGGGTGAAAATGCCAAAAAAGAGTTGGTTTGGGGTACATAAATGATGTCCACCTTAGGTTAGGTTAGTTTGTGTTTGCTGAGCGCGACAAGTCTTTCTCCCACTTAGGCCACATTGGGTCCATTGCGATGCCATATTTATTCCCTGTTAACCCTTTTTAAAACTGAGGGGGGTCCTCGTTACTGAACCATTGTGTGGACAGAATGAATTTGAGGAGAGCTGGGATCTCTAGCCCGGATGTCCCTGAGAGGTTGAGTAGCAGAGGTTGACCAGAAGTCCTGAGTCTCCTTCTACTCAAGGCGGGGCAATGGCAAAGAAATTGTTGTAGTAGAAGTAGTTCTTTTATTTTGGTATATTTTTTTCATTTTTCAATTCATTCGAGTTGCAATACTAAAGAACATTTAAGAAAAAGACTTGGCACCAAGCCGTCTGCTTAATACATAAAAGAAGTAATTGTAATTAATTAAAATACGGTATTTATATATATAGATTATAAACTATATAACATATAGATACATGTATGGGTATGGGGTCGCTATTAAGAGTTTTCGTAGGGCTACTCCACCCACCTTCCCCGCTCGTCGCGAGATAGTGGTTCTTCTTTTGATTGTCCCCTGTCATTATGCTGGTTCTGTAACGTGTTGCCTCTTTGACAAAGGTAGCTAATCTGTTCCAGTCCATGCCATTTAACACAAGTTGTATCTCCTCGTTTGTGAGAACTGGTTTGTTCCATGCGAGCAGTCGATGCTCCCGGAAATTGGAAAATTGGATGACATCTTCCCGTTCTCCAAGATTACAAAGGCTGCATATTTCAGATGGGTTATGCCTATGTGGGAAATAGTTCAGGTTCAGCATCTCACTTCTGGCTTTGAAAATAGATGAGATCGAAGTTGTGTCATATTGGTCTTGGAAGTAGCTAAGCTCCTTGAGATTCAGGTTCAGTTGACTATAGCTGTAACAAGTTTGGCTTTGGCGTGCAGATATTTCCAAATTTGTTCGGGCTCTATTATACATTGCCAGAAGCAGCTCTCGTTGTGCGGTGTTCCAAGTTGAAGGGCTTCCTATATCCAAGTCAATACCATACTCCTGCGATAGGTTTTCCCATACATGGATACATTGCGACTTGGTTTCTACCAAGAAGTTTGTCGCAATAAAGGGTAGACGGTGCCGTGGTAATGATAGGACTTTGTTCACGTATTGAAAGTGCCGCATTAATATGTGTTCAAAAGCTCCGAAAGGCCTGTTTCCAAGTGGGAGTGTTCTGAGGAAGATAGAAAGGTCTTTATATAAAAAACATCAGAATTCTGAGGTTTTTCAACTTCTTCAAATTTGGTGCAACCCCAGACTTCAGCTCCGTAGCACATTATTGATTTTGCAGTTGCTTGAAACATTTTATATTTTGTACTTTCGCTTACGTTCTTCTTGCTTAATAGCGTTTTCCACGTGCTGTTTATAGCGGTTTTGGAATCTCGCAACTTTTGCTGTAGGTGCTTGTGAAGTGACATGTTATGCGTGACTGTTATGACCAGATATTTGTATTACGTTACTCGGTCCAACGGTGTTCCGCTGAGGCTAAATTGTTCGTCGTGCGATAGACGTCCCTTGCCCGATCGAACCACCATAACTTTCGACTTTGTGGTATTAATCTTGAGACTCCATTTTCGGTAATATCTATATGTCGCTTCTATCATCGTCTGATGCATTTCTGGGCTGTCTGCGAATAGAACCATATCGTCCGCATACATTAGTATTTTATCGTGTATTTGTCCCATTTGCACTCCACCAGGAAGATCTCCTGCAATATCATTAACATAGAGTGCAAAAAGCAAAGGACTGAGCAAACACCCTTGTTTAACTCCAAGATTCGTATCAAATCATTGAGACAGAGTACTGCCATCCCACACTGCCGTTTTATTCTTAAATATAGGCTTTCAGCATGTGTTGTACCGATTCGTTCTCTTCTTCGTATCCGCAACTTCTGTAGAAGTCCTGATAAGTGACGTAAAAGTGGGTTAGTTTGTTTTTTTGGTCGAATGTTGGCCACGTAAGCCTCGCTACTGCACAGTAGAAAAGGTTTTTCCACCGACTCGTAGCGACACGATTCGATCGCGCTCCTCTTTGAAAGGAGTTCGATAGTGGCACCGTATCTGGCCGGTTTGTCCGAGACTCATTTCCTTTTATGTTGCGATGTGCAGGCACCCATATAAGGTGTATTCTGAAATGTCGTGCGATCTCATTTAGAGATAAGCGATATCCCGTAAGTGCTTTAGCATTGTTGGTATGTGAGTCAAGTGCTTTAAGGAGGGATTCTCCATGTCGAGGCTGAACCTTTTTTAAAATCTTATTTGAAAACGCAGTTTTTCCAATTCTGTTTTTTTTTTTAATGTGTTACAAACAGATTTAAGTAAACCAAAAAAAATTGTCTGCTTCGACGTCAAAGTGGGAGGACCAAAAAAAAAAGATACCTTGTTGACGGCCATGATTTCTCGTCTCCAGGTTGTCTGAAATGAAGAGTAAAAACGGGGTTATAATCAGTATAAATGTCATTGTGGTCTGACCCTCGTAAAAAATTTTGTGATTTTTTTTGACAAAATGGCGGCCATTAAAAAATGAAAATGATTTTGGGCCCTTTTTTGTAGTTTAGTTTAGTTTAGTTTAGAAGAAAGTCGGTCAAGCCCGACTATACCATACTCTGTACCCTTACACTCGCATTTGCTGAGGAGTCAAACGGCCAGTTAACACCCCGCGCACAACGCGGTGCGCTCTCTAAGTTTCTCTCTCTCTCTCTCTTTCTCTCTCGCACTAAGATTGCCTGTGTTGAACGGTTAGGGTATGTTGCTGTGGTTATTGGTGGGCGGGTGGTTGGTGTTAACTGGCCGTTTTTTGGCCATAACTTGAGTATCGTGCATCCGATCTTTATCATTCCTTCAGCAAATCGATAAATTATTTTGTTTACAAGGTATCTCTAGAGGGAACGAACGATCTATCTCCAAAACTGTAGGAGATAGGAAGTTTTTTCCAAATTGCGGGGGCGGGAGGGGGCGTGGCAAAAATTGAAAATAAATTTGATATGCCTGCAAGTATAACGAAATATATGTCCCATACATGTCAAACCTCTATCTCTTACCATCTCTGAGATCTCTTCGTTCATACGGACGGACGGACGGACATGGCTATATCGACTCGGCTGTTGATGCTGATCAAGAATAGGGTCGGAAACGATTCCTTCTCCCTGTTACATACTTTTGCACAAACTTAATATACTCTATGTACCTTCGGTACAGAGTATAAAAATAGTAACAATTTTTTTAAAATTATGCATTGATAGTCAGACCAGAATGGTGACAATTCTGCGTCGATTGCATTTCGTTTCATCGAACAGGAGAAAAGTGGCTTGGCAGTCCGAAAAAGTTGTTTTGAAAGTAACCAAAGATATTACAGATATTATATACTTTTAGATATTAGTCGGCGATGCCAGCTGCTTACAGCGGACCTTTCTCATCTTCAAAAAAACTGTTTTCAGCAGCAGCTCTCTCTGCTCTGCGTGCCATTCTGCATTCTTTAGATGCGGCCGCAGCTCTAGTTTCTGAGCGGTTCAGTCGATTATCGTTTCGCGATAATCCGTAATTGTACGCTTGGTTGCCAATCCAAATGCCCATCAAAGTCAGTTTTTTTAGGATAGGTTGAAACCTTCGCTAAAAATACAGGTAGCGATGAAATTTGCAATGTCAAAAGTGCTATTTAGTAATATCCAAGGCCTAATCCAGAATTGAATTTCGGGTTCGGTGCCGGTACGTCCCGAAATGAATGCTTCGGTTAAAGGTTCTACATATTTCGGTTTTCAATTAATTTCGGTTTTCGGTTTCGATACGGTATTCGGATTTTTATTTCGGTATACCGGTACGTACCGGTATAAGTACTACCTTTTTTTAATATAGGAAAAATTAAATTCTGAGATAAATCTAAATCATTTTATTCCTGTGTAATAAAACGAATCAAAATTCAACACAAAATTAATGGTTTCACATTTAATCATATATCATACAATTCTGAGAACTCTGTGGAGGATTCTGACCACCAGTTAAGAATGTTTTCATGGTTTCGAACACGTTAAAGAGCGAGAAAAGTCTTAAAGGAATCCAGTAGCTGTTTTGCTAGAGACGACGAATTTTTGTATATTTCCAATTTGCAGTGTATCCAAATGGAATTAAAATCATTCAAAACAAGATTTTCGGCTTGAAGTTTAGTTGTGGCCACCTCCGATGGTTCTATTATGAGTACAATTTCGCGAGCTGAGTCCCACACTTTCCGGTGCAGAAGAAAGTCATTATCTACAGCCGCAAAACTGCAGCAAGTGTTAAAGATGTCTCCCGCTGCAAATATTTAAGCATCCTGTGGGTTGAGCTCCAACTCGTAACCAAATCTACAATGCGCTCTGCAAAGGTAAAAAATCCGAAACTGTACCGGTGACAATGTTTCGGTTTCGTTCCGGTTCTATCGGTTCCATTAATAGCGGTAAGCGGTTTTCGGTTCTAGAAAAAAAAATCGTATAGGTTCCGGTTCCGGTTTCGGTAATTGATTTGAAACGGTTTATTTCGGTTAACGGTTCCGATACCGGTTCCGGTATGAAGCACTGGTAATATTTATTCAAAAATGACTCGTTTTAGCGAAGACTTGCGAAGACTTCTAAAGTATTTCGAATATCAAAAAATCCTTTTAGGTCGATATTCTCAAATATCCAAGCTAAAAAAAAAAAACAAAAAATTTTTAAAAAAATTTTTCACATGGAGAATCCCCCCTTAAGGGCGGCTTGACTATCTGATTATATAAATTCTTTTCCTTCTTCGACCGTGATTGTGATAAGACAGGTGGCAGCTTGCTGGATGGCTTCCACCTCTGCTTGGTACACACTACAGTGAACAGGAAGGCGGAACGATAAGTTCAAATCTAGTTTGGGAGAGCAAACGCCCCCTCCTGCTTTTTCGCCGGGCTTAGAACCATCCGAGTAGATGTTAATGGCGTTAGCTCTGCTGTGGAGAAGGTGGTCCCAATCGTGTCGGCTTGGGTCTATATTCCAAGCCGACACATATAATTTCTCAAACGTCGTTTGTGGTATACAGTAGTCTGTATTTAATGGTATACCCTCTTGTTCCTCGCACATAAAAAATTAAGATCAGGTATTTCAATATCATATCAGTAATATCAATATTTGCATATCAAAGTGAAACTATTTAATATCAATATGAACCTGTAATACCACATTGATACTTAAAATATTATATTGAAATGTGAAATGATCAAAGTGATGTGAAAAATGACCTAGTGATATGATTTCAGATCAAAGTAGACATCGAAATTCTGAAAGTAGAAAGAGACACACAGAGTTTCTCAAATCAAAGAGAGACAGCAATAGTCTATCTCGAAAAAAACAAAAACAATGCTCATTGCTCTGCTGCCGCAAGCGCGAAAACGAGTGCCGGTCGTTTTTTCTTCGTGAACGTTTCGAAGTTGGCGTCGGGTTTGCAGCGAACTTATAGCTTCTTCTTGCGAATTTCGTCATTCGATCTGTGCTGGCGCGTGTGAGAGGTTAGTATAAAAAGATGCGGTGACTGAAAAAAAATGTAAACGGTAATAGTGAATAAAATGTGAATTGCATGTGTGTGTTTTGTTGTACTGTTGTTGTACTTCCAAATTTATAAATTGTAAAAAGGCTATTGCCTTTATTCAGTCGCTAATAGTGTGTACGGATATAATACACACACTCATACATACATATTGTGCGTGTTTTTTTACTTTGAGCTCTCTACGCAGTAGAAGTGCGTGTTTAAATATGTACATATGTATGTATACATATTTTGTGTCCGCGATGCGTTTTTTCTTGTTCTGCTCTTGAACGTCGAACAACACAAATACATGCATATGCAAAAATGCGTACATATAAGGTTGTCAAAAAAGTCTTGCGGTATTTCCGCAAGCTTGTCTTTGCAAGCGCGTAGTTCTAGTTGTATTCGTCGCATCGGTTCATGCTAGAGCTTTTTGGAAAGCTCTTTTCACGCGCTAACACGTGTTTGATTTATTGTTGTTTGTTTTTAGTCGTTCGTGAGTTATAGCGTCGCAAACATGGAGCAAAATAAAGAGAAAATACGGCATCTTTTACAGTACTACTACGATAAAGGCAAAAATGCATCTCATGCTGCCAATAAAATTTGTGCAGTTTATGGACCCGATACAGTTTCCATTTCCACCGCACAACGATGGTTTCAACGTTTTCGTTCTGGTGCAGAGATGATCGAAGATGCGCCACGGTCCGGAAAGCCTGTCGTCGAAAATTGCGATAAAGTCGCTGAATTGATCGAAAGAGACCGGCATAGTAGCAGCCGTAGCATCGGCCAAGAGCTGGGCATGAGTCATCAAACCGTTATAAACCATTTGAAGAAGCTTGGATTCAAAAAGAAGCTCGATGTATGGGTGCCACACGACTTGACGCAAAGAAACATTTTTGCCCGTATGGATGCATGCGAATCGCTTCTGAATCCCAACAAAATCGACCCGTTTTTGAAGCGGATGGTGACTGGCGATGAAAAGTGGGTGACTTACGACAACGTGAAGCGCAAACGGTCGTGGTCGAAAAGCGGTGAAGCTGCCCAGACGGTGGCCAAGCCTGGATTGACGGCCAGGAAGGTTCTTCTGTGTGTTTGTTGGGATTGGCAGGGAATCATCCACTATGAGCTGCTCCCCTATGGCCAAACGCTCAATTCGGACCTGTACTGCCAACAACTGGACCGCTTGAATGCAGCACTCATGCAGAAGAGGCCATCTTTGATCAACAGAGGCCGAATTGTCTTCCATCAGGACAACGCCAGGCCACACACATCTTTGGTGACGCGCCAGAAGCTCCGGGAGCTCGGATGGGAGGTTCTTTTGCATCCACCGTATAGTCCAGATCTCGCACCAAGTGATTACCACCTATTTCTGTCCATGGCGAACGAGCTTGGTAGTCGGAAGTTGGCCACAAGAGAGTCCTGTAAAAATTGGCTCTCCGAGTTTTTTGCCAATAGGGAAGCGAGCTTCTATAAGAGTGGCATTATGAAGTTGGCATCTCGTTGGGAACTCGTCATCGAACAAAACGGCGCATATTTGACTTAAATCGCATTATTATAACCAATTTTATGAACAATTGAAAATTCAATAAAAATACCGCAAGACTTTTTTGACAACCTTATACAAATCTACATGCAAAATATGCATGTATGTATGTATATGTGTGCTGTTTGATGTTCAAGGGCAAAACAAAAAAGCGCATGCTCAGCCTTTGCTTTCGGCAGATTTCGCACACATGCACAAAAAAACTTATGCGAGTTTAAGTATATTAATTTTGTATATTTTTCAGATTGAAATGAAAGACATCCAAATCTATGAGCTGATACAAAAACTAAACATTGAAAAATTCGTGTACGAAAAGTTAATTGGTAAGTTTTGTTTTTAAATAATTATTCTTCTCAATATATTAATTTTACAATTTTTCTATAGTGTGGATTTAACTTCGACCGCCGTAATTACATTTCTTCCAGCGACAAAGAGCAGATTTTTCCAGAAAGATAATTGTCAGAATAAATATATTGCTTTGATATTATAAAAATAAAGCATTGGTACTACAATAATACCCTCTTGATATTTTAAAAATATTTCTTTAATACTAAAACAATGTCCTACAGGTATTTTGAAAATATAGCTTTGCTACTATAATAATATATCATTAATATTAACCAATATCAAATTGTTGATCTGGAAAAATATCACGTTGATGTGTTCGAAATGTCAAAGTGATATATTAGAACATATCATCTAGATATTTTTCAGATGAAGGCCGATATGAAACTACAAAATATCAGATTGATACTAAATATCACGATCTTTTTTTTCTGTGCGAGTATGGAAGAGTGTCCCGAGTTAAACCTGTTCAAGGATTCTCATAGTCTTAGGGCTGTTGTTTGGAGAGCGGCGCTAATACATATTTCCTTACTTCTCTGTACTTTTTGCTGGGCTGATTGTTTCCCGAGTGCTGGCCACCTTACTAGTGCTCCGATTTCGACAAAGTGAGCCACATCTTCCTTGGTTGAAAATTGAGGCTTTGAGTTTCACATCTCGCCCTGAAAATAGCGTTTATCCTTTCCACACCTAGACTGTTATTGAAGTAATGTTTTTTGTTCCGTGGTTGAGATCCAGGGATTTATACAGTCCTCTTTGTGCTCCTTTTTGCTTGTGCAATAAATCCGTCCCTTTCTACTTCGCAGATTTTGGCAATGATTTGTGCGTGGTCTTGTTGCCACAGTAGATGTTTTTCAAGGTCGATACTGACTGAAAAATTGCCTAGCTATGATCTTCGGCAATGTTGAGCTATCCACCTTCATTATTTTGCTTATGTAGTTGAAATGGGTATGCAGAGTGTACGTGAACAGCGAGGGCAGACCAGTTTCTATAAATATTGCGTAATTTGGGGAAGTTGTGGGGAGCCTAAATACTTTTTTAATGAAGATGGTGAGGAGGCGCTCGACATATTCATAGGATGACTGGCCCCATACTTGCAATCCATAGCACAGGATTGAACGTACAGCCGCTTGGAAGACTGCGTATTTTGTGACGTTTTCCTACTAAGCAGAGTTTTCCATCACGCGTTTAAGGCCACTTTTGTATATTTCAGTTTCTCGCAGAGGTGAGCTTTAAATGACATATTGTGAGTCACTAGTACTCCTAGGTACTTATAGCTCTTCACCCTTTCAAGGGTAACACCGTCAATCGTCCAGTCTTCTAATCGTGAGTAACGACCGCCGCCCTGTCTAATTATCATGATTTTTGATTTGTCCGTGTTGATTTGAAGGCACCATTCTCTACAATATTCGAGAAGCTTATCAATCATTTCCTGGAGCATTTGCGGAGAATCGGCAAAGAGACACATGTCGTCGGCATACATCAACACTTTGAATAGTTGTCCAGCAAAGGTAACCCCGCCCGGTAAGGCATGTGTGATATCGTCGACATAAAGCGAGAATAAAAGTGGACTTAGAATGCACCCCTGCTTGACTCCACAGTTAGTGTTAAACCAGTCAGTAAGTCTGGAACCGTCCAAAACCGATGCTGTGTTATTGTTGTACAGCTGGACTATTGCCTTGAGCATTTTAGTAGATAGACCGATGTTGCTCAGTTTGTAGAACAGGCTTCATCTGTTCACTGTATCAAACGCTGCCTTAAAGTCAATTAAAAATATATATAACTTTTTTTTTGGACTGGAGATAAGACTGAGCAATTGACGTTAGGACAAAGATGCTATCGACTGTAGAATAGCCCTTTCGAAATCCATTCTGAAATTCACTTAGTAGATTCATCTTGTTAACGCATTCAGTCAAGCGTGACCGTAGCACTCATGATAGAATTTTCATCATGACATTAAGGCAAGACAGTCCCCTGCAGTTGCTGGCATTAGATGGGTCTCCCTTTTTATAGATTGGGAAGATAATGCTACGCTTAAACGAGTCTGGGAAGGTTCCTTCATTGTACATGTAATTGTAGGCTTGTGTTAGCAGTTCTATAAAGTTTGGCGTCGCGTTCATAAAAAATTCAGCAGATACTCTGTCATCCCCCAACGCTTGGTTAGTTTTCAAGTTGCCAATGTCCTTGTTAACTTCCGATGTTGAGATGCATCTGTCTAGGTCAGTTAAAACCGTGTTTGGCAAAGCATATTGTATTTGTATTTCCGAGTTGGAACTCGCACAGTAGTTGCTTAAAATGCTGAGCTAGGGACGGTGCGTCAACTTGAATAAAACCCACAAGAAAACACTTTAAAACTCCTGGCCGTTTTAGTATAAATCAAAAATTTGTGTAACCCTGGACACGGCGAGCACTCCCGTTACAGAAGATGACCAAGTGCGCTGTGTGGAGGGGCAGTAAAGTTGACCAAAATGGATATTATGAAAGGTAACCCAAATGGTAGCCCTGCTTTTCACTGTAACAGCCTCACGGCCAGTCTTATTACAATCCCTGTGTATTTCGCAGATCAACCAATAACTTTGCCTTGTAGTTGTGTTGGGTTGCAAGGTTCGTAAATTCCAGACTCTCATCGAAGTGCACTTTGACTCAATGGTTTTTGGGGATAATATTGATAAGAGAGCCAGTCCCAACCTTGTTGATCGTGGATTTAGTACTTTGAGTTCCTTATTTAAACAAGATTGAGTTGCTTTTCAACTACTTAACAAAAAAGGCCAAATGGTCATTCAAGAGTCACTTTTTGATACTTCCCAAAATCAAATCAATTTTTTTGATATGTACAAAATGTCAGTAAGCGTAACGATCGTACATATTGACCCCTTTTAATATCATTAAAAGCATTTGCCCACACCGAAATGTCTTCACATACTCCTCCTCCACACACACACACAAATCCTGCTGTCATCGTCGTCATGGTCCGGGCGCATTCAACTCGAACTGTCTCTTGCCCGTCTAAGCGATAGCGATTGCTGGTCTGCCGTTTGCCATTTGCCCGTCTACTGCGTTTCAGACCGTCCGATCCCGACGGACCAACTTAATAAATGGCCGACATTTAAAGCGCATTCCCCTTTCTTTCATCCACAGTCAGCCGGCCTGCCTGCCTGGTCGTTCGTCTCCATTCGTCTGCTTGACGTTTTTCTGAGCTTTTGTTTCATAATATAACGTTACATTCTGCGGGTGATGCAAGTGCTCCGCTCCACCACGCGCAGTCTGCAACCGTTTAAAAATAATTTCGCTGGCTTCCGGTCTCTGGCTGCGCTTTCTGACTGTCAGGCAGCCAAAAGTATGCTCATATATTTTAAAAAGCATTTCTAGTCCCCTGTCTTCTGTTTAATAACCAAACACACAGAGAAAAAAACCGAATTGAGTTCCGACGGAAAAAAATTGGTGTTGCACACTCTACGGCGGGCAATTTGGTATTACGAGGGGTCCCGCATTTCTTTTATTTATAGGTTGACGCGACTTGGTCTGAGGCTATGTATCGCATGTGTGTTTGTATATCCTTCGCTCATATCCGTTTTGTATGGTCGCATTTCCGTTTCAGTTTTTTTTTTTTTTTTTGGGTTTGGCTCGTGAAAAATTGCAACCTTTGTTTGTATGTTGGGGGCGGAAGCGACTGCGGGGAAAGCCTCCGGACTTGCAAAATATGCTCGAGTGGTTTATAATTTTTGCTGCCAAACTTTTTTTTGTGTGTTGTTGTATGGTGTCACGGGGTTAATGCCATGACGGGATGAGTTCTGTTTTGAGTTGAGTTGACAATTGGCGGGTTGAAAGGACCATCATTTGTTTGGGTGCTCCACAGGGGTAAGTGTACTTTTTATCAAGAGGACATTTATGGGCGTATTTAAATTTCAAATGGTTTGTAATGAAGCATAACACATTGGAGGAAGAGGATGAAGAAGGAGAGATTTATAGGGGATATCTTACACGTACTTAAAAAAAAGGGTTCATATTTTCAGTACGTAATAGTTATTGAAAAAAAGTTTCACATTCCTATAATTTACTCACTCCCTCCTCTCCCTCTCCACTGTGTTCCAACCTCATACTCTGGGCCAAACCAACCAAATTGTCCATTACCCAGCCATTTATATTTATACACAAATAATAATGCCAAGCGCGTTGTTTGTCCCCTACTATGGTGCCTGCCTCCTATGTTCACCCGCTAACAACCCCCTTCAGCTTCAGTGTGGAAACGCAAAAATACAAACATTAAAAGTCCATTACCATTGCATACTTTGTAGCAGCAGCAGCGGCAGCAGCGAGAAGTAGACATTTTTTTGGAATACATACATTTATTTGACAATTTCAGTTTATTTTTATGAGTGTCCCGACCCGCCTGCTCTCGGTCGCAACCTGATGCCAGCACGAACGAAATTTGTTGAAATATTACGTATACGCTTTGGCCAATATGCATATGCGCACACATGTATGCAATGCTTTTTTTATGCTGCAAAAAAAATATAAACGAAACGAAATGGAAAAGTCTCTAAAAACTTGGGTTTATAATACTCTTACCAGTGACAAAATTTTATTTATTGCCCAGAAGTTGGCACTACGGACGAGCTTATGCTCTCTACCTCTTCGCTTCTGTTGCGAAAAAGACCCATACTTAAATCAATCATAATCCCTTGAATACTCAGGTCAAATGCGCCATAAATATAGAAATGACATTGATTAAATTTTTAATCTCATGCTCTATTTTGCCTAATCAACCAGCTGGGGTTCTATTCTCAGTTTCACAAAAATTTTGCGTTTTTAGGATCAATTTTGGTCCAAAACCAGAGCTCGCTAAATATGTTCAACCAATTTTGTCTATGATGTTTGTTCATTGATATGACAGAGACAAATTTAACCGACTCGCTGACTCTCTCAACAGAATACTTGATTTTCTTTTTCATTTGTTTTCGATGAGACAAACACACGAAGCTGTCCTACGATAAAATCTTTAATGGGAATAATTTCGTTTGTCTCTCAGCAGCTAAGCATAAGCAGTTGCTCACTTGAGCAAATCAAGCCAAGTGTGAGCGCAAAGTGCGTTTTTGGTTATTGTTGTGGTAAGTTCTTGTTGTTGCGTTATACATTTCATAGCAGGAAAATCGTAATAGAGGAAGGTACACAAAATGCGCAAAAGACACTCTAGGCAGATTCTGAAACAGTATGTTTCATGGAATAGAACAGTACTTGGTATTCGAAAAACAATATAGTTGATTGATACATATGTATTATGCGTCATTTGTGTGATGCTAAATAAGAAATGTACCGAAAAGATGCTCACAGATTCCACGCCAGTTGTCGCATTCACGCGGGTCGCCCTTTTTGGGAATTTTCGCCAGGATGCCCTCAAACCATTCCGAGAAGAGCTCCTTGCGCCACAAGAATTGAATAATGTTACTCACATTTTCTCTAAGGCTATTGATCTTCTACAGAACGAAAGATTTCGTTGTTATTTAGAGTTTTTACTGATTACTTTACTTCATAATAAATAAACTTCTATGCTTGAATATTTTGAAAAATTGTGGTCCACTTAAAGATGTTCTTGAAAAAGGAGTTTTAAAACGATTTTCTTTTATTGAAAACTTGACTTCAAATGTCCACTATGACACTTCGAAAATTTAAATTGAAGTGAATTTCATATTAAAACAACTAAATATCTAAACCATATTAAACAAACTGATGTAAAGTGTTTTAAGGGCCGATTTTACATCTTCTACATAGAGCTCTGTCACAAAAACCAACAAATAATAGAGTAAAATCTAAGAGTATCTGACACATAGTAGCCCTTAACTATTATCTTGTTTAAAAAATTACGGACAATTTGAAACCTATTGTCAATGAGAGTCCAAATACAAATGATTCTGAAATGAGAGAACTGTTATGAAAATTCGAATATTGAAATAGAAGCCTTAACTTATCTAGCCGATTTTAGCATTTCGCTTGAATCTAAGCTTAAGTATAAAAGTATTTGTAATGTAAATTATCCCTAACTCTATTGAAAGAATTTTTAGCTGTGGAGGCCAAATACGTACAAAAAATTTAAAAGTACCTTTTTTGTACCTTTACCTTTACCTAGGTACTGGAAATTCCGGATACCTTTTACCACTACTAGGTATATTTTTTGACATTTACCTTGTAAAGTACCTAGCTAAGAACTGCTTTAAGGGTGTTATAATAAATTAAACAATAATTAAAATACAAACATTTTAATATGAGTTTTAAACTTTGCGAAAATCCTTAAAGGTTTCCACAAATATCACGTATACGAAACGTACACCCAATCGACATTTTGTCAACGAATTCTCTGTATGATTTGAAAAGTTGTCAAATTTGAATTTAATCGAGCAACACAATTTATGAAGCAGGAATCGAATGTATCTTTGGTCGGTAAACTAAGACCCAATTTGACGAGCCCATTTCCAACGAAGAGATGCAATTTTATTCACGCTAATGTGGCTCAAAGGCTGGAGGCAGCATGGACCACGAGCGGGTTTCAAACAAAGTCTTTATAACCTTCTCAAAAGGCCAGCGAGAGGAACAATTTTCAAAAGCCCTGCATGAGATTTTCCACTATATAAATAGGCGGACAGCTAAAGACGTTCCAAAACTTTGTTAGATGCGGAAGCTGCAGAAGTTCCTGAACCAGAAAATCCCTGTATTTAAACGGAAGCTGAAGGACGTCCCTACAAGCGACAGTCCCATCTGAAGAAGAGCTGCTAGACTAAGGCCGAGATCAGCCAGAGGTCTTATGGCCCACAGCGATGACTAAGAGTGGATTAAGAAGGGGAATGCTGGAAGAGAAGAGGAGTTGAAGGTTTTCGAACCACAGTAAAATGTATCCAGTTCAATTTTCAAAAAATCACTTTCTTGCACAATTAAATAGAAGAAAAAACTCTTTATACTCTTTACCAAAGGTACAAGGAGCATAATGGGTTTTTACAAATGTGTGTAAAAATAAAAAGGAAGCATTTCTGATCCTATGGAGTAGATATTTTCTTGATCAGACGATTCCATATTCCGATTCTAGACAAATACGTATAGTAGTCCGCATTATTTATCGGTCCTCAAAGTTTGGGAATGATCAAATGGACGACAGTCTATGAACAATGGCCGCAGCCGCGATACGCAGCACTTTAGTTCACTTCAAAGATATCCTGATAGCCTCCTCCTTCCTTTCTTATGGAAGTGAACAGCGCAGAATAGTAGAAATTGTGCAGTAATATACGATTTCGCATAAATATATATTTAGTAAATATTGTTTACATATTGTCTTGGTTATATTAAACACAAATGTTTTCAATGGTCATGATACCTTTTTGACAAATGTTATGACTTCAAACCAAGTCTACGCCAACTACCAAGAATTTAAAAATGTAAGCAAGGGCAACAGTACGTATGAGTGATAAACTTTGAATCCAATTCGCAGACGCTAACACTTAGTTAGAGAACAACATTTTTTTATTCTGTACCAAAGTTACACAGAGTATATAAAGTTTGTGCAAAAGTATGTAACAGGGAGAATTATAGCCTATTTCCACCAAAGAAATGAAGCTTCATTTCTTGAAATGACAAGAAATGAAGAAAATTATATCATTTCTTCCATACAAATTGTTGTTGCATTTTGCCCTTCATTTCTTTCATTTCTCAAAAATGATGACATTCCCCACGAAGGAATTTGTTATTTTTTTAAAAAGTACTCGCTACTCTCTGTCACTACTCGTTACTCTCTGGAAATAGAAAGTGTCATCACCAATAAAATGTTGATATGAATTTAAAAAGTAGGCGCAATTTCGTTTAAAATATAAAATAGTCAAAAAAAGTTGTCTATTTAGCTTTCTGCTGATAATTCAGGGCGTTAACAATGCGTTCGCCCAGGGTAATTGCTTTCCTGCCGGGTATGTCTTTTTTTGGGTAAATATTGCAAAAATTCCCCGTGAGTTTGAAAGTGGCGCCTGTTGTTTAAATCAAACTATTCAGCTGTTTTTGCAACGTGGCATTGCGAATATTAAAATGATGAAGATTTGTCAATGGAAACAGCATCATTTTTAGAAATGAAAATGATAAGAAATGAAGCCAGTGGAAATAGGCTATTAATCGTTTCCGACCCTGTCCGTCTGTATGAACGCAAAGATCTCAGAGATGGTAAGAGATAGACGTTTGACATGTATGGGGCATATCTTTCTTATATTTGCGGGTAGATCAAGTTTATCTTCAATTTTTGCCACGTTCACTCCCGCATCCGCAATTTGGAAAAAAAACGTCATATCTCCCACAGTTTTCATGATAGATGGTTCGTTCTTTCTGGAGATTTCTAGTAATCAAAGTAATTTATCGATTTTTTGAAGGAATGATGAAGATCGGATGAAGGATACTCCAGCTATGAGCAATTATGATTGAATAAGAGTCCTTCTCCCTGCTACATACTTTAGCTCAAACTTAAAATACTTTGTGCCTTTACAGAGTATGAAAAGGTACACATAATAAAGAACTAGAACAATCGGTTTTAGACTTAATTAACAAATCAAAGTTACATCTGGCCAGCTCGAGGTCTATGGTTAAGTATAATTCTTTATAACCTACACAAATCAACAGTTATTAATTACAACATTTTGGAATTTCAACAGATATAATTTACAACATTTTGGAATATTTTATGCTTGTCTTATAATAGGGAAACCGTTTTTTTTGTTTTTTTATAACAAACATTTTGGCGTACTGACCAATATTTATATGTATATGGGGCTTAGTGACCTGTTTTTGATTTTAGTCAAAGTTACATCTGACTAGCTCGAGCTAGCCCACCCCAAATACACTTAATTAATAAAAATAAAACGATGTCGGTTTGGGATTCGGCACACAAAAACGGGCACAAGCGTGTCAATGATACAAAGAGTGAAGCAAAAGAATAACCTAGAGACATACAAAAAATAAATAGCTTATAAAAAGACAGCGACAAGTACATAGATGCTAGAAAGCAGAGAGCTCGAAGCATTTTGATCGGTTGTGCAATGATGCAGTCGAATGCATTGTGATGGAAGACAAAACATATATGAGATTGGACTCAACAACTTTACCTGGCCCACAATTTTACAATAAAGAGAGAGGTAGTACTGTTGACGAATCTGTGTCGACAATTCACATGGAAGAATTTGGCCATAAGGTGCTGATTTAGCAGTCCATTTGCAACTGTGTCCTTAAAATAAGTGCTTTTTTTGAAGAGTGCTTGAAAAATCGCCTTATATTATTTTATAAACAAGAAAGAAAGTCGGTCAAGCCCGACTATAACATACTCTGTACCCTTAACGTCTCAGCTCGCATTTGCTCACGAGTTATACGCGCTCATCTCTAAGTTTCACTCTCTCTCTCTCTCTCTCCACTAAGATTGACGTTCAATAGAATGCTGTGGTGGTGGGTGGGGTGGTGCTGGGTGTTTATTGGCCGTTTTTTGCTCATAACTTGAGTATCGTTCATCCGATCTTTATCATTCCTTCAGCAAATCGATAAATAATTTTGTTTACAAGGTATCTCTAGAAAATACGAACGATCTATCTTCAAAACTGTAGGAGATATGACGTTTTTTCCGAATTTCGGGGGCGGGAGGATGCGTGGCAAAAATTGAAAATAAACCTGATCTGCCTGCAGGTATAAGAAATATATGTCCCATACATGTCAAACCTCTATCTCTTACCATCTCTGAGATCTCTTCGTTCATACGGACGGACGGACGGACGGACAGACGGACGGACGGACAGACGGACATGGCTATATCGAATCGACTGTTGATGCTGATCAAGAATATATATACTTTATAGGGTCGGAAACGATTCCTTCTCCCTGTTACATACTTTTGCACAAACTTAATATACTCTATGTACCTTCGGTACAGAGTATAAAAAACATAATAGGATGTGTTCCAGAAATCTCTAGAGATTTTGGTATAAACGCTCGCATATTCAATTAAAACTTCTTGCCCTTGTATGTGAAGTGCCACAAATATGCCCGGCTACTAGATTAAATGACAAAAGTTTGGCGATTTAAAACCGACTGCTCAAGGTTTAGGCTGCTTTAGGTTTTCCTAACCCTTTAGTCAACTGGATTTCAATGTACTTGGCAAACCGCACCCAAAAAGTCTTATTTAACAACACTCTCTCCAAGTGTGTTTACGTCACTTCCGCAGTTCCTCAAGGGAGTCACCTAGGACCGTTGCTTTTTGGATTATTCATAAATGACCTTCCTTCTGTCATTGAAAATTCTCATGTGTTGATGTATGCAGACGATGTAAAAATTTGTATGCAGCTCACAGACCCCGATTCACATTGTCTGTTGCAAAACGACATTAACCACCCTCAATCTTGGTGCATTAACAACTTGCTGTACCTTAACAACTTTAAATGTAGTGCTATGTCCTTTTAGCGCACTGCCCCATTTATGGGTAACTATTCCCTGGGCCCGCACAACCTGGAGCGCATACATGCTGTAACAGACCGAGGCGTATTATTCAGCCATAATATGAACTTTTCTGATCACATTGGGATTATCGTTAGCAAAGCCAAAGGGGTGTTCGCATTTGTTAAACGTTGGTCTAAAGAGTTTGATGACCCATACACCACTAAGCTTCTTTACGTCTCACTTGTCCGACCTATACTTGAGTACTGCTCATGCGTATGGTCACCACAGTATGCAACATACCAGGGCCTTATTGAGTCGGTGCAGAAGCAATTTCTCCTGTTCGCCTTTCGTGGACTAAACTGGGAACAACACCGTCGACTGCCATCGTATGTGGACAGACTTCGTCTATTAAGCCTACCGTCTCTGCAAGATCGTAGAATCTGTCTTGGAGTTATGTTCCTTCATAAACTAATAAATGGCCATATTGATTCTTGTTTTCTTTTGAGTCATATTAACTTTTCAATTCCAGCTAGATCTACACGACAGTTCCGACCAATATTCTTATATATAAGTAGATCTAATTTCGAATCTCACGACCCGTTTCGAATTATATGCATGTTATATAACGATTTATACCATTTGTTAAATTCTTAGGGTTCGATGTTGGAAAATGTTTCTAATATTTTGATATAGTTATCTTCCCAGAGATTGTAAATCTTTGCCTCCGCCCACCTGATGTGAGTCGGAGCACATCAAATGTTCTCCTAAATCGGACGGAGGCGGGATAAGGATTAACAATATTTAAAAAAAAAAAAAAAGAAAAAAATTGTATATTATGTTGACAGCTAAATTTGTCAACTCTATTAAATAAATACAAAAATACAAAAGGCCAAGTAGATTTAATGTGTACGGTTTTACCGACCCATGATCTAGTAGCCGACCTTATTTTCATCATATCAGATATAAAGTTCTCCGAGTTTAGTTCTAAATCAAATCGTTTGTACGAAAATCCCTAGAGATTTCTGGAACACACCCGAATGTGTCTAGTTAAGCTATAGTGATAAAACATTTAAATAATTACAAAGTTTTCCATATGCATGAGCTCAAATTTCTTTAAGCAAACTCATTCCATATCTCACACGAGTTGTGAATTTTCAAGGATATTTAAAATTCGGTGGTGATCCTCTTTTAGTTTATTTTTTTGGTTTGTTGTCTTTTCAGTGTGTGTCTAAAACTTTGCACTAACTAAAAGTGGAAATGTTTTTGGCCGCGATTCTGTTAATTTGTTTTTGGCTGACCAGAAAAATAAACCTCAAAACATTCATGCGCATAGTTCGTAGCTCATTGAAAAGTTTCGAAATATGCGCAATTACAAGTTGCAATTATTTATGTGAATTATTTTGCGCTCTTGCTGTGGCTCCTAATTAATTACATTTGAATGGTAATCATCCAAATGTGGATGGTAAAATTTTGTTAGAAGTTGAGTTCATTGAGAAGTTCAAGTGGCTGTTGAGACTTAAATTTTGTCTTTCAAGTGTGGAGTGGAGAAATGAAGAGTGGTGAAGTTGTTAAGAGCTTTTTGCTCTAATGAGAATGAGAATATCAAACCAAATTGATTTGATTATCATTGCATAAATTCATGATATATGTTGAAATTGTTACTAACAGAGCCTTAATCTACTTCTCTTATCAAACATGATGCTAAAAATTTAAGCATTTTAACTACAAAAAGTCCTTTGAAAAGATAAATGCTTCTTGAATGAGGCAACCTTTATATCGAAAAAAATTGGGACACAAAAGGTCATCCAATCCTTATGCCTAGCTGAATTCGTATTCGATCATGAGTTGAGAGTTAAGATGAGACTTAGTGCTGGCTCCGCGCTGCCACATCAGCTTTCTAATAACCCCATTTTGAGGAAATTGCTTCCCATTTTAAACACAAAAGTCCTCTAAAGAACAAAGCTAGCAAAAATTCGAGCAATTTGCTTTGTGCGACCTCAGCGCTGATTATGCTGATGATGATAATGACGATGACGCAGACGCTGACGACCCGGGCACATTAATGCTGATGAGCTGCTGCCGCTAAGTAGCATTCCCAGAACCCATTTTGCATTCCCAGGTAAACAAATATGAGAGCCCGAAATAAAAACATTCTTAGCGGTTGCCAAGCACCAGCTCCCACTGTTCCTTTCTCCCTCTCACTTCAGACGCTGTCTCTCTCTCTTGACTTTGCAATTAAATATGCACATTCTCATTAAAAGTTTGCGCCATTAATAAACGCCAACAGGGATGTAATTTAATACGGTTAAAAAGTACGACACGTGGATGAAAGAGACTAAAATGGGGAGCGGAAAAGGTCTTCACCTACACACACACACACACACACACACACTGCATTGAATTAAACATGCAGCCAGGCGAAAGTCGCCTTAACACTCCTCCAACCTCCCTCAAAAAACAAAGCTCATAAAATTTGCAAATGTAAATAATTTTCTTAACGTAATTTTCCACGTTCCTTCTCTCTCGACCACATTAAAGCTCATCCAGGACAACATGACTGCAAATTTGTCAACTGACAGGACACTGAATAGAAAAAGACACGACACATATGGCCATTGCCTTCCTTCTCCTCCTCCCTTTCCGCATAAATAATAAATAATTGAAAATGTCTCACGGGAATTTTACTTTGGCTTCGTGTGAACTTTGCCAGCCAACAACTTGGCCTTAATATTTGAGCAGGCCAAATGATGTCTTAGACCAGCTAAATGCTCTATGCAGAAAGACAGAGCGAGAATTGTAGGCTTGGTTGGCGCACTCGTGTACCGCAACTCCAGTATCTAATTACTTATATTGACAGGTGTAAGTTGATTGTAAGTTTCTAAGTATCGATCTGATAGCAAAGCCTATGCAAAAGAATATTAGATAAGAATCGAATTATTTGATAACAAAGTAGTGAAAAAACGAATCATTTTTGTATGATTTTTGTAATTTTATCTAAATGGTTGTAATGCAGAAACAGAAATAGCTACGGAGACATATAATTTATGTATTGGATGTAAATTTATGTCTTTTTTTGCCAAGACTAAATGCTTTCTTTTCGGGCATACAAATATGTGACCAAGGCTAACAAAAAACTTAGTTCGAAAATATTTTTTGAGACCATTTTGAGAATTTATAATCAATTTTTTAACAGTTCGGCACTAGGAAAAACCTATTCAGAAAATAAGTTGCCTTCAATTTAAAATTCGAACAAAAATTTAAAATTTTTGACAACAAATGTTACAAATTTGCTTGATATGAGTAAAGTGAGTAATTTGTAACATGAGACTCGACCACGATCCTAACGTTGCGTTACATATCATAAGCCAATCATTCTTTGTAACATTAAACTGAACTAGGGTTACTGACAAGGGACAAACTCACCAATTGAAACGGACCAGCCATGGTAATCACTTGAAAAAGTTATCCGGTGTGTGCCACTTAATGTTGTGAGGGTGTGATCTAATTTGAATTTTGCCCACTGCTTGAAATTATCGATGTTCGATAAATTCACAGCTTTTTTTAAAACCGTATTGCGGGTAAAATTTAGAAACAGCGGGTAGCGGGAATTCTGGATTTTTTAAAAATGATTTCATCGTTTTTTCAGCTTTATTTTTATTTTGGAGTCATTTGCAAAACTTATAAGCAAATCGATAGCTTGTCACCTCTGTTAGTCATTTATCTAATCTAATTGCCACCTCTAACGTTCAGGAAACATTCATCTCAAAGTGCTAGCCAAATTTACAGATCGTATGACAAATATGCCAAAAGTTTTCAAACCAAAACGTCGTAAAGTCTGGCTGCAGAACGCTTAGTTGAAGGGTTGGGCTCCGGAAGAATGAATGGAATACCTCTTGGGCTTACTGCAGTTATTGCAAATGGACAATATGACAATGTAACCTTTACTAAACTTCAACTTACAAATATAATACCAGTGGACGATTTTAAGAAATTTGTTTTCAAAGATTTATGTTTCATATCGATAGCGAATTGGAGAAATCTATTCAAGACTGCTGTACAAATTTTTAAGTTGACCTTATAAAGCAACTGAAGCTCAGGCACTGATCTATTTTTGGATTTTCACAAAATTCATTGTATTAAGCAATTTAATTGTTTTCAGTTTACCTAACAATCTTAGAGTTCTTCAACAAATTGACATATTTTCGTTTGACAACATTCTAAGACCAAAAAAATAAAGCATTGTTACCAGTTTGGAAATATTTTTCGTAGAAGATGTTGGAAAATGAAGGGTCAAATGGAAAAACGACGATGAAACTAAAGTTTTGGAGTAATGTAAAAGCGTCCAAGGACTCTGGAGGTAATCAAAGCCTTTTTGAGTTAACCTCGTTTGCGTTTCAGATGTTGTTCTTGTGTCTTCAGTCAGGTTAATATTATAAAATCAAAACTCAGATATCTAATGAAGGTGAGCACGCTCAATTCAATATTATGTATAAGATATTGGATATTAGTGAAACTGAAATTAAGAAATTACATAAAAAAAATAATATGTGTAGTTACAGATACGGGATTCGTAGACATGCGAAATACTGCGTCGATTATAAGGTCCTTCTTAGTTACCTTAAGGGGTTACATGGGTTTGGTGGGTATAAAAAATTGATCTTTTTTTGGCTTATTAATTTCTACAACATCTCAAGAATATTATTCTAAATTTTCAAGTCGATCCGACTAATAGTTTTGGAGATATAGTCTGAAGAAGTTGCGGGCTCCAGGGTAGCTGGGATTAGCACTCAAAACTTTAAACGCGTTTTTCTCAAACTGTGTTTTCAAAGTCGGTTGTCAAGATTTCTCGAAAACTACTAAACCGATCTTGATGAAATTTTACACAGGTGTTCGAGATACAATTTAATCGAAGAATTTTTTTTTTTTTTTTACAACTATTTAAAAGAAAACAAAATGTCAAGCAAATTTGACCGAAATTTTCATTTTTTTGGAAAAATGTCTTCCACAATTCCAATTTTTACTTTTTTTCTTTCCTTCGTTCAAGCACGAGTTTATGGTCATAACTAAAACACTTATTTTGGTTTTTTCATTTTGGATGATCCTGTCAGGAGTTATGCTGACAACGCGGACGCACCTTTTTTTCGAGGGGTCAACGGAAATGACGTCACAATGGAGGAGTTTTAATTTTTTTTTTTTTTAATTTCAGAAATTATTCTTTAAATATGTATCTATAAGACAGAAAAAAGTTTGAATTAAATAAATAACTTTTTACATAGAAAAAAAAAATATTGAAAATGGGCCTTTTTTTACCCGACGAAACCCATGTTACCCCTTAAGCTAATAAGCCCAACTGAGGCTTTCGACAAGGATGAGGACGAGAAACTTCATCACTCTGATGATAATTTAATATATTTTAAATATATAATTGCATAAATACTACGAAAAGTCATGCGCTTTTTTTCCAGCTTTTTTGTCGAAAAATACAGCTTTTTTTAAGTCTCCGTCTAGCCGAAAACGGATTTTTTTCTCTGCAAAAGTTGGCAACACTGTTAAGCAGCCACCTCTGTCTTCCGTTTTTACTTTTGCTATATCCAAATATCCGAACTGACGCATAAAGTTTGGCTGATCAGAAATATCACCCTAGTCAGTGTTAGACACCATAAATAGTGGCTAATAGTCATCCGGAATCTGGTCAAGATCATCTATTGCCAACAAATATATGGTTAGCCAAACATTTCCTGGCCAGCCACCAGTTATTGCTTTTGTCGTCCAACTTAACCTTAACTTCAGGTATGGAAAAATAGACAAATAGTTTTCATGAGCTCTCGAGGTTATAACTCCGTGTTATACACAGTGTTGCATCAAAGTGGTTGTCCTCGTTAGTGCTCCGGCACTTAATCCGGCTGTGCGTTGAATATTTAGTGCAATTAGCACACACACCGTACATAACCACTCGACGAGCAGGTGTCGCCTGAGCAACATTTAGTAAGAGTGCTTCAATCAAGGTCTTGTGTCGGTGTTCCCACTCGGTAGTACCTTCTCCATTGGATTTTCTCAGTTTGGACTTGGCCCTAGCTGAATGGTTGGATATGGTGTCGCCGCGGTCACACCTAGGTGGCGCTGAACCAGGGTGTATCTGTGGTCCATGCTGGCACCTTTCGCGTCTGCTCCCGTATTTGGTAGCCAAGCTTCTCAAAGAGTGCTCACCATCTAAGGACAGCCGCCGCCGTGTATACGAGAAACTTTGGGTCAGGTCTGACCACATGTCTCAAGTTCCGTATCTGAATTCTACCTGTGGGTTAGGTGAAGGATCACTGTATCGAGAATCTTGTGTTAAATTTTGTGCATTTTGATATCTCTGCTAGAAGAGTAATTGCGTTTTGCATTTATATTTTCCTAGATCAAACATACTGCTTCTGAGAGTTTTTGTATTTGCACTCATTTCCCCACGACAGCTTCATCGATCAACAGAGCTGCTGACACCGATGGATCCTGCTGTAAGTACGGCATAGCCGACACAAGTAAGAATAAAGTTAACCCTCAAAAGCAGTTCGGAAATCCATGGCCAATTAGGATTGCCGCCTAACGTCTTAAATGCTCTTGTTTTGCCTACACGCCTACTTATATAATTGTTAGCAGCTTTAGCGATTTCAGAATTCACCCGTTTAAGTTCACAAAAAGCCTTCTGCTTATTCCTACCCAATGTAATACCCTTATGGAACTTGAATCACTTATTTTTGATCGAAATATGTTTTAATTGAGAGAGATATAACCATAATTTAGAAATAAATAACGTTTAAGGGGCATCCATAGCAAGTGTACTCGCGTCTTGATTTGGGCAGAGCCATATAATCTCACAAGGCTCTGCAAGGTAGGGCGGGTTTAGAGGAGGACAACATCATCATAGTTCTCCACTTAATAGTAACATTTCCAGAACAGATTTTGTATTCTGTGGTTTAGCCATTCCTTTAGGCTCTGTCTCCTTTTATTCTGTAGCGCATGATTGGGAGAGCAACACTTTCCCTGAGCCAAGCCGGCCAAACATTTAGACAGAGCGTGCTCTCAACATTCCGCGTGTCCGTTACAATGTGCATCGTGTATGGCAATGTGTATTCCTTCAGACGAACGCATTCTTATAATTACGTACAAGCAGTTATCTTACAAATACTGCCTTAGCTATGTAAAAAATTAAGGTAATAGTAAGTCTAATTCTATACACAATCGTATAGTATTTGCTTTATGCAAACACCAAAACCGATTTCCGGCAGAGAGAGAGAGAGAGCGAGTTGGATCTCTTAATTCAAATTTTTGTCAGCTCAATTATATGTTGCTCTCTAGATGTGAATCGGCAAAAGTGTGCAATAGCTCAAGGTGTTTGCACGCCATTTTGTCTTTTTTTATCTCTCTCTTGTTTTTGTTAAACTCAACTTTTAGTCAGCTCAACCAAGTATAAGTAGCCCTCTAGATTTTAATCTGCAAAAGTGTGTAATAGCTCAATGTGCTAGCGCGCCATTTTATACGCTGTTCGTCAAGTGCAGAAGGTATCCAGAATTTTCCCAATCAAGGCCAAAAACATTGTACTGTGTTTTAGTGAAAGATTCAAATGAATCATGCCGTGTTTGAGTAGTTTGTCGTTGAAGTTGTTGTACAGTGATTCTCTGATCCTATGGAATATGAGCGGAGGACGGTAAGCAGCATATCCAGCGTGCTTGTCGCAATAATAGTTGCCGCTTCCCTTACAATTAAAAGAATTTCAGGCATGCTCCCGTTTTCGCAATCGCAAAAATTTTGCGATTTTGAGTAAAAATTTGGTCCCAAAAACCGGTTTGAAATCGTAAAAGTTTTGCGAAAGTGAAAATGGGAGCATGGCTGTTTATGTGCCGTTCCCTATTCATCCGCAGCTCCAAAATGAGAAGATTCACTTATAACCTTATTCAAAATCAATTAAAAACAAGAAAGAAAGTCGGTCAAGCTTGACTATAACATACTCTGTACCCTTAATATCGCAACTCGCATTTGCTCATCTCTAAGTTTCTCTCTCTCTCTGTTGGGTGTTAACTGGCCGTTTTTTGTTCATAACTCGAGTATCGTTCATCCGATCTTTATTATTCCTTCAGCAAATCGCTAAATAATTTTGATTACTAGATATCTCTAGAAGGTATGAACAATCTATCATCAAAACTGTGGGAGATATGACGTTTTTTCCAAATTGCGGGGGCGGGAGGGGGCGTACCAAAAATTGAAAATAAACTTGATCTGCCAGCAAGTATAAGAAATATATTTCCCATACATGTCAAACCTCTATCTATTAGCATTTCTGAAATCTGTTTGTTCATACGGACGGACGGACAGACGGACATGGCTATATCGAATCTGCTGTTGATGCTGACCAAGAATATATAATATATATACTTTATAGGGCCGGAGATGATTCCTTCTGGCTGTTACATACTTTTGCACAAACTTAATATACTCTGTGTACCTTTGATACAGAGTATAAAAAGTTCTCCAGTTGAGTTTTAAATGTTTTTGAGAACGGAACAATACCAACTCAAAAAAATTGATCTTGAAGTGAGAACCTTGTACTAAAATTGAGAAAAACTCCCAAAGCTCTGTTTTTGGTAATGTTTGTGCTCATTTTGAATCCAATGTTTGCAGTCTTTTCCCTCTGTGTTGTTAAGTTATGTTCTGAAACAACTTTTGAACCGGTTCGGAAATCCTTTAGCAATAACCAGACAGCATTTACAGTGTTTGTAAAGCTTCTTTAACGCTCAGTTGTTAGTACTTGGAGCCACCTTCTTAAAGAGTATTCCCTATTCGTGCAAGCCTCTCTCCTTCAAACGACTAGTTTCGTTCCCCCTACAACCACATTAATTGCATACAACTAGGCGCTTTTGCTTTGGCGTATCGTTGACAGCTCTCGGGCTTGTCTTGAATGTGTTGTCTTGGCTTAGCTCGTTCTAACTGCCCATTTTCTGCTGGCCAATTCCGTTGGGAAATTAAAGTAAAAGTTTACGCTTTTTTTAGCTTGAGACTTGAGACTTGCACCACACGCACTTTGGCCACCACGCCCAACGCCCAACCACCCATACAGAAGTACGAAATTTTGGCTCATTATGTATTTATGTCAATTTCTGGCTCTCGCTAGGCATGTGAGGGCGGCCGCAATGACATGTAAAACCTTTTTTTGGGGGGGCCTACTTACGTATATGTATGTATATACCTGACCCCCACACCCCTTCCTCATCAGCCCAACGAACACATTTAATGACTTTGGCTTGCTCCACTCTTTTGGGACGCATTTAGCGTGTAAATTTCACTGTACACTTTTACTCCTTCTGTCGTCGTAAAGGTGTGTGTGTGTGTGTGTGTGTGTGTGCATATTTCAGTTATTTTTATTTCGGCGTTACTTTTTATGCATTCCGCACATACTACATTCCTATATGGCCACGTTTGTTTGCGGGTTTTATGTGTATGCGTGCCTTAAAGTAACAGCCGAGTGTATTTTTGGGTTCGGATATTGTAAAGGGATTTGCTTTGTGCCCACACGAAAATGCTGATGACTCGAAACAGCGATGATAAAAATAAGTTTTTATATATGACATAAATCATAAATTTGCCATATGGCTTGATGTGTGGCCTGATGCAGAATGGCAAATCAGGCGGATTGGAAGGCTACTTGAATTACTTCACTTCCATCGATAAGTATTGGTTCACCTCACCTAAGTGGAAACTTTTACAGGCAAAGTACGGCAATACTCTATGAAGCTGCATATAAAAGCGATCTCGTATTATCAAGGTCGGTTTAGTTTTGAGAATTTTCATTTGTGAACTTATCTTACTGAAATGCCTCCTAAGTAGTTTTAAGCCCCGCTGCTTGCCATATCTCAAGGCTTAATTAATGTCACTGACATTTATCAAACTGAATATCCCAACTCATCCTGCCCCTAAATGTGCCGCCTCCCTCCTCTCCATTATTAGTTTCAATAATAAATTAACCCTTCTGCTTATTTTGAGCCAAAGTCAGAGCAGTGCACTTCCTTTCAATGCCTTTTGCACTTGACTGAGTCTAGAAATGAATACAAAGAATTTCCTTAGTTGTACTTAGATATTCAATAACATACAAGTCAGTTGCATTTCATTAATGAAAATCAATGAGCAGCTGTTCTTGGTAATTCAATTCGCATCCTTCACTGACTGAACGGCTTTGATTGCACATTGAGGCTGTTGGTTCTTTTAGTCCAGGACTTCCAGGCAATTCGAGTGAACTCAATTTGTGGGGGGAAATAGGGTCACGGCACTATGATGACGACGACGATGACGGTGATGATGTTGAGCAAAGGACAAGCCAAATGTCTTTTCATGCCCTGTAATCGAGAACAAGGTTTTAAGGTATATGGGGAAATGAAACGTGAGTGAATGAAATGTGTCAAATTTCAAACTATCAATATTAATAGATAAATAAATAAATTTAACTTTGTTTTCAATAATGTATGGTACTTTGTTCGTATGCAAAGTGCATATTGGAGGTGTCCTTTAAATTTCTGTAATTTCCAGAGCAAAACGCTGTAATAATCTGTCAAACTTCGAGAGATATTATTTTGTTATTTGAAAATCTAGTTAGTATAGTATATTTCTCATTTCTACATGCGGCACGCAGAAAAGCTACATGCCACCTGTTGAAATGAGAAACGGAAACGGAACGGAAACCTGTAGAAAAGCTACACAAAAGTAATGGGTGGCACATCCCGTTGGAAACGTATAGAAATCCTACATTTTCGTGTCGATTTTGCATACTTTTTTCTCTGTGTACGTTTGTGTCCCAGATAATGGGAATCCATATCCTCAAACAGGATTGCACCTCCAGAAAAAAAACCTAAAATTTCTAACCGAAAATGTAACTGTTACCGGAAAAGAAAATTTTTCTTATAACAACACTCTAACCTTTATTAACTTAACTGGTTATCAGTACCGAAACAGAAATAACTATATGGGCTAATATTCGTTCTCAGTCTACAAGTCAAAATTTCGAAATACGTAAGTTTGATGAAAATTTTACACACTTATGTATTTATTCACAAGAATTGGCTTTTGCCATTACAAAATCGATAACTACTAGATTACTTTGCCTTCAGTATGAAGGAAATCATCGCATACAATCTGCATTACTTTGCCGTATGCATGGCCGCTTTGTAAACGGGGTGCGCACAGCCTGCATTACTAGTAATAAAACAAGTATGCCAGAGCCGAACTGCCATCGGATTCCCATTACCCTGCATTACATTGTAATGCAGAATGTTCGCAGTCCGCTTACAATTCATCACACAATTGAGGAATCGTATACACAGTCGTAAAGCACTTGTATTACGATTCAATATACTAAAGATGGAAAAGTATACGGGTGGGTAATGCACTTGTTATACGATGCAATGTACTATTGAGAGAGAAGTATATGGGTTGGTAATGCACGTGCATTACAGCTTATATGAGTGGGTAATGATGTAGTAATGCAGTGGTTTTTATATTAGTTTATTTTAAATGGTTTTATTTGTAATTCCTTGATAAATAAAATGTTTGTTTTTACAAAGCATTAAATTGTCCAGACTACAAATGGGAAATACGTCGTTATCAGGGGGCATGTTCTTTTCGTCAGCTTTTTAAGGATTTTTTGGCATTTTTCAATTTTTTGTTGACTCTGCATAATCGTGTTTTGAGCCTCCATCACATTTGCCAATTGAGTTTTCAACTTTGCGAGTTTGTTTTCCCGACATTTATATGTATGTACATTAAAATTAATTAACAACTAAGCCAAATTCAAGTGACCCCTTGCCACGTATGTGTCAAGTCACTGCGCTACACTTACACATTTGTTTTGCATACAAATACAAATTTAGAAAATAGAAGAAATGTCAAAAAACGGTTATGGGTGAGGGGGGAAAGCACATAAGCGAACGAAATAGACATCGGCTCGTGTGTGGCACGATTAGTTGTTTCAGTTTGTTTCTGATTACTATCTCTCTAACGAAAAGCAGCGGTTGTATTGCATTACTTTTTCGTCAGGCGTAATGCATACTTTCGGCAGAACACGTTGAGCTCTGCCCCGCTGGGTAGGAACTCACAAAGGAAAGAGAGCGAACGGGAAAGAGACAAAGCAGCTAACCAAAATCTCTACCTTCCTCATCTTTCCCTATATTTGTTATTACTCTGCCAATTTGTATGTTTGAAAACGAAAGTTAACGTTACGTTATTGTTGTTGTTTGTGCGATCACCTTTTCAAGTTACCCTCTTTCTCTGGATGCGAATGATAAAGAAAGCCTTAAACATGCTTTTGTATGCATATATCGGAGAGAGAAAAATGTTTCTGGCTCGGGGCCACTTGACAGCTTGTCAGCTTGGAGACGGTAACTTGACAAGTTGCGCTCTGATCTTGACAGTGGATGGAAGATAGGAATTAACAATATTTAAGTGTGCGATGGCCTCGATCAAAACCAAGCATTTTCCGGGAATTGTTTTCTTATGATATAGAAAGTAAACATAAGCTCGTGGTTTATTGAAATGAATGTGAATGTTTAAATAAGTGCAGTAACTGCATTACATATATATGCAGAATATGAAAGCTCTATATTTGTACTGAACTTGATCTCGATTCTATAACTATATTCAATCCGAAAAAGTATTAACGCAATAATGCCCGCGATTGACTTGAGTTCGATATGTAAAGTCATTTTGACCCAAGCCACTCAAATGAACCATGTTACTTTTTAACAACCTCCTTGATTTTGAATTTCGCAAGTTCTAGCAGGCTCCAGGTCTTCAGTTGTCTACACACAACACCACAATGGAGGTTGATTGGTGTTTTTAAAGCACCCTCCCGGTTCTATCTTCATTAGACTTGGCCCATCGTCTGCAATTCAGCAACTACCTTCTAGCTGAGAAGAAGAGAGCAAAAAACCTTTCAGTCGCTGGCTAGCCTTTGATCACAGATGAGAGAAGGGTAGATAGTACCTTTGCGCAGTCCCTCTTCTCTGTTTGCTGCACTGCTACGGCGCTCAGGTACGATCCTCGCCCTGTCTTGCTCTGTCGCAGTTGCACCATTTCTTGGCTGATGGGTGGGAGTCAATCAGGGTTCAGCTTGAAACGGAGACGGTTGCATTTGCAATCAGAACTTGGTTCGACAGAGCAAACGAATAGTCTAGATTGCGATCGGGGTCGGCAAAACACACATGCACATTTTGGCGTTGTGTGTGTGTGTTTAGCTACGCGAGAGCGCGCTCATTTAGCACATCTTTGTTGTTGCAAAAGAGAGCAGTATAAGCTCGTATACTGTCGGTGTGTCGACGTCGCTGCCGCAGAGCTTTGTTCAATACATTGGAGACTGAGACGTGCCGGACTCTGATTTAGATGGTCGTTGCTTTGATGCTGTGAGGTCGAGGCAAATACACGGCGCTTTGTTTTCGAACACCACTACAATCTCTCTTTTTTATCGCGCTCTCGTTGGCCAGCACTCGTCTAGCCTGACTGTCTTAGTGACAGTCTTTCTCAGTTTTGTTTCGAACTTGCTTTCGCTTTCTGTTTGCTCTTTCGCTTTTATTAGATTTTCAAGTAGGATCCGTTCTTGAAATGAGCTTTTTCCGATGGATACAAGAACTTTAGAATTGTTCCAATCCTTTCGTACTTGTTTAAAGTAGAATCAAGTACAACTCGTAGTTGAAACTTCAATCCGAAATTCGATGTTGCTTTAAATTCGTTTTCTAATGCTTTTTGATATACTCCAATGGTGGAAAGATACACAATGATATGTCAAGCAACTATTTCCGGTCAGCAATTTATGTTATGATAAGTATAAACCATATCAAAAAAAATAGATGGAGTGAAAAGGATGAGGGCCAGTGTGAAACATGACTTCAAGGCTAAACTTCAATTGGAATCACCAAGTTGTTTTTCGGCGTCCAATTGGATAACCATATAAAGAAATTTGCAAGTCGTTGAGGTGTTAAAACACCAAAGTCTGCTGATGAAAGGATCGGAACATCCTCGAAACAGTGCTGCACGGACATACCATTGCTATCCAAAATGTTGTAATTAATCTCTGTTGATTTGTGTTGATTATTGAACTATAATTAACCGTTGACTTTGTGCCGGCTAACCAAACTTTGACTAAAATCAAAAACAGGTCGCCAAAACCCTGAAAAATGTATTTAACGGGTTAGGCCCGATCATTTCATTCAAGTCCTTCATTTAAATCAGAGAACTGCAACGAGCTGTCACGAGTAAGCTCGCTTTCCTGAGCTACAAATGAATTACAAATAAACTCAACGCTCGTAGAGCACACACCCGATACGTTATGGGCCACACAAAAAGGATTAGCTGGCAAATATATTAAAATCAGTTTTGAAGCGATAATGAGTTGCTCTCTATCCAACTCTTGATTAATTAGTTCAGCAATAGACTAATTTCCTGTTTTATAGAATTTTATGCAATATTTGTTGGCTGAAACGACTAAAATGCATATAAGAAAATATATTCAGAATATATAATAAACTAGCTTCAATAATATGGAATTTACACTTAAACAAATACGTAATAAAGTCCTGAACGAGTATGCTCGAAATGCCCTTTGAAGTCCCCTTTCAGCTTAGAAAATGTTTTCGATTCGAGTAGCTTAGCACTTGCCTTTCTATTATGATCTATTTGATTCGCTCAAAACCAAACAGGTCATCGACGAAGTGTCATTTTATTTAGTTTGAGTTTGAAAATGTAACTGAATTTTGAAAGTTGCTAGGATGCCAAAAGGAGTTGGTCGAAATACTTCTGGCAATGGATAAAAAAGACTTGTTTGATTGATTCAATAAATTAAATTAGCAAGATAATCTCCAGCCATTCATCAATTATGGAAGCTAGTTTCATCAATTCTTGAAATTGTTCTTCACATCTAACACCTTTAAAGGTATCAAGCCGTCGAATCTCGGCATAAAAGTGTTTTTAATGTGTTGCTTTCGAAAAGGAAATTGCAAATTGTAAAGCAATGTTACATCCTGTGCCTAGCAAGACTTTAAAAACTAGTTGCTGCAAAATCACACTTTAAAACTGCCTCGGCGTACATTTCTACGCACATTTTGGCTGCTTCCGCTTCCGGGCGTCGCTAAGGCAAAGCAAACACAACTTTTACGCTGTCTCTCCCTCAAATTTGCTTTCTTCTTGGAGTTCGCTTTGTTTTTGCTGGCACAAAAAAATCATTAAACTGATTTATATTCCGTTTGATGCCCCATTCCCCTCTGGCCAGGCTGACTGTATGTGTGTGTGTGTGTGTTGAACTTGAGTTCAAGTTGGATAAAAGGGTCGGCCCTACGAAATTCGATAATTCAAGTCAATTTCGCATGTGTTGGGGGTCGCCCAAGGGTTAAGTGATTTCTTTCGCTTTATTTTCACCGTTTTTTTTTTTCATTCTCTCTGCATTTAGTCAACTGTAAAATACAGTCGCATAAATAAACAGCCATCGCATTCAACATTTAAAGTAGCTTTAAATTTTCAACTATTGATTTTGATTATTTAACCCTGCACACTCGACATTTTCCCCAAAAGCGCTGCAGGCTAGAAACATGAAAAATCTGACCCAAAATGTTGGCTCTCACCCGCAAACCACCTTGAAAGGGTTGTCGTAATCCAACACAAAAAAAAGAAGAGAAATAATAAAATGTGCAATTCAATTTCGTTGAAATGTTTTATTATATGGATTTTGTTGTTGTGCCTGATTTTAATGTAATTGCCGGTAATAGCAAAACAGTTTTTATGGGTTAACAAGTTGTTGTTGTTGTTGTTGTTGTTGGTCCCTGACCGCTCGTAATGTTTGTTTAATAATTTTAGTTTTGGCACAAATTGAATTCTAATTTGAAATTTATTTTTATGGGGTTGGTTTTGGTTGAAATGGCCAACAGTTTTGAGACTTTATCTTTTATCACTTTAAAAAGTTCGTTTCACCAGAAATTTTAATGTGTTTTCCTGCAAATTAATTTCAAATTATACAACACGCGCATTTCAAATTGTTTACATAATTTCGTGGGGAGCAAATGGTGTTTTCTTCAAAGCGCACGCAAAGCAAAAGCAAAATCAAGCCTCAACTTTGGTAATTGTTTTTGATGTGACACGAAAAAATGGCTGTTACACAGCTCACACGCACCCACCGTCAACCCGTAGTACTACGAGATCGATTTCTCATTGATCGTTATCTCTTGGACGTCAAGAAACTGTGGAGGGTGAAAACATGTGTTGCCTACACGTTTTTTGACAATTTAAGTGTAGTTGTTGAGGTAGCGTCTGGGTAGTATTTACTCGTAACTGAACGGTTTGAGGTTAATGAATAAAATGCTTTTGATTCTAAAGCAGCCTAAATAGATAAATGGCAAACATGAGTAATCATACTGCTTTCACTGACATTCAAAAAGCTCGAAAATTACTCTCCAGCGGCTGTGGCCGGAAATGTGATTCATCACAACACTGACAGCGCTTCAATCTCCGCAATCTCAACAGCCCATTATAGTGGTGACTCCTCGGGCAGCCATTTCTTCCTTCTCCAGCGCTACACAAAATGCCCCAATGCGAGAAACTATCTCTATGAGCTCTGCATTCCACATAATGACTTCTATTTCCAATAGTGCAGGCAATATATAATATATTCTTAAACACTTTTGATCGTTTGATTTTTATACAAGCCACAACTGACTTTTTGCTGTTGCCAGGTAAACCTACAATTTTTTCTCCGAAAATGTATTCAGTGTCTGAGTACCACGATTTATGCCAAATTCCAATCAAAGATTGCATCCACAGCTTATGATCACACTATTAAATCTTTCTTTGGCTAAACCGTTCAAATCTGTTTGACCAAAATGATGGAATAAACGAGAAGGCCAAGCTGACTTCGTCTGTGCCGAAGTTTTTATACCCTTGCAAATGCGGTTTTTGAAATGTCAGAGTTTAAGAACGCTTACAAAAACAAGAAAGAAAGTCGGTCAAGCCCGACTATAACATACTCTGTACCCTTAACGTCGCAGCTCGCAATTGCTCACGAGTTATACGCGCTCATCTCTAAGTTACACTCTCTCTCTCTCTCTCTCTCTCTCTCTCTCTCTCACTAAGATTGCCGTTCAATAGAATGCTGTGGTGATGGGTGGGGGGTGTTTACTGGCCGTTTTTTGCTCATAACTTGAGTATAGTTCATCCGATCTTTATCATTCCTTCAGCAAATCGATAAATAAGGTAAGCAAATAATTGTACAAGGTATCTCTAGAAGGTACGAACGATCTACCTTCAAAACTGTAGGAGATATGACGTTTTTTCCAAATTGCGGGGGCTGGAGGGGGCGTGGCAAAAATTGAAAACAAACTTGATCTGCCTGCAAGTATAAGAAATATATGCCCCATACATGTCAAACCTCTATCTCTTACCATCTCTGAGATCTCTTCTTTCATACGGACAGACGGACAGACGGACAGACAGACAGACAGACAGACAGACAGACAGACAGACAGACAGACGGACAGACGGACACGGCTATATCGAACCGGCTGTTGATGCTGATCAAGAATATATATACTTTATAGGGTCGGAAACGATTCCTTCTCCCTGTTACATACTTTTGCACAAACTTAATATACTCTATGTACCTTCGATACAGAGTAAAAAAATAAAAAAATTTTCTAACTAAAGCCCATTTTCCGACAGATAAACATTTGATTTCGATCAAATTTCGCGAATCTTTTTGAAAACATATCAAAATAAAAAAATCGCCGAGTTTAAGAACGATAAAATTTAAAACAAAAAAGTTATTCTCACCAAGACTCATTTTCCGACCGATCGGTCCTATGGCAGCTATAAGATATAGTCATCCGATCCGGTCGGTTCCGACATATTAGCAGCGTGCAGTAAAATTATGACTCTGGCAAAGTTTCAGCTCTATGACTTTAAAACTGAGAGACTAGTTTGCGTAGAAATAGACGGACAGACAGACGGACAGACAGACAGACGGACGGACAAAGCTCAATCGACACAGCTCGTCGCCCTGATCAAGAATACATATAGTTTATGGGGTAGGAAATGAATATTTCTATGCGTTGCAAACTTCTGGGAAAAATTATAATACCCTTTGCAAGGGGATAAAAATATAGAAAAAGTAACTTCGGCTCGACCGAAGTTTATATTTATACCCCTGCAGCTGGGATAATTTATTTAAATTAAGGTTTTAAATGATATTCGTTGAACATTCTAAGCTGAGTTATTTCCCAAACTCAGCCAAAGATGGCGAAACTACTTTGAACATTTGCTTGCCAGTTTGTTATATGGCAGCTGTACGATATATTCATCCGATTTTGACCAAACTCCCCAAAATTGTGTGGAAACATAATATTCACAAGTGGAAGTTATAAAGACGCTACCATTGACAACAAAAAAGTTTTTCTCACTAGAACTACTTTTCGACAGATAGTTCCTATGACAGCTATATGCTATAGTTATCCGATTTGGACTTCAAACTTGGCAGAATTATGTGGTAGCATATAATATTGACAAGTTTGGTAGCGATAGCATTGAAAACAAAAAAAGTTTTTCCTGCTATGACTTTTTTTCAGACATTTCTTTTGTATGGCAGCTATACTATATACTTGACCGATTTTCATAAAACTTGGTGGAATTATGGGAAAGCATAAGAAATAAAATGTACATTAGTGTGTGTGACTTTAGATAACGTAAGATAATGAGAGCAAGATGACAAAGAGCGAACAGTTGAATTTAAGAGATTAATCTGGATTTCATATGAACTTCATTACACTTAAAGATAATTCAAACTAAACTATATAGCTTAAATTAATTACAACTAATACTTCATGAAATGACGAAACAACTACTAAGACTTTTTTTTAGACATATCTTTGGTATGGCAGTTATACTATATAGTTGTTGCATTGAAGACAAAAAATTTGTTCTCTTGTATTGTATCAAAGATTTATAGAAATTATAGATGACGCATGTGAAACAAAAAACGATTTTCTTGGGAGCTGACATTGGATACCAATTTTTGCTTCTAGCTGCCTTTACGAGGAATATATGTATTGAAATTTAGCTATACGGTTTAATAAATGGGTGTTGGCGGAGAGCAAAGATTTATAGATATTATAGATGACGCATGTAAAAGACAAAACGATTTTTATTGGGAGCTGACATTGGATCCCAAAAAAAATAAATAAAAAGTTTGTATGAGATGCGGTATCTATATATGTAGTGTCTTTGATTGTATATATTAAAAAATCTAAAACAGTTTGGCTTTGTGCTAGTTTTTATTTCCTATTTAGCTATTCGTGGCGGAAACAAGTTCAACATATAAGAAATCCTAAAAATCAGTTCAGCCGTTCTTGAGAACAAGTTTTTGAACATTTCTGCTGATCTTAGCGATAAATCCTATACCCAAATATAGCGTTTGGAGAGTACTTTCAAATCATGGAAAATCATTTTGGTCAGCTTGTCTTAGCAAATTAATAATGGTTGAATAAGTTCCCGTTCGTACGTTACACAAATGGGAAGTCATATTTGTAATCAACATACATTTTTATATCCTTGCAAAGGGTATTATAATTTTGCCCAGAAGTTTGCAACGCATAGAAGTATTCATTTCCGACCCCATAAACTATATATTATATATTCTTGATCAGGGCGACGAGCTGAGTCGATTGAGTTTTGTCCGTCCGTCTGTTTCTACGCAAACTAGTCTCTCAGTTTTAAAGTTATAGAGCTGAAATTTTGCACAGAGTCTTCTTTTTACTGCACGCTGTTAATATGTCAGAACCGACCGGATCGGATGACTATATCTTATAGCTGCCATAGGAACCATCGGGAAAAAAATGGGTCTTAGTGAGAAAAACTTTTTTTTTTCAATGTTAGTGTCCTTCAACTCGACCAGTATTAATAATTTATGCTTTCAAATTGATTTTCAAATTTTGGTCAATATCGGATGACTATATCTTATAGCTGTCATAGGAACCATCGGTCGGATAATGGGTCTTACTGAGAAAAACTTTTTTGTTTTCAATGTTAGCGTCCTCAAAATCGTCCATCATTAATATTATATGCTTTCAAACAGATTTGCAAACTTTGGTCAAAATCGGATGACCATATCTTATAGCTGCCATACGACCGGTCGATCGGAAAATGGGTTTTAGTGAAAATTTTTTTATTGTTTTCAAGTAAATCGTTCTTAAGGTCCGTTGATTATTAATATTAAACGCTTTCAAACTAATTTGACAAATTTGGTCGAAATCGGATGACTATTTCTTAAGGCTGCCATAGGACCGATTGGTCGGAAAATGAGTCTTAGTGAGAAAAACTTTTTTGTTTTCAACTTTATCGTTCTTAAACTCGGCGATTGTTTATTTGATATGTTTTCAAAAAGATTAGCGAAATTTGGTCGAAATCAGATGTTCATCTGTCGGAAAATGGGTTTTAGTTACAAAAGATTTTGATTTTTATCTAAGCGTTCTTAAACTCTGTCATTTCAAAAACAGCATTTGCAAGGGTATAAAAACTTCGGCACAGACGAAGTTAGCTTGTTCTTCTCGTCTTTATTTTCAGCGATTTTTGCAGTATAATCAAAAAAAAAATTGTTAAGGGATAAAGAAAAGAGGAATTCTCCACCGTCTTGGTGAGCTCTTTAGAGTGGTTCGTTCGTTCGTAATGTTTAATAATATTTTTTTGTACCTTAGATTTTTTTCCACTACTGTAAATCAGGTAGAAATGGTTAGTGTGGGGAACCGCGATTACATAATTGACCTCACTGGTAAAATTCACAAACCAATTCCCTTCGCTGAGGATGCTTAATCCATTATTTTAACAGTTATGGCTTGGATGGGGAAGCTGTATTTTGGCGAAAAAAGTTTCTTACGATGAAACAATTGTTGTATCCCTTCAGGCAGTACTGTAGTGCCTCGCAACATCTTCACAATCGCGCAGTTAGTTACTTGTTCTGCAAAGTATTTATTTCTGCTCTCATCTTCTTTGTTTGCCGATAGATTGTCTTAGCCTTTTAGTTTTACATGAGAAGAAGGATTTATGACCAATCTCATAGAAGATGATGAGCAGATAATTGCCTTTTGTTCTCTCCCTTTGCCCATATGCGACTACTTACTTTAAGCTGCTTATTTCATTAACAATGGTATCGAATTTCTATTTTAAATAGAATTTGCACTAATTTGGCCAATGACCATAGATTCCTTAACTCAATGACTATGGCATTGATAGCAAATATGTGCAATTCAGGCTACGGTGCTCTGGCATGCTGGCTGCAGCCTTCCTTCTCCCCGCTGATGTTAGGGCGCTTTGTGTGTGTGTGTGGTATGCATCTAATTAATTAAACAATTGTAAATTCCTTTGATAAATTAACGTCACCATAGCATTGACCGCACAGACACTCACACACACACACTCACAGGGAATCAAGTATGCATTTGGATGCCTGGCTATGAAGCCCACATCGTTGGTGGTTGTCTCCAAATTAATGCACATATGAGCACAATCCGACAGCTCTTAATTAATGCTAATCGAAAGGAAGGAAGACTACGCCATTTGAAAGGTTCCGTTCGGTGCAAGACAATTAAACAAATTGAAAACTGATAACGCACCTCATCAAAGCAAAGCAGCAGCGCCAGCATCCCCAGTCAATATCAAGGTTGTCCCACTATCTCCCATATACATCTGTCGGACGATAAGATAGATACGCATCTTGCTGGCTGGTCGGACCACCATATAAAAGCCCCGGGCACTTGCGAAATTGTCATTAAAGTACAGCGCTTTGTACAAAACTTCGAGCCAAGTTTCGGTAGCCACAGAGACTCACTTTGACAACCCCAAAGGAATAGCTGCCGTTTATCGACAATATGAAAGCTCAATTCGGTATGCGAAAGGAGGGGAGCAATCAAGGACTAAACTAACCCAAACACTCCTCTGGTTCTTCTTCTTTTTCAGTACTTGCCTGTGTGGCCTTATGGTTGGCCGGCATTGGTGCAGCCAGTGTGCAACCGTCTGTACGGGCAGTGAACAATAAACTCTATCGCCGTTATGTGTGCGTCAATAAGAACGATGGATTCCGTGCTTTGGTTCCGGGTTCCTGTTCACAGTACTACGAATGTCAGTCCGGTGTTGCAGTGGTTAGCACTTGTTCGCGCTTCTTTGATGCCAAAGTCCAGGGATGCGTCAACTATAATACGGGATGTGTGGAGATTAAGCCAAGCTCAACGGTTAAGGGACATTCTGCTGCTGCTGCTGCTGGTACGGCTGCCTCCGGCTCGGGATGTGAAACAACAGCGGCGCCACCCTGTGCTGAAGTGACCACAACATGCCAGCCGGAAGTGATCACCACAACTTGCCAACAAGAAGTGATCACCACAACAACATGCAAACCGAATGTGATCACCACAACAACATGCAAACAGGAAGTGATCACCACAACAACATGCAAACCTGAAGTGATCACCACAACAACATGCAAACAGGAAGTAATCACCACAACAACATGCAAACCGGAAGATGCAACAACAACAACAACCACTTGCACCACAACAACATGCAAGCCGGAAGATGCAACAACAACAACAACCACTTGCACCACAACAACATGTAGCACCACAACAACAACTTGTAGCACAACAACCACAACCCGCAGCACAACAACAACAACCTGCAGCACAACAACGACAACCCGCAGCACAACAACGACAACCTGCAGCACAACAACGACAACCTGCAGCACAACAACGACAACCTGCAGCACAACAACAACAACCTGCAGCACAACAACGACAACCTGCAGCACAACAACGACAACCTGCAGCACGACAACGACAACCTGTACAACAACAACATCAACCCCCTGTGACGAACCATTGACACCAACCCCACCCTGTGACGAACCCTTGACAACAACCCCTCCCTGTAATGAACCCATAACAACAACCCCACCCTGTAATGAACCCATAACAACAACCCCACCCTGTAATGAGCCCTTAACAACAACCACACCCTGTGGAGTACCAATCACAACTCCTTGCAGCTCCAGCGGAAGCAACAGCATTGCTAAACCCTCCTCAGTAAAGGTTAGACCCGCCCGACCACTATTGGTTCGTCCTTTGCCCGAAGCTCATGCGACCCCCATGGTTTCGGAAGTCAATGATCTGAGCATCGCCACCTACACAAGCTATGTGTGCCGCAACAAACCCGATGGCTTCATGTTGGCCTCCCTTAAGAGCTGCAACGATTATTACATCTGTCGCTATGGAAAACCTTTGCTGGTGAGCTGCGGCGACAAATACTTTAATGCTCTGAAGGGTATGTGCGATCTGCCCGAGAATACGCGTTGCGTTCAACCCCAGGCTTAGATATTCAAGATGAGAGAGACGAATCGAGACGACCACCAAAACCAGACCCCCACCTTGATAATAAGTCTAATCGATTAATAAATGCAACAGCTAGTACAAGCTATAAAAATGTAAGACATGTTGATCTTTTATTTTTTACTTTACACTTGAACCAGTTGGAGATTTTAAGGCCTGTGAGTGCAAGGTAGCGTTATACATAAATGGGGGAAAAAAGTGCAAGTGTTTGGTCACGCCAAGTCAAATCTGAAACTTCAGAAACTTCTAGTTGCTTAAAAGCACAGAAGATTGAGCTGGAAACTAAAAGTTGACATGGATATCTAGTATTCAGCTTTGGTCCACTTCATTCATTTCCAGCTTGCCATATATTAGTCGGTCCCAAATATCATCAATAAATGATTCTTCACTCAACTTCATGTTATATATATGCAAATATCCCAACTCTTACCAATTTGCTGTTGCCATAATCATACATAAAGTGCTTAGTAGGCCACTTTAGAGCATTTCGCCCCCGCCCCTAAATAGGGTGTGACCACATATGAAAGGGCATGCGACATTATTACCTTCTACCTAAATGCGGCTAGCCAAAACGAATTACGACGCACTTAAGTGGCATCACTGCGACATATATTTTCACCCCCCTCCCTTTCACAACTCGCATGTGACTTGTCAAAAAGTATTTAAGGTATTTTCCGTGACCCTCTCATGCTTTCATCCCCCCCCGTCCACCTACCCAATTTCAGTTAGGCTTTAGCGAAGAAAACGAAGCAAAAGCTTTGGCCACCCCAAACTGACCACAATGCGCTTTAGGGCTTATCGAGGGGGTTAGTGGCTGGACGGCTTAGTCAACTTGTTTTTGTTGTCTCACCCATAAAACGACGGCCTAAGCTAAAGTTACGTTTTGGCTGTAACTTTTCGGCGTTTGCCTAACAAAATAATTAAACCGAAAAGACACATATGCCACGCCTAACGATTCTTTTATGTTAATTTCGAAGACGTTAACGGTGAAAAGGGTTGCTCAGCTCAAAAATTACTGTAAAAATAAATAACGTGACACAGCATGAGAAGAACGCAACAGGATCTGTGAAAAGGGGGGGAAAATCAACACAGAGAAAACATTTTTTATTTGTTTTTTTCGGGAGACGCCCAAAGTAGAAGCAGACTTTTTAGCCGCCAGCCATTTGCCGCGACATGTTTGATGCTGGTTGGAGAAGTGGGGGGCGGCAATGGGTGTGAGCAGTTTGTGGGTTGTGAATACAAGGATGAAAATTGCAAGGTGTGTGTGTCTGAATGTTGGCAGAGTTTTTGTCTTTTGGTAGCTTAGACGAACAGACACGTTAAGACTTGGAAGCGAAAACGAGGCGCAAAGGCTTAAGTGATAAATTTGTTTTGGCTGTAAAGGGCTGAAGCAAAGCAAAGGTATAAATGAGTGTAGGGTAAACTGTTCGTTCATAAAGGGATACAATACTAATTCCTGTTCCCTTATTCCATACTGGAACTAGTTCCGAGAAACTTTACGATACTGTACTGATTAGCAAAGGTTTTTTACCTTTCTGTTGCTCAAAACTGATTCAATACCTCAAAACGTGATACTCTCAAGTAGAGCAGTGAATTCAAGTCTTGGAGGCATACCGCAAGGGGGTCTTCTTAACCCGCTTTTCTGGGTCATGGACCGTTGGACAGTTGGTGGTGGCTTATGCAAACGACATTGCTACATTGTAAATCTTCACACGGAGATACAATGTTCCAGATCTTATTCCTCCCAAGCTAAGCAATATAAGTTTGGAATTCAAAAACGCTGTCAAGTATCTAGGCGTCGTACTGGACAGGAAACTACCCTGGCACAACAATAATACTGAGCTAGTAAATAAGTTATGCATTGCCCTCTTCCGTAGGCCGTAAATGGGAACTATAACCAGCAATTTGTACAGCAATAGACACGTTCTCTCTCTTTTGCCGTCACTCGCAGAATGATACTTATTTCACAGAGTAGGTCAATGTTAACTTACAGTGCTATGTTAGCGTACAGTTGCTCCTATGCTAGCTTATGAGTAACTATACCATAGTGAGGGTAATGCGTAACTATACTATGCGATACATCTTGAGACATGTCTGCCCACTCTCTACACGTACTCGCTGCAGATACACTTTGATTACATCGTAAAGGTGTTGAAAATGCCCCAATCAAGACTGCCTCGAATTGTGGCAACGTATATGTTGGAGTCCAAAACGCAATTTTTCGCTGAGTGGGTGCAACTGGCTATGCATCAAGGCCTTGAGCACAACTTGAATGCAATAGACACGTGGGATCACCTTCATATCAACCTTCTGCAAAAGCTAGATCAACACGCACGAGATCTCTTCGAGTCCCGGGCACGCCAAAGTCAGTCTAGATATACGTACAGGGTATTGGAGTATAATCTAAATGAAACAACCTATTTCAACGATCAGTTTGACGCGTCAACAATTTCAATGCTATTTGAGGAGCGAACGGAACTCCTTTACCTAAATTACACTCCTTACAGCACAAGAACAAATGACCAATGCGAGCTGTGCAACCTACGCGAGAGGGAAGAAATATTTCATTTTGTCGCTCGGTGCCCCATTCTAGCAGAATTCAGGCGGCTTCACTTCGGCAGGCATCCTCTGGAGATAGGGGACCGTATTGCGCTGCTTAATGGGCCAAACTGGCGACCCCTTGCAATATTCTTGCGGGAATGTATGCGGTTCCGACAGGATACGGAGATCTGTAGTATTAAGTCACGAAAACATGCGGCAACAGAGTGGTCCTCTGCCTTGAGGAACGATGCAGTATCTCGGGAAGACCGGGGAAGCTGTGTGTAGTACTCTAAGGCAGAGGACAGCTTAGCCCAATACTCGAGCAGAAAGCACTGGATAACGCCAGGCTTTTAAGCCAAGCCTTTGTTAACTCTATTTTAATTTCTCTAGTATTTTGTATTTAAATATTTTATTCCTAAAATAGTGATAAATGCTATGGAGTTCTAGTATGGTGGCCAGCACAGAACATAAGAAGAAGTAATGAAATATGTGTGGCAGCTCTGGTCACACTATTTATCGTGCACCATCCCTAACGCAGCAGCAGCACGACAACCAGTTTCTGACTTGGCCTCGGCGACGGCGACGCGTCGCCTCTGCTCAACTCAACGAAAATTGTTAACATATAAGTTATATTCAATAAAGTTAGTTACACTTATCACAACAATCAGCTAAAGTGGTGACCCCGACATGATTTGAACATGCAACCTTCTGATTCATGTGACCGATCTCACGTTGATCAAGCATTCGACCAATTTTTCAGATCTTACATTGTACGCAGCCTGCCAGACGATCGTTCCTGCTTATGAAAGTATGTCGCGATGTTCGATGGTCATGCAAAACGATCCCCATACCATATCGACAACAAGCAACCTACTACAACTCGTGACACTCTTTGTTTGGCAATTAATGCCAGCCTGAGTCCAAGATATACTTAACAAGGTAGCCGCACTCGCTCTCTCACAACTTCTTATATAAGTGTCGAAATGAGTACAAAAGAGAGCTAAAGCGAGAGAGTAATGAATTTTTGTACTCGCTTGTGTCAAAACAAAGAAATTTGTACGTGCATGCAAGCTGTACACACATTTCAATCTTATTTCACAACTTTTCTCGCATATAGAGAACATCATTCTCTGGAAGAGTACTGTGGCAGCTTTGGTCACACTATTCATTGGAGTATGGAGGCATAGAAAAAACACGAAAAGTTTCAAAAACAAAACTAAGAAGCAGAACACAAAAAATTCGTACACGGAAATGCATCGCTGACAAGGGTTGTTTACAGACTGACATTCAAGAAGTAAGCAAAGAGAGCGAGAAAGCGAGTTCGGCTACTTTGTTAAGTATATCTTGCCTGAGTCTACCTACATGTTCTCGACCTCAATCGAAAGTCCACAGCGCGTGGCAAACGAAAGTTCACAACGCTTGACAAACTCAACCCTGCTTATCTACCCCCACTCGAAGCGACGTTGCACATACTCAGTACTACGGATTCAAAAGTTTCCACACTCATCAGAAACAGTTCGTCGACTCAACTACGACACAAACATCACAGCGAGAAGTATACGCAAACTTTCCTCCACATAGGAACTTATACAAATCCTGTAGATTATCCCCCCCTGACATTCCTCCCAGATATACCATAAATTTTTCAAATCATTCGTTCCCACATGTTCTCTGGGGGAGTACTGGAAGTAATGTGGCAGCTCTGGTCACACTATTCATCGTGCACCATCCCTAACGCAAATGGATCTAAGCTCGATGACAAAGTAGAAGGGGTAGTTTTCTTCACCGACTTAAATATGGAAATCTCATTCCGGCTCGCCCACTCATGATCGAAGAAGAGAACATATACATTTACTCAGATATGTAAGCAGCTCTAAGGGCTTTTGACTCGTACACCAATAACGCCCAGACGCTCACGGAATGCCGCAGATCCTTAAATGCGATCGCTCTGCATCGTTGTATCCACCTCATTTGGGTACCTGGACACCGTGACATTGAGGGTAACGAGGGTACCACCATTCAGCTCCTCCCGTAGACGAGCTATGATAGCGATGCCCTTAGCCTCATACAAGCTAATCACTACGAAACGATGGAGTAACCTGCCGGCTTGAGCTGCAGATAGGGTCACGTGTCCCTCGTTTAACCTGAAACGAACCAATAGTAATTTGCGCCAAAGTAGAGAAAACATCTCACTTCTGGTTGGGGTCTTAACGTGTCACTGACTCATCGGCAGGCATGTAGCTCGCTTGGGCGTCGCTCACAACGACCTCTGTAAAAGCTGCAAATGTGAGGAAGAGCACGAGACATTACAACATCCTCTTTGCCATTGCCCAGCCCTTAGTAGAAGGAGACTCAAAACCCTTTCTACTCAAACTCTCGGAAGTATCCGAAATAGAGATTCCGTCTTAACTGAAATTTTTAACGTCGTTACAATGGTTCAGTCGGGAGGTTCATGACGATCAGGAAAGAGTCAAAGGCTATATCTCAAGTCTGTGAATCGGTTCGAAAGCGGTTAAAAAGTGGTTCAGAGCCATGTTTCAGAAGTCATTCAAGCTATGAACTTGAAATCTGGTCTGTGGGTTGGCAATATGGAGTTGGAGATTTTAATCGAACCAGTAAAAACCAGTTTCAGAGATATTCCTCAAAAGTTATGTGATCTGTTGGTTGCAAGTGTGAGGAAGAGGACGACACATTACTGCATCTTCTTTGCCTTTGCCCAGCTCTTAGTAGAAGGAGACTCAAAACTCTTGATTACCCCCTTTCTACTCAATCTCTCAAAAGTGTCCGAGATAGAGATTCCGGCTTTGCTGAAATTTTTAACGTTGTTACAATGGTTCAGTCGGGATCTCAAGGGGGTCTATCTTGGCCTAAGTGCAGGGACAGTCTTACTGACCCTAGAGATCTCAACCTAACCTACCGTAACCTAACCTACCTTTCAATTCTGGTTAAGCAAAATCATTTTGCACATTTCTTCTGGGTTCTAAAATGTATTTAAAAAAAAATGTTCTCATACTAAAATAGTCACAATTTAATCAGCTCTTAAGCGTAAGTCCTTGGTCCAAAGTTACCAAAACAGTTGGGGTACTCGTTTAACTACAAACTTTTCGAACAAACTGTGTGTGTGTGCCCTCAAAGTAGGCCCTGAAAATAAGTTTCAAACTTATGTCACCCCTTCCAGACAAACACATCTCATTCAGTTGTATTTTTTCTCTAGAACTTTTAGCTCGGACCACTTTTTGGCTGAAAGTTTTCTAGTGAAAAATTTAATACAAATAAATTGTTTTGTTTCCTAAATCCGTGAAGTTAGGGTAAGGCAAATCAATTTAAATGTTCAGCAAAATAATTTCTCATTTAGCATTTAATAGGTAAAATGTGCATCGGCTACGGTTGCGGCAGCTATGGCTATGGTCCGAGTGGACCCTGCGGACCCTGGTTTGGTGGCTCATGCTATGGAGGTGGATATTCATCCTATTGCGGCTGCGGGCCCTGTGGTCCAGCCTGCTGGCCCTGCGGCTTGTATACTTGCTAAACTTCAGAAGGATTTCAGGAATCAATATGTGATGAATGTGGAAGAAACAACTCGGTATCATGGGGTAAGTTGAGCAAAATTGAAAATGGCTTGACAGCAGAAACAAAGCACCGCACGTTGCCAATAAAAATTTCTCAACTGAACTCGGCGAAAAGGTGGGTGAGCACAATTCAATAACTCGTGCCAGCCAGAAAACGGGTTTGGGGCTGTAAACAAAACTCTAATTTGAATTCTTCAGCTGCTGCAACGGAGAGTGTGTTTGTGTGTGTGTGTGCCCGTAAAAGCGGATTTCATTTTACAGAGAAGGCCTCGTGTGATGTCGTTTTCCATTGCCAACTGAATGAAAAAGCGCCAAAAGAAAGCGCAGGTGTAAGGGGAGACAGTCCTTGCGTGTGTGTGTGTGTGTGTGTGTGATTTTTATTACGAAATTCTTCGTGCTTTGTGTTGATTGTTTATTTTCTGTTCAGCTGAGAGAGTTTAGTAGGAGGCCCAAGAAATTGTGCTCACCAATTTGCTGGCCCCGTTGGGGGGTCCCATAAAAAACACAAAATTGGCAATGTGCACAGCTTGAAAAATCTTTGCAGTCATAAATGAAAATATATTGAAATTTATGTACAAACGTTTATATATCCTTGGCTCTTTACAGGTAGCTCTATGATTAAAATAGCGGATTTGTTGGCTACCCTAAGTCGATCCATTCAAGTTCTCAGATAATGATTTTTTTCAACTAAAATGGGAATTTGTTAACAATAAAAAATCATTCAAGCAGTTGTTGTATATCACTGCGGAAGGCGTTTAATGGTAAATGTAAGCCTAAACTAAAAGGAAAAGTTAGCATAAAAAAAGCTGCAATCAATTGATCTTATCAATAGAATAATATGGGAATGTAGACACAAACACACCATCTTCTTTTCGAAGCTATTCCAGATTTCGTTACCATTTAAAACAAATTTTTTACTTTACTATTCTGGGGATTTGATGTCAGGACTTCCAAGACTGAGCACACTAACGACTGCCTCTTAACTCACATGGCTATCAAGCACACGCGACAGAGAGCGCAAATCATAGTAAAGAATGTAGCCAAAGCTATGGTCACCGGTTGCCCCAAAGGGCCGAAGACATTTCGCTATTTACACATACACGAGCCGAACACATGCCGAAGCTGAGCCCAAGAGTAAACAGCCCTTCAGTCGCTAACTAGCCATCGATGCGGTCAGGTCGAAGCTGGTTCACGGCGTTTTATTTTCGCACACCAATACTCACTTTTTGGCCTTGCCATGAACACTAAGCACTTAGCAACAAGCCCTCATTTTTTGGGTACGTCAACAGAATTACAAATTTGGTCTGAAGAGCAGCCAGAAACAGTTCGAGAGCAGCCAATGCACTCTGAAAAATGCACTTTTGGGTAAGATTTGTGGGCCGCCGGTATCATTGGACCAAACTTTTCCAAAAACCATGAAAATTGGCATGTTACTGTCCATGGAGCGAACCGATTATGGGTATGCCCCAAATGGAAGAATTGGACTTGGTTGACAATTGGTTTCAACAAGACGGTGCCACATGCAAAACGTGACGCAAAACCATGTCCCAATTGAAAGGCGAGTTGGATGAGCTTAATTGCTCATGTGATTTGACCCCACTAGACTATTTATGGTGGGGCTATGTAAAGTCTCTAAAGCCACAGCCAGCCCTGGAAGTCAACATACGGCTGCCATCGGTGAGATACCGGCCGAAATGCTGGAAAAAGTACGCCAAAATTAGAGCTTACCGATGGACCACCTCAGGAGTAGCGGGTTAGGTCGGAAAATGAGTCGATGATAAAAACTTTTTTGTGATAATTGTCTAGTATAGCGGGACCTTACCTCAGAAAATTATAAAAAAAAATTCGCTTCGATAGATCACAAATTATGAAGAATTTTCATGCAAAAAAATCGCGGCGGACATCCATGGATTCTTTTTAAACGAATTTTGAAATGGGTTTTGTATAAAAAATATGTATATGCTTTTCGTCAAAGGCAATATGTTAGT
>JBAMBO010000364.1:0-15223 GCA_037044535.1 Lordiphosa magnipectinata | reverse complement strand
AAAAAAAGACATTGTTTTACAGCTTAGAAGTTATTTAAGCTATGATCTGAATATCTGGTCTATAGGTTGTTAAAGAGCCGTATCTCAAAAGCTATTTTAGCTATGAACTTGAAATTTAAACAGTAGATAGATAATATATAGTTGGATATTTTACTGGTTCAGGGCCAGAATCGAACCGGTTCAAAGTGGTTCAGAGCTATATATCAGAAGTCAACTAGAAATCTGGTCTGTAGTTTGGTATTATAGAGTAACATATTTTACTGGTTCAGAGACGGAATCGAACTTGCTTAAACCGGTTCAAAAGTAGCTCAGAGCTATAGCTTAGAAGTTATTTTAGCTAGTGCTTTTTTTGACTGCTGCCGAATCAAAATCAAAAAAACGAAATTCGTAAGGCAGGAAATCAGATCAGCAGTCGGTGACTTGAAAGTTTTTTATTTGATTGACTGCGACTTTTCGAATTATTGTAAGTCGAAGCAAACAGTCTATTACTACGTTTATACGCACGTCGAATTTGCAAATAACAATTTTGTGATTGACACGAAAACAATAACTGATTAGTAGACTTATTTGCAAATAGGCGTTGCCACTCTATTCAGTGATTTTGTTGTTTTCAACAGTATGGTAGCACTGCTATATTGTAAATTAGATTCATATCGACTGCAGGCGATGGAAAAAGGGATAAAAACTGAAAACAAGCGTTGCAATTGGGCGAAGGCGGATACCAAGGCACTTCTTGGACTAATGAATGAAATAAGGCCATGAAACTGCTTGATGGTAATCAGGCAGCACTAAAAAATACACTTATTTACGTATGGTATTTAGCGTATAAACGGAGAGTTAGTTATTTACAATTTATTTCTATTTGCAAATAGATGGCGTGTAAACGTAGTATATGACAACTTCGAATGTCGACACTCAGTAATTTGAAAGTTTTTCATTTAATTGATTGCGGATTTTCTAAATATTGTAAGGGCCAAATTGCATATCTTCTAGGAACTGCAGTGTCTGAAAAAGTTACAAATTACTCTGTTAAAATCTGTCAAAATTTGTATATGAAAATCTTATATTACTTCTCTTTACTTCACAACTGCTTAGAGGGCTTTAGGTGACAATATGGTTTTAAATAACAGCAGAGAAATCTGCCCGTTCATCTAAGCAGGCACCGTTACTGTAAAAACCCCGTTAGAAGAACACATAACAAACGAAATGGCCTATATCAAAACCAACACGTTACTGAAGAATGCTTAAATCGCGAAAAGGCCAAGAAGAGTCAAAAATAGTAAAAGTCAAACCAAATCATCCAAGATACAACGCAAGAGCACGAGTCTAAGTTAAGGGGTAATACGTAGTTAGCATTTTCAAACAATCGATTTTTTGTTTTTTGCATATTTTTAATGTACATACTTTTAAGTAGTCACGCAGAAAATTTTAAGCCAATTATTTTCCAAGTAACACGCATATTTGTAAAGACTTGTCAGGTAAATTTACAGTGCTATTAAAACTTTAAACTCGTTTTTCTCAAAACTGTATTTTCAAAGTCGGTGATCACGACTACTCAAAAACGGCAGAACCAATCGTTTTGAAATTCTAACACAACCTTCCCAGATATATAATACTACTCAGGTATTGATAGAAGAAATAATATTTCGGCTATTTCTATTTTTTCAAAAATATTTACGTGGAAATTTTGATCGACACTTCGATTTTTTTTACCAAGCCGCCATTTGGTCAAAAATGGCAATATCGATTATTCCTTCGATCATTACTTGGATTTATTTATTCACTAAAAGAATCTGTTTGGTTTTTTGATTTCGGATGAACAATTCCAGAGAAATGGTGGTCACCGTCAAACACCTTTTTTTTAAGACCTCCAGGAGATCGTCTGCAGAAGCACACCAGATCAATATTTTTACAAATTAAAAGAAATAAATTGAAATAAATCCCTTTTCACATAAAATGTATAAAAAACCGTATTTTTTCGGCCATTTAACTGTCGATGGTCAAAGAACCGCTAAATTGATTTTCCAGACAAAAAATGTATACTCGTTGCTGTATGACTGTGATAACGTATACCACGGATGACCAATGATGAGTGTGCAAAGTTGAACTATCAAAATGCACAGCTGTGCCCAACGATGTGTATATTCCAAGGCTGCAAACTTCTAAAATTTTTCAGAATTTTCTGGTTCGAACCCATCAAGAACTGTAAGTTTTTCATTTTATCGACTGCGACTTATCGAGACCAAAAAATTTCATGAGGTTAAAAACACTATGTTTTATCATATTTTTAATGGGGAAACAGTCAAATTGAACTAATGTATGCCAATCTTATAATTATTCAAAACAAATTTCGAAATATTCGGTTTCACGCTAGCGCCATTTTTCTCATTTGTAAATTAATATTGCTCACTTTTTTTTTATAAAAGTGCCTATAGATTTCTTTTATTTTTGCTATCTAAAATATTTCTGAGGGTACCAATGGTCAAAAAAGAATGCAACAGAAACCATGAGAAACTATGTGATTGAAGTTAGCTTTAAATCAGGGCTTAACCCCGAAACGAATTTCGGTTCTGGTACCGGTATCGGTTAAAGGTTCTATTTCAGTTTTCAACTAATTTCGGTTTTCGGTTTCGATACGGTACCCGGTTTTTTTATTTTGGTATACCGGTACGTACCGGTATAAGTAGTACTTATTTTTAACATTGGAAAAATGTAATTCTGAGATAAAGCTTCCTGAGTAATAAACAGAGTTAAAATTCAATTCAATTGTGGGTGAGTCCATACAACTCCTTAGCAGATTCATTATAAATTTTACGCCAGAGAATAGCCGTTCCACGCTAACCTGCGTAGCTGGAACAGAAAGCAAGTCTGTTGATATCACACTTAGGACACAATTAATGTACTTTTATCACCAATTTTATTTTCCTGCAATATCATATATGCCTCAACTTCGTCGGCGCTTTTAGATGAACTTGTATTAGAACTGCCTTCATCATTAAGCAGTAATTGGTCAGCAACCGACGAAACTTGTGCATAAATATTTATTAAAAGATTGATTTACAATTTTATTGCTCAGTAAATAGCGTTACGTTATAACTAGGGTCCAAAAATATGCCACAAGGAAAAACTAATATTCAACTGGTACACTAAACCAATGGCATCGGGCAGATTAATTAATTACAGTTCAAAACACCCACCCAACCAGAAAATCAACAGTAGAAGAACACATAAAAAAGCATTGTTTTCAAAAAGTGATTTCTCTCGCTTTCTTTGAACAGACGTTTTCGCTATAGAGGACGCATTTTTTCATATTTCCAATTTGCAGTGTATCAAAATGAAAAATAATAATCACCCAAAACTATATTTACGGCTTAAAGTTTAGTTGTGGCCAGCTCCGCTGGTTTTAACATGCGTACAATTTCGCAACCTGTGTCCCACTCGTTCCGGTGCAGAAGAAAGTCGCTATCTGGAGCCGCAAAACTGGAGCAAAGGTTGAAGATCCTCACCAAATCTACGATGCGCTCTGCAAAGGTGAAAAAAACCGAAACTGTACCGGTACCAACGTTTCGATTTCGTTTCGGTGCTATCGGTTCCATTAATATCGGTAAACTGTTTTCGGTTCTCAAAAAAAAATTTGTATCGGTTCCTGTTCCAGTACGTGATTTGAAACGGTTTTTTTTCGGTTAACGGTTCCGGTTCCGGCATTAAGCCCTGCTTTAAATTTTCGCTTCGGATTACACTTTGCAAGTCGAAAAAAAAGACATGACCGAAATCAACAACCCCCTATTTGGCTCCCAGGAATCGAACTGCATTATTACGTTTTTGAGTTACCGCGACGCTTTCATGCGATTTTTTACGATTTTGCTATTTTAAAGAGAAAAAAACATTTTATGACAGTTTCTAACTTGAACAGTGGTATTTTTTTTTGGTAAACTTCCTTCAGCAAGGTTTCTTGAAATGTTCCAGACTAAAAGTTTTGCGAACACTCCAATCCCCGATATTGGGGTTTTGGTGGTCTTTTGAGTCGATATGACGGAAAAATCGAATATAAACATTTTTTTCGCGTTTACGCTCATGTTGCTCCAGTATTAAATTTTTCGTATCCGATGTTTATTCACAAATGTGCAGCTTGTTAAGCCAAGAAGCTTTCCCAAAGAAATCATGGTGATAAAGACTACCCTTCAAAAAATATACAGTTAACTAAAACTAATATTTTAATATTTTTCAAAACATTTTATAGCAACTATATTTGTGTGTACATATATAATGTTTGTTTCTGCCTTTCGGGCTCCGTTTGGCGGACAAATAAAGCGACTTCACGAGTTTTTCCCGCCTTTTTCCCGTCGGTTGGAAAACTTTAAATAAAACACCCGGGCTTGGCGTTCGCTCGTCGCCTTGCCGTCTGCTCAAACAAACTCCGGTGGTCCTCTCTATCTGAGTTGAGCAGGCCGCGACTCTAAACTCCTGGCAAACAGCTGACGAGAGAGAAAGTCCCAAAAATGTATACGGGAGATCTGGTGCCAAACCTGGAATGTTTGGACACAAACGAAAGAAAGTCCCTTACTAAAAACGAAGGCTGCAAACCGGTCCGGAACCGGACTCCTGAGAACCGGTTCGGTTCGGGGTTTTAGGAGTTCGCGAACCGGACCATGAACCGGGCTCTCTATATTTCTGACTCCACGAACCTGAATCCGAACCGGACCACTTTATCGAAAAATGAGGTTCGGTTCACCAATTTAATTAATTTATTCAACATACATAGTGAAAATCTCTGGAGATTTTATTTTTGATGTAAAGTGACAAGATAAAGTGTGATGATGATGATAGATTATACGGAAAGAAACCGTTTGACCATATGATGAATCAACTTGGCTCTGAACGGACAGTATAGATCACAATTACTACCAAGTGATTTATATTACGCTTGGTTTTCACGCCACGCAATTATTTTAAAATCTTCAGCGTTTATCACTATCTAAGTGCCCCGACAATCATTCTTCTACTATGAGCTCTGTACCAGTAATGGTTGCAGTATTCTCAGACCCGGGATTTCATATTTTGCTTACAAAAAACAGTTGCAAAGCAACTGAATCAACGTCTGATTGTGAAGAAGAGTAGAGTTATGAAAGCCATAGAAAGCAATAAAAAATATCAAATATAAAAGCTGTGAATGATGCTATAGATTTCTTTGGAAATTGTCAAAGTACGTTACATACATCGACAAATGTTTTAGAATTTTGGAAAGGTCATAAAAACGAAGACTACAAAATATTGCCTTTACTATACCTGCAGCTCAGGTATCAGTTGAAGGAGCATTTTCAACACTTAAGGAGGTCTTATAGTTTAGACGGCCGAATTTGACCTGTTTTTTAAAAAATAGTGGAAAGAAAACGCGTAAAGATTTTTAAATTCTTTTTTTTGTATATGGTAGGGCAATTCATAAAAAAACATGCAAAATCTAAAATGTGTGAATGCGAGGGGTGTTCGAAAAGTTCTCGGCCTCCAAAGACGGGTCTCCATAAATAAAGAGTCCAATGTTCGCACGACTGCGGAAGTATACCGCATCCGAAAAAAAAAACAAAAACGGGGAATGAGTAAGCATAAATGCCTTTATCGTGAAATTTTTTTTTGTGGAAATGGCAGCCATTTAAAAATGAAAAATGGACTATTCACTTTTTGTTTTTTGGTCCTGTGTACAAAAAAAATTGTAAAAAAAGTTTTTGGCGATGATCGAGGTTCGATAGCGCCGTTGATTCTGCGTCGTTTGGCCCTTATTTCATCAAAATCGGTCCAGAAAAACTTGAGTTATCGTGCGAACATGTTTGAAAAACATTGTATCGAGAAAATTCCGTTTAAAGTTTTGATCAAATAAAAATTATTTTTAACAGATTTTAAACATGGATTTAATGCAATTGGGTGTTAGCTTTCACTGAAAAAAAATTATCAAAATCGGTTCAACAGTTATCAAGGAATTTCGGACAAAGTGCGTCAAGACTTGGCAAAAAAAAAATCTCATACAATTTTTAAGTACATTTTTTTACAAAAGCAACTTTTTTCAAAACTAGTAAAATTTTATAACTTTAATTAAAGTCTTTTGATAAAAAAAAGAAAAAATAGAATTTTAAAAAGTACAAGGGTAGATGAAAATCTTTTTCATATACGAGGGTCGGAAAAAAATTGATTTTGTTTATTGTTGTAAAATATATTGTCGGATTTGCTTGGGGTGATGGAAATTAAACCGCGTGAATTAAGACCGCGGTCGGCGGTCTAATTGCATTCTGCAAAATGAATCTAGGCCGCGACCATCAAATGAAATTAGACCGCCAGCACAAAATGAAACGAGAGCGTAAGTTAAAGTCGGCTCTAACCGACTTCGATATACCCGTTACTCATGGAAACAAATGTTTAATAGCCTTCCTGTATGCCTGAGGTGGGTCAGCCGAAAAGTATGCAACATTTTTTTAACTCGGCTATTTATCATCCGATCTTGATGAAAATTTCAGGGCTTATAGATGTTGCGAATATTAATCTACGTTTTAAATTTGAGATCGATATCTCAAAAAATTGTGGGAGTTATTCACCATTTTTTATTGTGGGGGCGGGGGTGGGCGTGGCAAAAATTTGAAATAAACTTGATCTGCGTGCAGACAATAGGAGTCTACATTTCAAAATTGGTTGCTCTAGCTCATCTAGTCTCTGAGATCTAGGTGTTCATACAGACAGACGGACGGACGGACGGACGGACGGACGGACAGACGGACAGACGGACATGGCTATATCGACTCGGCTGTTGATGCTGATCAAGAATATATATCCTTTATATGGTCGGATATGATTCCTTCTGCCTGTTACATACATTTGCACGACTTTAGTATACCCTTTTACTCTACGAGTAACGGGTATAATTAGACCGCGTTCCATTTTGTGATGGGGGTCTAATTTCATTTTGTGATGGCGGTCTAAATTCATTTTGCAAAATGAAATTAGACTTCGCGGTCTTATTTCATTTTGTGCTGGCGGTCTAATTTCATTTGATGGTCGCGGCCTAAATTCATTTTGCAGAATGCAATTAGACCGCCGACCGCGGTCTTAATTCACGCGGTCTAATTTCCACCACCCTTATAGACTATTCCATATTTTGTATTTTTATACCCTGTTCCCATTAAAATTGGAAAAAGGGGGATCATGAAGTTGTGCAAATGTATGTAACAGCCAGAAGGAAGCTTCTCCGACCCTATAAAGTATATATATTCTTGATCAGCATCAACAGCCGAGTCGACATAGCCATGTCCGTCTGTCCGTCTGTCTGTATGAACGCGTCGATCTCAGAGACCATAAGAGATAGAGACACAAAGGGGGAGGCGTTCACTTCATGCAGGCAGCGCTGCCTGCGCAGGCCGCGTCTGAGCGCGCGTGTGTGTGTTTGTGTGCGCTCGTATGTGTGAACGCGTTTGTGTATGTGAGTGTTTTTATATGTGTGTCTCAATTGAACAGGGTATTTTGTAGTCGGAAAACTCGACTACAGCGCTCTTACTTGTTTTACGTAGTTGACATGAAAGAACATATGATGGGATTATTTACTCATATATATTATTATGTTTTCGAATTTACCTTTGAATTTTATACGTTCATGTCTTATTTAACAAATACAGAGAATGCTATCTCAAGAATCACAAGAATGTGATTTGATCGCAGTAACATAATTGCATTCAATGTGGTTAAGTCCGTACTACTGATTAGCGGATTCTTGATTAATTTTACGCCAGAGAATAGGCGTTCCACGCTAACCTGCGTAGCTGTAACAGAAAGCACGACTTTTGAAATCTCATACAATTCTCAGAACTTTTCGGAGGATTCTGACCACCAGTTAAGAAAGTTTTCATGGTTTCAAACACATTTAAGTGCGATTTTGCTCTAGCAAGGATGAATTTGTCAAAACCATCTCTTAGATCTGATTGTTCATACGGACGGACGGAGATGGCTATACCGACTCGGCTGTTGATGCTGATCAAGAATATATACTTTAGTCAGAAATGATTCCTTCTCCCTCTTACAAAATTTTGCACAAACTCATTACATACATTTGGTACAGAGTATTAAAACCGGTACCAACGTTTCGGTTTTGTTCCGGTGCTATCGGTTCCAATAATAACGGTAAACGGTTTTCGGTATTAAAAAAAAATTTGTATCGGTTCCGGTTCTGGTACGTGATTTGAAACTGTTTATTTCGGGTCACAGTTCCGGTTCCGGTATTAGAGCCTGTTCTGAAGCTTTTCTGCTGTGCGAGTATTGAGAGAAAAGCAAATCAAAATGAGTTTTTAGCTTAACGGATATGTTAGTTATCGATTACAAAACGATACTGGAGCCAATATTTATTTTTAAATTTGAATTAATCGCCGCTAAATCAGTCGTTTCTCCCACTGTGCACTGGTATGAAATTTTCGATATATAATACAACAATAAATTTTTGATGACTTAAATTTTTAATTAAAAAAAAAAACAGGTAAGAGCGCTGTAGTTGAGTGTTCCGACTACAAAATACCCTGTTCAATTGAGACACACATTCAAATAAACTCACATACACAAACGCTCACACGCATACGCGCGCACATACGCAGACACGCACGCGCGCGCACTTTCTGCCTAGCTGCCAGCATGCAGTTGCTGCCCCCTCACTCCTAGAAGCAAAATTGATTTGTTGTTGTTGTAGCGGCTATATGTGTGAATTGGGTGTGTACGTGTAGGAAAGAGAGAGAGAGAGACAAGTGTGATTTTAGAAAGGTGTGAAACGTGAAAAATGTTGGAGGATAGTGAAGTGGGTTATAGGGGGGGAATCGAGTCCCCAAGGTCCAGCCCCAGGAAGGCTGCGCATTCCTTTGGGTGGGTCCATAAGTGTGTTGGTGTGAATGTGGTGGGAGCACTTGGACAGTTGAAAAGGTGTCGGGTGTCGTGGGGGCTTCCTTTGCAGCTCGGACATTCATCTGCAACCTCTGGGTTGATCCTCGAGAGGTAACTGTTTAGGGAGCAGAAGTAGCCCGATCTGAGCTGCGCAAGGGTGGTTCTGGTGGTCCTGGGCAGCTGGTTTTCGACTTTGCTGATTGGTGGTGGTCTACCCCCAAGAACAACATTGATCCTTCGCCCGTTTATGGCACGTTGGACTGTCCTCTTGTGGATTTCCTCCAGCACGTGGTGGGATTCGAGGGCTGACAAGCTGTTGGCGTTATTTGTCATTTGTGCAACCTTTGGCAGGAAAATCATGACGTCTTGCCTGCTTGTGCGTGGTGGGAGGGGGACCTTTAGCGAGGTGTGGTTTGCATGGACTTCCACAAGGCTGCTTGCTAGGAATTGTGGTCGAGCATGGTGCAGTGGGCTCTGACTCCAAGGATCTGGGTTTCCTCATGTAGGTTATCCTCATGGGTCATGGAGTGACATCCAGTGACCGTCCTTAGAGCAGCATTCTGCGCTCGTTGCAGGTTTCCCCACTGAGTGTCACTGACTGCTGCAGACCAAGCGGGTGCAGCGTAATCGGCCAGTGTCCTACCAATGGCTTTGTAAGTGGTAAGAAGCATCTCCTATTCTTTACCCCACGAACTCCCAGAGATAGCTTTGAGTGCTCGGTTTCTCTCTCTAATCTTGCGAGCGGTGTTCTCGGTGTGCTTCGCAAAGAAAAAGAGGTTGTCGAACGTCACCCCCAAAACTTTTGGGTACTTGCTTGTGGGAATTGTTTGTCCATCCACGATGACGTCGATCTGAGTGTTGAATATCTTAGTCCACGTGGTGAAAATGGTGGCTTTGGACTTTTCGGGAGATATGGCGAGGTTTCGGCTCGCAAAGAAGGCGGTGACAGTAGGGAGGTAGGAGTTTAGACTCTCAACTACCTTGTGATGGTCCCTATCTGCTCCAAGGATGGTGCAGTCATCCGCGTAGCTCACAAGTTTAAGCTGAGGTGGAGGCAGCGGCATTGTGGAGATGTAGAAGTTGAAGAGGAGGGGTGAGAGTACCCCTCCTTGAGGTACTCCCTGCTTCAACTTCCTATATGTTGATTTTCCATACCGGAATGCAACATATGCTTGTCTGCCTGTGAAGTAGTTTGCAAGCCAGCGCTTCAGGGTGTTCGGAAGCGGCGTTGTTTCGTGGGAATTTTTTCTTGTTTTTACTCGGATCTTATTTTCCTTTTTAGAGTAGATATATAGGTGTAAGGTGTAAAGTATATATAGATATAAGGCCTAGCATAATATATATTAAGCCACGTTCTCACTTTAAAATTGTGGCTCCGACAGTTTTTTGCGCTTTAAGGGGGGAGGGGGGGATATTTTGAAATTCTGAAACAAACTTGATCTGGGTACGGTATACACCTATGTGCATGCTAAAATTTGTGTCTCTATCTCTAATAGTCTCTGAGATCGACGCGATCATACAGTCAGACAGACGGACATGGCTATATCGACTCCGCTGTTGATGCTGATCAAGAATATATATACTTTATAGGGTCGGATAAGATTCCTTCTGTCTGTTACATTCATTTGCACAACTTCATGATCCCCTTTTCCTATTTTTAATGGGAACAGGGTATAAAAAGGGCCGATACGGGACTTGGCGATTGCTACTGTTGTCGGATTTTTTGTTACAAGCCTGCCTTGGGATTCCCAAGCGGTTCCACCTAAATGTACCAAATCTTCTACTGTGCAGCCGTTCTTGAGACACACACGACTTTGTTTTATATACATAGAAGAAGATAGAAGATATATAGATGCAACATATTTGTTAATGGTTCTCATTAAAAAATTTTGATTTGTAACTGTCCTGTGTCGTCGTCCTTGGTGGTTGTACTCGCCTCAAATTAGGGATTTGTAACGCCTAAAGAGACCATAAAGAGACCCCCTTGTGACGTGCCCCTAAACTATCCGAGTGGAGCTCCTTTAGGATAGGTAAATCAATTTTCTGGTGGTATCTGTGTATGGTATCTATGTTGTTTCAAACTTACCCTTGTGGAATATTTTTCCAAGATTATTGATGCAGCACAAGTTACCGTGTGCGAAGGGCACTGAGCGCCTACCTAAAGAAAAAAATTCATAAAAATTGTCGTTAGTTTTAAATAAATTGATTTAGTTACCTACTACTCGCAATTGTTTTGGTACAAGGTTTTTTGGTCATAAACTGATGTTGCCAATTCCTCAATGCAATCTGCACCTCGTTTATTTCGTTCTTGTTCTTCGGGTTGGTTTGAATACACATCTGTGGGCGATCCACTGAGACAACATCAATATACTGAATGTGATTCCTGGAATGGAAGTGCTGACCATTTATTTTGTCCAAATTTAGGCAAAAAAAAGCACCCTCAAGTGAGTGGTTACTTAGCCAATGCCAAATGGTGGGCTTTGTCAATTTCAATTTGCGCATTTTCCGGTCATTAGACCATGCTAGCAACCCGCGGTAGCAATGTTCGCATAACCTTTTTGGTTCATACCAAATGGTTTCCAGATACGGTGTCAAGAAATACCCTTCGTATGCATTCGCAACAGAATTTGAAATGATGCGGGCCTTCTTCGCCGGCGTAAATAGTCCACAAACATAGCAATAATAGTTCATGTTTGGACAATGGTCCGTGGTCCTCTCAATATTTTTCTTTTTAAACATCGCAAAATAAATTAATTTTTTGGAAACCAAGTTGAAACAGCAACAACTCTGTTTGCCATAAAACGAAACGTTATTGAGTTAATAATGTTTAGAAACGAAAAATGTCTTCCAGCAATCATGGCATTTTATTAATCAACGGCTTCAGTTACTCATCTCCATTCGATTTATTCAAACTGAATAGGTTCTTATTACCGAAATCAGAGATCTATTTAAGTGAAATAGTCTTTGGATGCTTCAGATCAAGGAAAATTAGCATAACACCGCAAGATTTATTGGAGGTCCACTAAAGACATTTTTTAATGATATGATCTGTTTTCCTGCTGGTGATGAAGCGCTTAACTCATAAAATTTATTACATAATTTTGGTGAAGTTGGTTTCAACCCAAATGGTCAATGTTGTTCTAAGGCAATTGCTGGTACAAAATTGCCTATAGACCGCGAAAAAAAGCTTTCTTTGTGAATCTGAAAACACAGTTCGGTCTATTTTTACGTCTAGCTCATAGTCCATATGGAGTGGTTCGTGGGTGAATATAAAAATGGTACTCCAAATCACGGTTTTTTGGCTGACGAATCCCATCTTTGAGGGACATGCAATAGTCCATCATACCATCAGAAATATTGATTTTAATAAAAATCTATCGTGCACTTTTAAAGATATTCAAGATGTAAGGTTTAACTCCTTCTGGAGGTACCTTAACCAATTGTACGATTGAAGTGAATTTTTTGTATGGCGTTTTCCATGACCCTGTCCACATTTGCTGAATTTTTCAGATTTTTATCTTAAGCCTCTAAAAACTAAGTTAAAATTGTTGTCGTTGTGTGTTGCAGGTACAAAAGTACCCATAAAACGCGAGCCGAGGCTTTATTTGAAAAACTGGGTATGAGGTGATGCTTACAGAGGTCCCTTTCATCATAATTTAAGGGTCTCATGCCGGGTTTTTAAAAAAAGTTGGATTTTGTCGAACTGTGATATATATGAAGTCTGGCTGCTGGTGCGGGAGGTTGTGGGTTCGATCCCACCTCGGACTATCTAATAAAAAGTTTTTAATTTTTTTAAGAAAATTGCTTTTACACATCCGTTCACCTTCACCAGCTACTGGCGCCAGCCATGAAAAAGCAAAAATTCTCTAACTATTGCCGTTCGGATTCGGCGTTAAACTGTAGGTCCCTTTTTCCTTTGCGAAAAATTATAAGCACACTCGCCAAGAGATTGAGAGAAGCTTGGCCCTGGCCCTCCTTTGGAGGTGCTGTTTGAGCCAATTATTAATTTTTACAATGGACCATTTATTTTGTCATCGGGACCGATCACAACAAATTGTAGTAGCATGTTGTTTGCTCCACAATTTCTTGATGCGCACAAGTCCTGATCCGTATGGAACATTTAAAAATTCTCAAGTTCCAGAAAGCGCTGCATTTGTGCCTCTTTCCGTGGCCGGCCTCAGGACTACCCCAAATATGTCCGGAATAATATTAAGAACTATGTTAACTCCGAATCCGGGTCCGTCCATGGCAAGACGAATCGGCAGGTGTCCGTAGGATTTAAAATACAATGAGTTTGAATATATGAATATGAATATAATGAATGTTTAATGAACATTGCTCATATTTTATTTTTATTCTGAACCTTATTATCTAATAACTGAAAATACAAAAAAACTCATAATCTATTCTTAAATCTACTTGGCTGCCTTGTAGTGCTCCCAGAGAACTTCCGTCATTGCCTTTTCGGCGTCTTCTGCTTGTTGTATGGGCATTTTATTCAGCAAATCGTCCCAATAATTAAAAATCGATCAGACAAGTGGAGGCGGAGGAGCCACAGGAGTGGGACGTGCAACGAGCTCAGCATGCTTACTTAGATATGTGTCCAGCATACCAACCATTTGGTTTGACGTTGAAGGCTCGTTGGTCTTCTGCTTCTTGCTGTGTTTTGACTGCTGTATAATTAAATGTATTGATGAGCCATGAGGTTGCTAGTTGACATGACCAATATACTTACATAAGAGTACGAAGATGAATCTAGAGATCCGCTTGGCTCAAAATCTACCTCCTCCAAGTCGACATTTTCGCCGCTCTTTAACTCTATAAACCTAGAGTCGTCCTCAATTTTGAAGCACCTTGGCTTGTCGACGGGATGTCCTCGAAAGCAGAACTATATGTACTGAAAGAATTAATAAGTATAAATTTAAATATACAAGTAAATACACATATTTTAACTTAAGCCTCATTTACACGACCTGATCACTCAGCTGAGTTTTCGTCTGATTTGTGTCTGACCGTGTAAAAAGGCGACTGAGGCTACTCAGCTGAGTGAATCAGTTAAAATAGAATCGGTCCTGTTACATTAATGGGTTGCCTAACTGCAGTGTGCTGGCGTTGCCACTTTCTGGCTGACGATATACATTTGTTATCGATTTTTGGCTATTGTTAAGTTTTTCTTGTATATGAATTAATTCGTATTAAAATTAAACAAATAAATTGCCGATCGCCATGAACTAACCAAAGAAGAGAAAGTAAGCGTGTATAATTTGTATAACTATTGCTTTTAGCATAGACATTACACTTCTTTTGTAGACATCTGCCGAGTGGACCAAGGATGAGGTTACGCGGCTGATTGACATGTACTAGGGTGAGCCTGCTCTTTACGACTCCTCCAATCCCACCTACAAGAGCAAATTTCTCCATTGGGGCAATCCTGTAGGATCTGCTCTTGTAGGTGGGATTGAAGGAGTCGTACAAAGCAGGCTCACCCTCGTACATGTCAATCAGCAGCGTAATTAAAGAAAGCTAACAGCAAAAGCTGGATGGGCACAGATGAGCGGGAGAGCCCATATTGGTTCCACCGTTGTCGCTTTTTCGGCGTCTTCGCTCTATTAAGTCTCGAGCATCGGAGTCTACCTATTCAGTATGTTGTACAGCCGCGTATTTGCAATTTGAAGTTGATTGACTTTATTGCAGGAGGCCAATGAACGTGACAGGGTCGTTTTCAGAGGATTCATTTTTGGAGCAGCCGGATCCAAAACGGGCCAACAATGAAGAAAATATCGCAAGCGACAAGCGGACCGAGGTGTTGGAGAAGGCTATATTGGGTGCATGTAATAACGCCCGCGGGCTTTGTCACTTTTGAAAGTGTCATAACGCCCGCTTTCAGTGCGACATAACAGCCGCGGGCGTTATGTCACTTTCAAAAGTGACTTAACGCAAACATTTTCAAAAACATGTTTTTTGCATAGACAGCGAGAAACTGCAGCTAGAAATTTTACTTAATGTACCGTTCATTATGTTATCTCTTGAATGAAAGTTCTGTTCATAATGTCTTATCTTTTCTGCATCTTACGCATAATGATATTCATATTAGTGTATCATTGATGTTTGAGCAGCGTGGCAGCGAAATGGATTAAGTTTACGAGAATAGATTTGTTGCTGGATTTCGAAAAAATTCGAAACTGTTGTTGCTTCCAACACAGCAACAATTGTTTAAAATTTAGGATTCGACCCTAAATAGTTCGCGGTTTGTTTGCTACATTAAAAATTGTGGTGTTACCCGTAAATTAAATTTTTTTTGCCTGCGGCACATTCTAAATTGTTC
>JBAMBO010000361.1:0-138572 GCA_037044535.1 Lordiphosa magnipectinata | reverse complement strand
ACTAACTAGAAAGAAGAAAAACTAACTAACTTGAAAACTAGAAATTATATACCCAAATGTCTTCCGCTGCGTTTATCAAGTTGCAATATACATTCAGGTCGGTTCCGAATTCAGATTGTTTTCAAAAAATTTTCAACAAAAACTAACTTTTTATACTCTGTATCAAAGGTACTCAGAGTATATTCAGTTTGTGCAAAAGTATGTAACAGGGGGATGGAATCATTGCCGGCCCTATAAAGTATATATATTCTTGATGAGCATCAACAGCCGAGTCGATATAGCCATATCCGTCTGTCTGTCTGTCCGTCTGTATGAACGCAGAGATCTCACAGATGGTAAGAGATAGAGGTTTGACAGGTATGAGACAAATATTTCTTATACTTGCAGGCATATCAAGTTTATTTTCATTCGCCTGTGCAATTTGGTAAAAACTACATAGCTCCCACAGTTTCGTGAATAGATGTTTTTTACCTTCTAGAGATATCTAGTAATCAAAATTATTTTTCGATTTGCTGAAGGAATAGTAAAGATCGGATCAACGATACACAAGTTATGTGCAAAAAAAGGCCAATTAACACATTTAAAATTTTCATATTTCTTTGATTTTCAGAAGTTTTAAATAAACCAAAACTGGTGTAGGTCGTGAAGTTTATGGGGATGTCCTATGGAATATTTCGGAGGAAAGGAAGCTGAGTAACTTTCCTGGGATCAAATCAATATTTCATATCGAGCTCAAAAACAATCTTGAACATGCTTAAAATGATCCTGTACTGCGATTAAATTGTTCTCGAATTTTTAGCTTAATTCAATCTTTTTTAAGATCCCCCGAGATAAATGTAGTCCTTTTTAGGCTTAAAAAAGTCGGATCAACTCAATCCTTTTTCGGATCGGGTCAAGAATATCCGGGGATTACGTTGTTTTCATTATCGATTGGGATTGATTTGATCCCGTATGGATTGATTTTTTTTTGAGCGTTTGAGTTAGAGATGTAAGATGCATAAAAGTGTTAGAGTTAGAGATGTAATAGCCTATTTCCACCAAAGAAATGAAGCTTCATTTCTTGAAATGACAAGAAATGAAGAAAATTATATCATTTCTTCCATACAAATTGTTGTTGCATTTTGCCCTTCATTTCCTTCATTTCTCAAAAATGATGGCATTCCCCACGAAGGAATTTGGTATTTTTTAAAAAAGTACTCGCTACTCTCTGGCACTACTCGTTACTCTCTGGAAATAGAAAGTGTCATCACCAATAAACTATTGATTTGAATTTAAAAATAAGGCGCAATTTTGTTTATAATATAATTTAGTCAAAATAAGTTGTGTATTTAGCTTTCTGCTGATTATTCAGGGCGTTAACAATGCGTTCGCCCAGGGTAATTGCTTTCTTGCCGGGTATGTCTTTTTTTGGGTAAATATTGCAAAAACTCCCCGTGAGTTTGAAAGTGGCGCCTGTTGTTTAAATCAAACCATTCAGCTGTTTTTGTCAACGTGGCATTGCGAATATCAAAATGATGAAGATTTGTCAATGGAAACAGCATCATTTTTAGAAATGAAAATGATAAGAAATGAAGCCAGTGGAAATAGGCTATAAGATGCATAAAAGTTTGATGACATCGAGTATCGAGTTGCCAGTGATGTGCGAATGACGGGAACTGTGACTGAAGCTGCGATTGGAGTGGAATGAATTGTCCCTACTGAGCCCATAGTAGCATCGGTTTGCTTAAGTAATTACACTGTGACACATTTTTGAACTCAAAAAAGTTGATCGCGTCGAGACCAAAAAGTTCTGAAAGGGTGTTATAGTAGTATAAAAACCCTGTCTTGGTTTGGTCTTATTAGCTGCCGTTTTCTTTTTATTGCACTTTGAGCTTTTCAGCTTCAGAGTAGGATTAACGATTCCATATCTCGTAAACTATTTTGAATTTTGCTTTAAAATCAACTTCATATTGAAACCCATTTCAATTTTGGACAAGTGATGCAGCACAAAGTTTTCGCTTAGACTAAAATAAACAAGCCGTTAGAACGAACCAACTTCATTCAGTTACTCTATCACATAGTTATAGGTCCACAAGCACGTACAACTGTTATAAAAACTCGAAAAAACGAACATTTTCGGGAAAAATTTAATAAAATTTAATTTTATTATTTACAGTTTTTAAGTTATGTTTTCTTACTTTTTTCTTGATTTAATACAAAACAGTCGAAATTTTTGACTGTGTCAGCCAATTGGTGCCAAAAATTGCCATTTTTCGAGTTTTGGTTCCAATTCTACATGCTTAAGGGCCCGTAACTATACGAAGGACCAATCGAATGAAGTTGGTATGTTCCAATCTTTTGTTTATTTAAGTCTTAGCTACGTTTTTGTCCGGCATTGCTTAGTCAAATTCATTACAGTTTTCAAGACAAAGTAGAAAAATAGTACAAAATGAGGGGAAAACATGATGATTTTAAGACATTTTTGTAATTTTTAGTATAAAGATGTGACTTTTTTGATCTCGACTCGATCAACTTTTTAGTGTTGCACAGTATTATTCTTCGGATTTCCAGGGTGATGTTGCTGCCGCTGGTTATCATCGTTTTAAGGTGTTTATATAGGCGTTTATATCTCTCCCATTGTCACAGATTGTCCAAGACGCGTAGACTTCTTGTCCGAGGATACTTGGTACTTCGTTTTGTCCTCGTTTACCGCTTAGCCCATCAGTTCAGACTGCTTCTCAATCTCTGAGTCTCTGAGTGTAGTTAGAATTGACTGCCAGTTATTCTTTGACATCAGCACGATGGAACTACAGCTCACTGAATGGACTGACCGAAATAGCATCGTACGATAAGCAGAATTAACCTTGGGTGCACTTTATGTAGGAAGAGAACAACGAAGAAACGGAACAATGCCGATACGGCTTTAGTAGACGATCGCCAAAAGTCGTTTTCGCACCTGTTTTGCGCATTCAGTCTGACAAACTGATTCCACCTTCGCGCAAATCAACTGGTGGGTGTGCTTAATGACAGAAAACCCACTAAGTGCACTCCTGGTGGGAGAGACAGTCGGAGGACCCCGTCGCACATGGTGATATATAAAACTGGTCCAAGTAAAGAAAGCAAGAAAACGTGTTTTCAGAAGTTTCTCTGTTTGGCTTTGATTCTTTTTCTGAAAGGACAAAAAAAAACCCCAAATTCTCCATAAAACATAGAAATTCTCTTATAAAATCCGTCATGAGGCGATTCACACTAAATTTTAGAAAAATATTTTATGTATAATTCATTTTTGGGGTATCTTTACTATATTTCAGGAAAAAGTTTCTTAATACAGAAAGATTTTTCTAAATTAAACGGGCTTTAGAGGGCGATTTCAATTGTAGGGCGACTTTTTTAAATATAGATTAATTATTTTCTGAGTGTGCCGTCACAGCAAGCAAAGGCACGCCTGGCACGCCGGGGTTCGAAAACATTTCGCTTTTCACACCGACACGAGCCGAACGCATGCCGAGTTTTTTTTCAGTCGCTGGCCAGCGGTCGATGAAGTAGGTCAGAGTTAGTTTGCGTCGCTCTTATTTCCCACTTCAATACCCTCTCACTTTTTGGACTCGGACAGCTCGTTTGTTAAATGTGCTCAACACATTGACAACTTTTCTCTGCTGAATTGACTTAAGTTCTTCCGACTTCACTGAATTTTCACCATGAATTTTATAAGCACTTTTTTCCAGCCCTTAAAATAATCTTACAGTTTTGGAATAATCCCAGAAATATTTCTCTTACTTTAAACTCATTTCAGCAAGTTGGTTGCAAGCTTTCATCTCCATTGAAGTAAACCACTTTTTTTACATATAAATTTAGTAATATTTTGTATATAAACAAGCTTAAGCCATTCAGCCTCGACTCTGGGCATAGGAACAAGGGCAACAACAAGGCTGGCGAAAGACTCCAGTGACTGGCTTTCTTAGTAAAGACTTTTGCTTAGTTTTTAATTGCAATTAAAAAGTTGTACTCACACACGGACTCACTTACTCAGTTACTTACTCTCTGAGCTGGCCATTGGCTGTCGTCCCCAAGGTCCAGTGGCGTCCAGTCATAATGACAATGCGAGAGAAGAAGACCAGCACAAGGATTCTCCTTGGAGTAAACCACAAAATGGCCATGCAACCAATTTTCCAGCATAAAACAAAGCCAGCTCTACGCCAACTCCTACCCTTCCATCGGCCGCCCCAGAGTCCCTTCCTGTGCTGTCCAGGCTGCAGACTTAATGATTTTTGGCTTAAAGTTTACCAGTTAGCAGTATTTTTGCAAGTAGTTAAAATTTTATGAGACAACCCCACCGCCGCCCCGAAGGTATTGTTTTTCGCCAAAAGAAAACTTGCTTGGTTTTCTCTCTGCCAGCGTTGCTGTTGCTTATCTGGTATGGAAAATCGGACAACGACGACGACGAGGACGAAACGCAAAACCAAGCCAACGAAAACTTGATAAAAACTTTTATCATAACAATTTGTGTTGTTTGCAGTGAACAATGGGACAAGTGTGGCTGTCTGTCTGTGTGTGTGTGTGTAATGAGAAAAGTGTAAGTGCAACTTGCCCATAGCTCTAGGCAAACAGCAAATGAAATACCATTTAAGTTGGCAATTTCCACAAAACGATCATCTAGCCGAGACACGAACCACTTAAGCTCTGTGCGCCAATGCCGCTCAAACTGTGCGCAAAGCTTTCACCTACATTTTGAAAATTAAACAAGCCGCCGCCGCCTGAAGTCAAGTTCACAATAAAACCCTCAACACTTTGCCTTGGCGCTTTCAGTTGGCTGCTGGCGCTTGGGCTCAAGCGATCGGGAAACGTTCAAACCGGGTTGAAACACTAAAAAAAAATAAGCAAAGTGCCAAAAGTTTGTGCCATAATAACGGGTTTCTTTCTTACAATTAAAGCGGAAGCTTCAAAAATTTTGGTGTGAAGATGTTAAGCAATTGAGTGGAAAATTTGCTGCAATTTCGAAACATTTGAATATCAATTAAACAGAAACAAAAGACCAAGCATAACCTTGGTCAAAAGTTAAAGTTGAGGTGAATTAAAGTCTTTCGTGCCCGGTTCAAAGCGGTTACAACTGGCTGTGACAACAACAGCAACAGCTGGAAATCAGCATAAACCTCAATTGCCGCCTTAGAGCCACGGAAGCATTATATTTTTTTGGCAACAGCAACAGGTAAACTCTAGCACATTCTGAACGGACTGCAGCTGCACAAGCGCGTGACTTGATGGCTTAAGAAGTCTAAGAAGGGTACTAGGGCAATGATTAAGCTTCAGAGTTGATGTAGAATTGGATGAAGATGTATCTTGAATTACAAGTGAAATTGAACGAAAAGGTTCGAAATTAGAAACATTTATTAAAGTTTAGTCATAAATAGATTATCATTGCACAAGAAATTTGTATTAATCTTAAAACAAAAAAGAGATGCAAAGAAACAAAGTATTTTCATGGTATATCACTATAATCAAAACAGAGAAATAGCAGAAGAAAAAAAAAATTGTATGCCCCCACTTACAGCCGGATGTGGTCAGAGATTTCCACGGACATTACAATAAACAGACAATTTTAGAGAGAATAGAGTGAGATCTGTTGAAATCAGGTGATAAAGATCATTATAATTTTGATCCAAGAACCGAAAGCGATTGTGCCAAGCATACTCAGTTGTGAATCTGTGCATTTTTTAAGGTAAATAGCTTCTAGTTTGAGAGAAACACCTACACTCAGAGAAAAAATAGAGAAATTCACTCTTGACTCAAGAGCATTCGTTCTCAAAAGTACGATAAGAGTGAAAACTCTAAGTCCAAGAACGAAATTCTTGATCCAAGAGTGAAATTTTGATACCGACATTATTGATTCAAGAGTTTCAGTACTTGATCCAAGTACGAATAATTCTCAAAAAAGAATATTTGAGGTGGGATGTGGAGAGACACGAACGACCCTACCGACGTGGTCCGTCTCCCCCACTCCCACTCACCATACCACCCAAACATTGTTCTAAACTGTTATTGATTTTGAGATAGCCACATAGACATTTTTTTTTTTACTTACTTTTCTGGGACCCGAACTCGGTACCTCGAAGACTGAAACACACACAGTCGACGGACAGCTTAGCCAACGCGACTATCATTCATAAGCTAAACGACGCGACGAAAACACATTTATAAATAAACGCAGTTGGCATTCGTAAGCGTCTGAAAACGACAAACTACGCATTCGCTCTCTCTCTCTGCGACAAGGGCCGTGCTTGAGTGGACAAGACATTGGCTGACATCTGACAACGACAGAGTTCTGCTCTCAATAACCAATTGCGTTCTCCTCTCAGTAGTTTCTGCACACACCCCTGTCCCATGAAAAACGAATCTGTGAGAGCGTGTTCAACGCTATTCTCTTAAAGTTTGCTTGCCCTCTCAGCTCCGATACTTCTCCTCACCTATATATTGCCTATAATAACCAAATTGAGAACGAATTTATCTCGATTCCAAGAGCGAAACTCTTGAAAACGAATAGCAATTGGGTATGTCCGCCTGCAGTTGCTTAAATACTAACTGGATGTTTGTTTGAAGTGTGAATTTGGTTATTCTAAAAACAGCGATCGTTGTACGGACATACCCAATTGCTATTCCAAAATGTTGTAATTAATGTCTGTTGATTTGTGTTGGTTATAAAGATTTATACTCAACCAGAGACCTTGAGCTAGCCAGATGTAACTTTGACTAAAATCAAAAATAGGTCACTAAACCCAATATACATCAACATAAAAACAAAAAACAATTAGACTATTTTGAGAAATTTGTTTTCAAAGATTTATGATTCATATGGATAGCGAATTGGAGAAATCTATTCGGGACTGCTGCACAAATTTCTAAGTTGACCTTATAAAGCAACTGAAGCTCAGACACTGATCTACTTTTTAGATTTTCACAAAATTCATTGTATTAAGCAATTAAATTGATTTCAGTTTAGCTGACAATCTTAGCATTCTTCAACAAATTGACATATTTTCAGTTGACAACATTCTAAGACCAAAAAAACAAAGCATTGTTACCATTTTGGAAGTATTTTTCGTAGAAGATATTGGAAAATTAAGGGTCAATGTAATGATATACATTAAATAAAATGGAATTACGACGATGAATCTTAAATTTTGGAGTAAATTAATCGCATCCAAAGATTTTGGAGGTAATTAAAGACTTTTGAGTTGAAGTTGAGCGCGTCTTCATTCTGGTTAATATTGTAAAATCAAATCTCAGATATCTAATGGAGATGAGCACGCTCAATTCAATATTATGTATAAGATATTGGATATTAGTGAAACTGAAATTAAGAAATTAAATTAAATATATAATATGTGTAGTTATGTGTAGATTCGTCGAAATGCGAACTGCTGCGGCGGCTATAAGGGCCTTCCTAGTTACCTTAAGCTAATAAGCACAACTGAGGCCTAAGACAAGGATGAGGACGAGGAACTTCATCAAACTGATGAAATATTTAATATATTTTAAATATATAATTGCATAAATAATAAGAAAAGCCAGTACAGATTTTTTTACGTCTCCCCCCGAAAACGGATTTTTTTTTCTCGGCAAAAGTTTGGTAACACTGTTGATCAGGGAGCAAGTTGTTCTGATGAGCACGGCCACTGTCTCTCACTCAGCCGCACCTAGCATTTGGAAGATCATTTTAACAAGAATCACCTTGGTGTGTCTTTTTCGAGCCCTTTTGTTGATTAAAAAGAGATTAGTTTCGTGAGCGATTTAAGGGAGACTCAAAAATGACTCGTGCATTTGCTCAAAACGTGATTCATTAAAAAATTACCCGAAAAAGACTCGCAAGTGAGTCGGAACTTATCAGAAAAAGGGGTAAAAACGACTCGTCATGAAGAGTCGCGGCTAGGGTACCATTTTCTCCGGACAAAAGTATCATTTATGATAAGAAAACGAGCTCATTTATGACTATTTTAGTCAGACTGAGGTCTCGAAAAAGACTCGAATGTGATCAGAAATTTGATAAAATGCTGGCTGGGGCCCTCCTCCGACGAGACTGTCTGACAATAACAACAGAAAGGTAACACTTTTGAGCGAGCGCTCAGGAAACAACTGTCTTCAAATGAGCAAAACACAATAACTGTCCGCGATAAGTGTTTTGCGATGGTCTTATGTATGTACAATGCTACTTTTTTAAAGACTTCTTATACCCTTGTACACAGACAAAACAAAAGGCGAGCAAAAAATTGATTTGATCTCGACCTTCGGATTGAAATTTCAAGTACGAGTCGTACCTGATTCAACTTGAATCAAGTGGATATAAGAGACGACCACCGAACGTGAACGAACGTGGTTGTTTGTGTCTTTTTTTATATTAGATTCTTACAGAAAAACTTTCTTAAAATTAGGTTTTTTTTTTTTTAATTTTAGGGCAAAATACCCTAAATTTGTAACAAATATTTTCTAAAATCAAAGGCGAAATAAGTCTAAAAATTAGAAAAGACAATAAAGCAAACTCACCCTAGAATTTTGAAAACAAATATATATATTTCTAAATTTTAGAGTTTTTTCTAAAAATTCATTTTTAGGGCGACCTTTCTAAAATGAAGAAAAATTATTCTTAAAAATAGAAATTGTTTCTAAATTTTAAGGCGATTTCGATTTTAGGGTGATTTTCTTAAATATAGAAAAATAATTTTCTGAGTGTACACACACGTACACAAATTTTTCTGCCAGCTTAGCAGTTATTGGTGGTGTGGGTTTTTTGCGCAAAGCGTTGCCTTGGAATTCCCTACCAGATGTAGCACTTCCTGCATGAGAAGGTAGCAGCTGAATTGCAGTCGATGGGTCAAGTCTAGTAAGGCAAAGAAAATTTAACATAGAAGCGCCAACTTTTCACTCAGATATTTGTCAGCTGTTCGCTGTCATTTTAGCTCTGAGTTACTTTGTGTGTGTTTTTCTATGTCGACAATCATTTTCACAATGGAGTTAACATCACTCAAAAAGAGAGGCGTTTCAAATTGTGCTTCTATGTTAAATTTTCTTTGATAGCGACCAGCCTCCATTGTAATGTTGTATGTGTCCTGTTTTTACAGTTGTATGTCCTCGAGTCGGCTAGAACTTGATAGTTTTATAAACACAAAGGTCTTTAAAAAAGTAGTCTGAAGTTCTTGTGAGATGCTTTTTTTGGGGTCAAAATGAGTTCAAACATTGAGCTAAACTCAATCTCTCAATCTTCTCATGTCGAAAATGCTATAGAATATAGAGAATTCCAAGGTAACATTTGTGCAAAAACACGCGTCGCAGTAAAACCCTTAGTTGACATATAGTTAGTGTGTGTCTCCGAATAGTGTTCAGTTTAAACTAGTTATTTTACCAAGTTAATATTATGATACGCTTCTGGAACAGTTTTGCCACAATTTGGAATATAAAATATCATTAACATTTAATTTACAGTTACTCATCCTCCCTTTTGAATGTGTCAAGGTCTTGAAATTGTTCATTTAAAAAAATTCAATTCAATTGTTTAAAATTGTTGTAATAATATTTGCTGCACGCAATCACAAGCAAGACGCCTGAAGCCGCATTAACATTTTTGCCAAATTAACAATTTAAAAAAAAAATCCAGATGTATTTCTTTGTTTGTTTTACTAACAAACTGGTTTTGTTGAATATAATTTGGGACAAAAAAATGTTATGAGCAGACAATGGAGTAAAAAATTGTTTCAACTCTTTACGAAATGAGTCATAGTTGAAGCAAACTGTGCAAAGTTCTACACGAAGAAGAATAAAGTTGAAGATTTATTAAAGTGAAGTCATTAATTCAAAGCAGTTTTAGCTGGTTTTTTGTACCATAATTATACTCTGTACCAAAGTATGTGAAGTTTGTGCAAAAGTATGTATATGTTCTTCATCAGCATCAACAGCCGAGTCAATATAGCCATAAATAAAAATAGTTAGTAATAAGCATTATTTATCGATTCGCCTAAGAAATTATAAAGATTGGATGAACGATACTCAAGTTATGAACAAAAGAAGGTTCGTTTAGTTGTGATTTTATAAAAGTAACATTTAGCATTTATAAACATTATTTCATTTATTTGGAACTTCAGGTCTTGGAAATTAATTGAAAATGTAACAAAATGATGACGAATCTACTGCCAGACAAAAAAATGAATACTGAATTCACACACAAGCACTTCATACTTCAACCGGCTAGGTGATTTGTATGCAAAAACGTGTTTTATGGCGTGCTTGTTACGCTCATCGCCCAAAACATCATCGGATGCGAGTCAAAAATATTCATAAGTTGGTTGAGCTTACCCTGCGTATACGTCATTGTAGAGACGGGGAGTTACCAAATCGAAATAAATGAAATGAAATTATAAAATCAAGTATTAATATTAATGAGTTAATTGGAATCTACTTTTCTATCTTAGAACTTTATTCAACAAAGACGTTGATAATTTCCAGAATAACCTAAGACTCGTTATCTGTCAGCCACAATTTGTGGTTACCATGCAAATAAAAATGCAACAAATTATGTTAATATCTAACGTAACAGTATTTACCTAAGCTAAACATTTCAAATAAAGACCTATAAACTTATTTATAAGTTTATTTGAGTGATAACAATTTTTAATATATTTGCGGATTTGCTTAAACAATTGACACCTTGTTGCATTTATTGAGCCTAAAGCTGCTCTGTTGATAAATGTGAAAAGCTTAAAAGTGTTGTCTCTTAATTTTGACGGTCAAGTGTATCGTTCAATATAGTTAGCAAACCGGTTGATAATTCTACAAATTTGCTGACACCTTTTGCCATGTGCACACATTTTAATTAATTTATTGAAATCCCCGAACACGTGTGCGTTCAAAATATTTTTGATATGTCTAGTTAAAATTAATTGATTTGCTCTCGAGTGTTTTAGGGAATGTGTGATGATTGATTGATGGAATTCAATTCACTTGTTTTATTGCGTAATTTAGTTGGTCAGAGTATGAGGGAAACAACTCAATGAAGTGGTGGGGGTTGAGCTTTAATATCGTTTTGCAAATTTAAATAATTTAAATCAATTTAAAGTTTAGAAATATTTAAGGAAATCTCAGTTAGATAATTTCCATATGGACAGTTGTCATTTTCTTGCCCCCACTTTCTTTCAGGTATCGTATCTAATCTCGTTTAGCTCGTGACAGTGACATCATTTCTTATCTTTGCACATCTTTGACTCTTGGCTTTATCTGATTGTCAGTTATACAGCGTCCTCTAGTTTTGTAACTGAACTCACGGCTAATAGACTTGTTCTCTATTCCAGTTTCAATGGCCTCCGCGCAACAGAATCACAATCCTGCCTTTGTGGGCGACGATGGACGAAGCAGTTTAGCCAGCACAGTGGTCATGTCGGTAAGTGAACAATACTTTGAATGAAATCTATGACCCAACTAACTATTGTTTGTTGCAGTCGGCACCGCATACTGATAATGCCGACAGAGAGGCTGGCAAATTGCCTGCTGGGCGCAGTGAACGAGCCACTTGGGGCAAGGGTGTGGAGTTCCTAATGTCCTGCATAGCCATGTCTGTGGGTCTGGGCAATGTTTGGCGATTCCCTTTCACCGCATTGGACAATGGGGGCGGTGCGTTTCTAATTCCATATTTAATTGTGCTGTTTCTGATCGGTAAACCGATTTACTATCTGGAAATGGTAATTGGACAGTTTTCTAGTCGCGGTTCGGTAAAGGTTTTCGATTTGTGTCCGGCCATGAAAGGTAAGCTTTAGAGTAGAATCCTTCTCGGTATGCGAGGGTTGACTTTGAAATTTATAGACAAAACGTTCTACTGTAAGCAGACAGGGCTAAAAATATTAAAGTCAAACCTCGCATTAAACCCCACTTGCTTGCACATGTTCATCATCATTTTGCTCATTGTCCCTCCCCTGGAAACCACTAGGCGTTGGAATTGGCCAGGTCATCTCCATCTCCATGGTAACCACCTACTATGTGGCCATAATGGGCATAACCTTACGTTATTTGTACGATTCGTTTCGCTCACCGCTACCCTGGTCCGAATGTCAACCGGACTGGCAGCCTTTTTGTGTGGCCTCCAGTTTGGCTAACACCTCCAAATTGGTCAGCCCCCAGAGCATGCAGAGCATGCTGCACAAGCACCAGCAGCCCGTTGCATCCGCCGAGTTGTATTTCCTGTAAGTGGTTTCTTTCCTCCTTGTTTTTGGTGGTTTTTGTGATTGGTGTTGTTTTGCATGGTTTTGGTGTTTGGTATGTGTGCATTGCGGGTAATCTTATCGCGAAATCAGCGCCAGACTCAAGTTTATGGCCTGCCGGCTAAAACGTTCAACATTCGCTTTATTGGCTGGCGAGGCTAATTGAATGAGCACCGAAAAACAAACCCCATTGCCCGTGGCCAATGGTCCATTAATTGCCATCAATTGGTCCCCACAAGGGGATATGGGGCTGTTGCAATAGATCGAATCGATTGCAACAGCCAAACTGTTTGACACGTTGCAAGTTCAGTGTGAGGCCAATTGGCATCGTTAAATCTCAAATTGTACAGATTGAATTACCAAATTATATGATTGAGAATTAGGTAATTAAAGCACTGCAAACACTGATTCATCATACATTTTAGGGAATAAAAACAGGATTAATGAAATTTCGTCAATGATTTGAATCAAACTAAAACTATTAAACTAAATTAAAGCTAGATTATAGCTTGAATTAATCAAGCAGTTTTCCAAAATTTTAAATAAGCTTGGACTTAGACTATCGTGAAGATTTAATAGTTGTCAATTGTCGACGGGTAAATAAGAGGTGTAGGCCAATCGGTCAAAAAAATTGCGAAATTTGCAAATTAGACAGACAGACGACTCAGACAATCGTCAGCTGTTGATGCTTATTAAGAATATATATACTTTAAAATTGGGGGCGCTTCCTTCTGGCTGTTAAATACATTTGCATAAACCTAATTTACTCTACTAGCTGGCGTGGCGAAAATATACATGAAAGATGTCCTTTTCGAAATGTAAACAAAAATGTAGAGGACAAATGACATTTCTCAGATCGATTGGGGTCAATCATTACAGATTATTCGGTCAACCTGTCGATTAGATTGTTTTGTGCGAGTATTATTTATAAAATTGTTCCGACACAGAAGATCCAATCCATCAAAGTCGTAATGCTATTAGTCTTCGTAACATAATGAATCAATCCAATGAGAATGAGAATATGTCCCGAATTCGTGTTTCACAAACACAAGAGCAAATAGAGGCAGCCCGTTAATCGAAATGCAATGTGAAATCGTCGAGCTCATCTCACAGATCCATAGCGAAAGAATCTTCGACGCACATTGCTTCAAGTGTTGTTTTGCATCGAGCAGCGTTTCTATAGGATTGCATAATGATTTCAGCTCACATCCTTTCGTTCACATTGGTCCAATGGACGTTGTGGTGCATTGAAGTTTGTTGCCTTAATTCCAAAGTGCAATTGTCAGTATGGACTCCGCCACCTAAGCCATTACATTCATTGCTTCCAGGCGATACACCAGAATCACGACATTTTCTAGTAAATACATTACGACATTCAAGATTCAAGGCCAGATTCACCATCGAATTGCATCATTGCAACCTGTTGAGATGCACAACATAAATTCTCGCAAATATATGTGGGATGAGGAATGCAATGGGGGATTTTATTCCATTTAGACACTCTCCAGATTTCACAAATAATATTATTGTTTATTTTAAGGAATATTAAACTTAAAAAATGAATTACATATGTTGAACTTAAAATGTACGTCTGACCTCTTCGGCCGGCTGAAATCGACTCTCCTACTTAAGTGTAAATATAGCAAATGAAATGGAAATGGAACATAAGGATTCAAATTTAAATTAAATGAACATAGCCCTTAGCACCTATATTCCTATTCCTACATATATTTCACCGACAATATAGATTAAAAACTTAATACCAACATCAATAATGTGGTATTTTTGAGATATTTTTTTGGATATATTACAACAAATTTGTTATCAGTAAATACATAAAATACTCAAGTTTGACTTTTAGTTCCTCCACTCAACTTGATCCACCTACGGAATTAAGCCATTGATTTTCTTCACCAACACCCTATTTTCTTAGTAAAAAAGACACGACAATCTAAGGAAATGAGAAGAATCATTTAATAAATGAGAAGGCCAAGATAACTTCGTCTGTGCCGTAGTTTTTGTACCATTGCAAATGCTGTTTTTGAAATGTCACAGTTTAAGAATGCTTGCATAATACTTAAACATTTTTCGAACTAAAACCCATTTTTCGACTGATAAACATCTGGTTTCGACCAAATTTCGCGAATCTTTTTGAAAACATATCAAATTAACAAACGCCGATTTTAAGAACGATAAAATTGAAAAAAAAAAAGTTTTTCTCACTAAGATGCAATTTCAGCAGCCTTAAGATATAGTCATCCGATTTCAACATAATTTTGGGAATATATTTGAAAGCATATAAAATTAGTCATCACCGAGTTTAAGGAGGCTAACATAAAAAACAAAAAAAATTTCTTACTTAGACTCATTTTCGACCGATCGGTCCTACGGCAACCATAAGATATAGACACCCGATGTCGGTCAACTTTTCCAAATTAGGTTGAAAGCGTTTAATATTAATAATCACCGACCTTCAGAACGATTTACTTCAAAACACAAAAGTTTTTCTCACTAAGACCCATTTTCCGACCGATGGTTCTTATGACAGCTATAAGATATAGTCATCCGATCTTGACCAAAATTTGCAAATCTGTTTGAAAGAATATAATATTAGTAATGACTGAATTTAAGGACGCTAACATTGAAAACAAAAAAGTTTTTCTCACTAAGTCCCATCTTACGACCGATGGTCCCTATGGCAGCTATAAGATATAGTCATCCGATCCGGTCGGTTCCGACATATTAGCAGCGTGCAGTAAAAAGAACAGTCTGTGAAAAATTTCAGCTCGTTTGTTCTAAAACTGAGGGACTAGTTTGGACAGACGGACACACAGACGGACGGACAAAGCTCAATCGACTCAGCTCGTCGCCCTGATCAAGTAAATATATGGTTTATGGAGTCGGAAATGAATATTTCTATGCGTTGCAAACTCCTTGCCAAAATTATAATACCCTTTGCAAGGGTATAATGAAGAGAGATAATACGAAAAAAAGCCTGTTTCGTAAGAAACCTGATGATCAATGTGATTCACCCGACGACACTGAAAGGAAAATTCAAAGGTGAAGAAGTTCTTATTACGAGGATTCCGATGATTCCAACCGATGCACAGTGGGCCAGCTTGTATGGAGACTGCGGCCAAACATACTTTCATTAGATCTATCGACTTGAAACTTTGTTTACGGCTTTATAAAACCGTTAGATATGAGATTTGATAAAATGGGCGTGGCTAAACTCTCACACCATACAATTTTACCAAGTGTAAGAATTACAAATTACAAATTACAAATTTTTATTTGTGTTAATTTTGTTAGTTTATGTATTAAAAGCCTCCACTTGACATTAAAATAAAAAACAACAAAAAAATCAGGGGTGCAAACCGGGTTTTAACCGAACCAATTCGAACCAGGAATTCCAGCTGTTTTCCTACTGTGAACCAAACCCTGAACCGAACCACGAGGACAAAAATAGATGAACCCGAACCCGTTCCGAACCCAAGCTTTAGGTTCGGTTCACGATAAAAAAATTATACACATATACATACACACAGAGGGTGGATTGAAGACTTATACACTAGCAATGAAGGAAGTCCATATCCAGCACATGAGCGCCAATCTCACGTCAATTATAATTGACTTCTTAGAGTCTTACAATGTATTTATGCATCAGGTGTACACCAATATATTGGCTAAAACGTGGAACAAACCAAGATTCGAACCAAAACCAAAGCCGAAAAACCTCGAACCTAAAATTTCCGAACCTCAACCGTTGGTAAATCTTGGTTCGAACCCGCCAACCGGAGGTTCCGAAAATTTTTTTGGGTTTGCAGCCCTGAAAAAAATTAAGTTAATTATTAAGTCCTAAAAAAGAAAAAGCAAATTCACAATAAAACATACCATCTATCGCTGCCATCCCGGAATTGAGAGTAAATCCAGTAAATCAAATACAGATTTTAGTCGAATTGATTTGTGCTTTCATTTAACACTAAACATAGAATCAAACACAACAACATTTTAGGCCTTGAGATTTAACACAACTTCCTGCACCTTTCGGCAGCTAAACTTTGTAATTTTAGAATCTTAAAAGATTGACCAATTTTATCAAATAAGTTCCATTGGGGTAATCAGGGGGGATCATAACTATTACTTTAGCGGAATTTATATCACATGAACAATGGCACACAAAAAAATAGTACAGACAAAACATAAATTTTTTTAAAAGGACTCAACAAATTAAAAACATTTAATTTATAAAAAAATGAAGTTAGTACCTTTCTTTTTACTATTTAGTTTAATTTTCTTTAATATTAGTTTGATTTAATGTTGTTTTATTTGTTTTTAATTTCAGCTAAATTTCAAAAAGCTCCCAAAGTAAGAACCAATATATTTCATGCTCTCCCTTTTGAAGCCATTCTTATAGCGTAGGGTTGTAATGAAACAAAATCAACTATACAATTAATTATCTCATTCCTTTGCGAAATAGAGACACCAAGTTTGAAGCCAAAATTCTCACTTTGTATTTTTTATTTTTGACCTATGGCAGAAACTACTGTGCGATGTGCCCTTTGAGTATCAACGAATTCAATTTCCGATACGTCTTGCATTCCTTGAGTGTATGTGGTCTGAATTTAGAAAATGCATGGTCTGTATGGTCAATGGCAATGTATGGTCTCTTTAAAACTGCTCGTAGCTCGAAAACGAAGAGGTAGAATAACGGTATTTTTTGCATATTATCTTTGTACAAGCATTCTTCGCTCTTTCTGGTATATTCCAAGTTTTGGAATAGAACCGTTATAAAGTTGTTTGCACTTTATGTGAGCATTCGCAAAAATTCAATGGAATTTTTGCGCCACTTGAATAGAACATGCATTTTATTTGGTCGGTATCGTTGACACGTGCACACAAATTTTGGTTTACTTAAACTTTTTGCTTTAATTGAAGTGTATATAAAATTAAAAAAAATTAAAATGGGGCGTGGCACTTCATTAGCTGAGTCGGAGAAAGAAAAATCCAAGCTTACAAGGATTCTGGCCTTTCTATTGCCAAAATAACAAAAAAAAATCGACAGGAGCCGTCACGCCATAACAAATTTTTTAAATAATGAGGCTAATTATGGTAAAAACATGAAGGGCCGCATCCACAGTGTGCTTACCATCGCGGACAAGCGACTTATATTAAGAGAAGCTTCCAATTCGCACGACTCTTTGGCCAAGATAAGGGAAAAATGCAACGTTAAAGCAAGTTTGACAACTATGCGTCGTGTTATTAATAATGCTACACACCTGAAGAGACTAAAAATCAAGAAGAAGCCACCTCTTAACCCGGCTCGGAAGTTACAACGCCTTGATTTCGCGCGTGCACATATCACCTGGACTTCGGAGTGGCAACGTGTTGTCTTTTCGGACGAAAAAAAGTTTAATTGGGAGGGCCCCGATGGCTACAGCTACTATTTTCATGATCTTCGAAAAGAACCACACCATCTTGATAAGTTGCACAGCAGTGCTGGAAGTATTATGGTATGGGGGGCCATTTCCTATTATGGCACCTGTGAGCTTAAATTTATTCCAACCACCATGAATGCGTTGTGTTATAATGGTATATTGAAAGAGGCCTTTCCACACTTCCAAACTCTTTTTGCAAATCTAAAATGGATTTATCAACATGATAATGCCCCTCCCTATACATACGGCCCGGATTGTTAAATCGTATATAGCGAGCCAAAACGTGGAGTTATTAAACTGGCCACCCTATTCACCGGACTTGAATATCATTGAGAATGTGTGGGGATGGCTAACACGTGAAGTATATGGATCAGGTCAGCAATATTCGAGCGTTCCCGAACTAATTGCAGCTATCAAATCAGCATGGAGCTCGATATCGTTGAATTATTTGGGAAAATTGTATGCATCCCTTCCAGACCGAATGTGTGAGGTTTTGGAGAAAAAAGGAGGCTCAACACACTATTAAAAACTTTTTTTGGTTTAAAAACATGTTAGTAATTTCTTATTTAAGTAATATTGTTATTTGAATAGGATTGAAATATTCTTAAATGGTTTTTAGATTAAGTGTCCTAATCAAGTGGTGCAAAATGAAGGACCCCAAATTTTGTTACTTATTGGTTAACAATGTTTTTTGTATACTTACAACTTTTGAATAATTTTGTAATTTTTGTCTAATTACTACATTTAAATAAACTTTATAAGAAGACAAAAATTATTTTCCTAGATGGCTTGGTTTAGCAGCAATTAACTATAGAAAATCGACTTTAGAGGTGTCCTATTCAAGTGGCGAGCAGTGTATTCTATTACGTTAATTTAAATTCATACATTAGTGGTATACCTGAAAGTGATTTGCTTTTGATTTTAATTTGATCTAGATTTCGTCGAACAGCTGTTCACAGCTGCTCCATACAAAACGTCCAGTGTGCCCCGAAAATGTAAGAAAATATGGTCATACTAATTGATGACCTGCTGCCTAAAGTGGAGGGAGTCATAAGTGCTCAAGATTTTGGAGTTTGTGCTTAACTCTGTCAAAGATATTCAGAGTTCAGGGCACAGTTCTACTAGAAAGTTGGGAGTCACAAATTCTTCCACAATTTTATTCTGCCATCTTCCTCTGTAGATCTGCCAAATTGCATAAGCCACTTCCCGTGACCATAAACAAATACATAATTAATTAAACTCACCTTAATATGGTTTGCAGCATTTTAAAACAACAGATTCTGCCCAAAACTATTATTAAAGAAGATTAGAAAGATCGAACTTATAATGTTTTTCGGCTTTTTTTGTCTTTCGCGTCTGAATTTAAATTTTGCGCCAATTGTCTACAAGCGAAAGCAAATCAAAATGAAATCAGGGTCGTTCCACCAACTGATTTAGATTTGCTTTCACGAAATCAAAATCAAATCTAAAACGCTTTCAGGAATACCACTATTAAGTTTAGCTAAAAGATATCACAACTTTCATTGACTGTTAGGCGGTACGAAGTTCGTCGGGCCAGCTAGTAGGTACATATATTAAAGCTCTTCAAAAATTTTAACATCAGGCAGATCTAACGGCTATATAATATAGCTGCCAAAGGAATGATTATACTGTGTAATGGGGTCACCAGCGTGTGGAAACTAAATTTAGCAAAATTATTATTAGTTTTCTTCTTTTTTTTCGGCAAAATGTAGATTCTCAACTATGGTCACACCAAAGATATTGGAACTCTGTTCTAAAGTCTATGGTCACATCATGGAGAATGATTATTAGAGATAAAATTTGCGCTGACTCTCAATTTTGCTGGTGCTAATCGATAGTGTCCCAAATGATATTTAAAATGTCAGAAGGAAATCACATTGGTTAGAGCGGGACGGACATATTCACAAATGTATCCAGAGAGCGTAAGTGAGAGCGAACAGCTGACTAATTTTTAACAGAAGCGGTGTCGACTGAGCAAATTTTATGTCTATATAGAGATATTCAATGAAAGAAAATTTTGAAAATTTGGTACAGGAGAGGCGGAAATGCCAAAATAAAGATGTTCTCATTATCATGGCTGTGCCTCATAGGCTCATCCAATCGACTTGAAACTTATGGCACATACTAAACACATCGAGAGCATTAACAGGGTGTTAATATTTTTCAATATGTTTTGATCAATTTTTTGTACTGTGTGCATCCCTGTTATTTAAGCAGGTGTACCTGTATGTCTTTATTAAATGTCAGCTTTCTGGGTTAAGCAGTCAGTCCATCAACCTTAGAGCCAATTTTCATATTTCAAATAAAATTCAAATTTACTCTGTTCTTCGAATGAATATTGAATCAATACTAAAGTAAGGTCTACAAATAAAAACAAGTCTTACCTCACACAAATGGTCAAGAATTTAACACCATGTCTCCATCTGATAACAAATCTCGAGTGTATTTAAATGGGTTCTAGTCTAAACTAATTCTAGCCAACTACAAAGATTTATTAATATGTAAACCTATAATTAACGCTCTTATCATTATTCCCCTCTATCCCTCTCTTTCTCTCTCTTTAAAAATCCATTCCATCAATGATTTAACTGCATCAAACGATTTGTGCTAAAATACATACTCCATTTCTTCCTTTCCTCTTACGCATCACACACAACAAGGTGTTGGCGCCGGTCAGGCATTCCAGGTGTTTATACTTAGCACTTACTACGCCGCCCTGGTAGCGATAATTGGTCGTTATTTTGTTGATTCGTTTCGCAATCCATTGCCCTGGGCCACATGCCGTGCGGAATGGGGAGCCAACTGTTTAAACTCAGCGTCCAGCGATGAAAAGCAGCTAAATTTCACATTAAGAAACGATGGCAAACGTGTGATCTCCAGTTCGGAGTGGTATTTTGTGTAAGTGCTAAGCAGCTGGTTAGTTTAAGGAAGGTGATTCATTTCAGTGAAGAGAGGCAGTTGCTCACAAAACTTTGCTCACATTCTGGCTGTATAAAAACAAAGAGCAAGAAGAAGCATTTGTCGAAGAACCAAAAGTTTTGTGACTTTGAGTCCAAATCTAGTACTAAAACTGGTTTTAAATCACAAAATTTTTGTGGATGTTCAGTTGTTCGGTCTTGTAAGCAACTCTCTTTTGTTCACTGACTCATGAAAAACACAATTCTGTTAAAGTAGGTTGTGGTATCTTAAAGGGTGTGGACTTTTTACAAATACGAAACTCAGTTGATTATATAAATTCCTCAATTTTCCCAGGAAGGAGGTGTTGCATGAAAAGGAACATATTGTGGACGGCATAGGTCTGCCCAACTGGGAGCTGGTCGTAGGCCTATTTGTTTCCTGGCTGTGCGTCTTCCTCATCATACGTCGCGGTGTTAAGAGTTCGGGCAAGGCCTCGTATTTCTTGGCACTGTTCCCTTACGTCATTATGGGCGTTCTTCTGGTGCGTGCGGTCACCTTGCCTGGTGCCATGGATGGCATTTACTATTTCATCAAACCCAACTGGGGTAAGATTTTGGATCCGAAAGTGTGGTATGCCGCTGTCACGCAATGCTTCTACTCGCTATCCGTGTGCTTTGGCAACATCATCATGTACTCGTCCTTCAACAAATTCGGACACAATGTTCATCGAGATGCAACCATAGTTACTGCCTTGGATACGGCCACCTCGATGCTGGCTGGTTTTACCATTTTTGGCATTTTGGGTCATTTGGCTCATGAGATTGGCACAGATGATATTGGCAGTGTGGTCAAGGGTGGTGCAGGATTGGCTTTCATTTCGTATCCCGATGCCATAGCCAAATTTAAGCAGCTGCCGCAAATATTCTCGGTATTGTTCTTTCTGATGCTGTTTGTGCTGGGCATTGGCTCGAATATAGCGATGACATCGTGCTCGGTGACAGCCATTCGAGATCGCTTTCCCCACTTTAAGCAGTGGCAGTGCTCGCTGTTTATAGCGGTGGTTAGCTTTGCCATTGGACTGATGTACATTACACCGGTAAGGGAGCAGCAGAATTGTAGCAGGATGTAGATTTGATTTCATTATGCTTTTGCTTTTCCAGGGTGGACAGTACATGTTGACACTGGTGGACTTCTTTGGTGCCTCCATGATCGCTCTGGTCCTAGGCATAGCAGAACTCTACACTATTGGCTGGATCTATGGCACGGATCGTCTGTGCAAAGATATTGAATTCATGTTGGGTCGCAAAGTAGGACTCTATTGGCGACTCTGTTGGAGTGTGTTTACACCTCTCATCATGACTGTAATCTTGATATATTTCTATGCCACCTATCAACCTTTGACCTACAATGAGCTCATCTATCCCAGCTGGGCTTATGGTAAGTGATCTATTTGAACAATTTGACTTAGTATTTTAAACGATTTTTGTTGGTATTTTAATTTCAGCTCTAGGCTGGTCCATTACGGCCTTTGGTATTCTACAGTTGCCCATTTGGATGATTGTGGCCATCATACGCGAGCCGGGTAAAACTTGGCTGGACAAATTACGTGGCGCTTTTACACCCAAAAAGCATTGGGGTCCCGTCGATCCTTTACTGTTGGAGCAGTATCACAAAGAAATTGAACATGAATTGTTACCAAAACGTGGCAAAGGCTTCTGGCCCAGCATTAAGCAGAATATTTTTGGTTAGATTTGAGAGGAGTGAGTGTAAATAATTTGTCTTTAGGTTAAGTTGTGAAAAGTATATGCCAGATCTATGTGTGTTTACTACTTTTAAGTTTGCCAATAAAAAGTGTCTTAGTGATTTGGAGAAGCTGATTTTTAATTCTTATTTATTCTTAAAACAACAAAAAACTACAATTTGTAGGATAATAAAACTAATCTAAAGAAACAGATAGATACTAATTAACACAATTGCGCATTCTGCATTTTATTTAAGAATTTTCATTTAGGGCATTTATTCTATAATAAGTAGCCATCTATATGTTATTCGACAGATTATGCCATCCCATCCCCCAGTTCAGGGCCATAAGCATTTCGTTTTCGGTAGTTTTGAAATACTTGAAATATTTGAAATATCGTCAACGAAATTCCCGCAGTATTGGACAGAGTCCTACACTGAGAAAGAAAATCAATCTAAAATCTAGATTGAAAATCTCGTTTTCAAGAACCTTCCAAGCTTATAAAAACAAGATTGAAAAACCTTGAAATGAGGTTAGAAATCTTAAAAACAAGATTTGTCATCTCGCAACTTATCAGTTGCCTGTAAAGCTTTAGTTGAAAGTTGCTAAAAAAAAAAACCAAAAAATAAACAATTTTCGGTTGCATTGCAACATACCCCTCCTGGGACTCGAACCACGACCTCTTCGTTCAATAACACATTGGCACGGCCGATTAGACCAAATCACACCACCGTTTCTCCCACCCATCACCTAAAACTTAAAAATGCTTAATTTATTTTTGTCTTTTTTTTCATATCAAAAAATGAGATTGTTTCATCTTAAAGTCGAGAATAAACGATCTCAATTCAATATTGTTGGATTAAGATTTATATTTGGAATATAATCTTGGGTTAAGATTATCTCGTCTCTGTCGAATTCTGACACCGTTTTGTCTCGTTTCAAGATTATAATCTTGGTTTTAGATTGATTTTTTTTCAGTGTAGCTACAACTTATTTTAAACTTACCTTAGAAATCTTAGCTGCAGCTGGAGCCACCACCGCCACTTCGGGTGTCTTAACCACCGAACTGCTGCGTGTCAAGGCAGCCACCTGCTCCAAAGCATCCGATTCCTTGTCAATTTCACCCGGTTTTAATATTCTCAATGAGAGCGACATGTATAGCTTTGATAGGTAAGAGTTAAAAACTGACCTTAAGATGACGAGCCGAGTCTATGAAAACACTGAGGACAGCCGAACTCATGGTGGTCACGCGCAAAAGTTGAGTTTCCAATAGAATTTGCTGCAAGTCATTGGGATCGGCGGTAAGTTTATACCAATGTAGACGCACATGTAGCAGACCATGTTTTGCATCTTCCAGGGTTAGCCACTGTATGGAAGGGATGAACAATTAATTGTTCGTCTAATGCTCGTTATATACTTACACTATCCACCACGCCTTTTTTGATCACTCTGGCTATATCGATGCTGGCTCTGTTTTTTTTTTGGGGGGGGAAGGGAATAAGGTTAGAGTTCATTCAAAATAAATAAAGACACTGAGAATCTATTTAACAAAAGGTCAAGTGTTCCCTTTTAACTCTTGCCTAACCTGCCAAGCGACTCGTCATCACTAGTGCGATCCCAATCAAACAGCCTCAGCACGAGTATGGCATGCTGTGAGACCTCAACCACCGCCTTATCCGAAATATATATGGAAATACATTTGGGGGTTTAATTGTCGTTAGTAAAGTAACTCAGTTAGCGATTTATAACCAACTCTACTCACAAAATTACTGCGGCTTTAGGTAGGTGTACGTATTTACAGTGTACGCTCTAATATTCATATTAAAGAATTCGACGGATTAGATGTAACATGCTGAGCTGGGTGACAGCTTGTGGTCCTTACTTATTCAGAAGGTGATAAACATGCAAAATTGCTTCCAGTGTTAGTTTTCTATGCATTATTGGGCAGTGTCGATGAGTTACCAATTTATGAGATAGAAAATAATTGCCACCATTTCGGCGATTTCTGGATTTGCGTGTCCGCATGGTGTGGGTATGAAATTTCTATCGGTATATCTAAATGTGGATCATAATGGATTATAGCAAGCCAGATCATAAGAAGCGCCAACCCACTACATTCGATTTGGGTTAAACTTAATTCAGATCACTTCTTTGTGGACTAAATGTGACTTAACTTACCATTCAATTCAGTGGCCACTTCTTAGTATTCTTTCACCAAAAACCACCGCCATCACAGCAGCCGCCTCCACTACTGAAACAGGCCGAACAGTTATCACTTGCCTTACAGGGAGTTGGGGCAAATCACCGACCCGTAAGGCGTAGCGTTGAAAGCGGCGAATTGCAACTGGCAATGCCATAGAAACAGCAGGCCCAGCCACTGCACATTTTTGATTGTAAAGAAGGTGAGAATTTTCTAGTAAACGCTCAAGAGCATGTAAATGAAGTGACAAAATGGTCTTTACTGTTGTACTGTTGTTCATGTAACATAAATCTTGCTAAAAACAAATGGGGATCGACATGATACGACAACTACAAGGTAGCGCAACCGGAAGTGTCAAGACCCACTAAGAATAACGAAGCCCTCTTGCGAGTGATCTTTTATCTAACTTAGCTAAATTAACTGCGTTGGTCTAGTGGGAGGGATACACACAACGCATCTCAAGTGGTTTGGCTCTTTACCAAAAGTAGTTTCAGAACGATTTAAAGAAGTCCGCTGCTTAATTTGTTTTCAGTCATTCTGTAGACTACTAGATCAATAGTTTGATTGCGGATTCATTCCATTCAGATAGTACTGAACTTGCTGTCGCAATTAAGTATCGAAATGCAATTTTAGACAGCTTGGGCAATCCATCCGCATTAGCTTTGGGTCCATGTCAACATCTTTATTGCATTCCCACACTGATACCTCATATTGCAGCGTAGAGAGAATTATAGTTCATTTTTTGAACAATATTACAGTATTTGGTGTACAAAATAAAGTATAACAAGTAAGAAAGTTGTTCACTCTGAATTTGCAATAATTTTTATATAAAAGAGAACTTTTAAATCTGGCGCCATACTAACAAAATTAAATAATTTTAAAAGCAGACTAAACAAACTCACTCACACATTTGTTTCATATTTTGCGCACCATTAACTTTTGTAATATGAAAAATTCGACAACCCAAAGTTGTTCCCTTTCTCTGTAAATACACACATACTCTCGTACTTTTATAATAGAAACGTGCAGAGGCAACTCAAAAAGTTGTTATATTTTATTACCATATACATACATATATATGTATGTATATATACTTAAATTAAAGGAATTATGTAAATCGAGTGTGGCGACAACAAAGTTGCTAATTGTGCGAAAAATTGTGGGCACAAAGTATTATGAACATTTTGTCTACCCGCATGACTTTACAGCTCTTCCTTTCTTTCATGTTGGGCTGGCGAGTTTCTCGCCCCTTTTTGCTGGCTGGTTGGTGGGGCTGTCAAATTGTAATTTATACGAGGCAGCAACAGCGACTGGAGCTTAACTTTTACAATGCATCAATAAATTACATTATCCTTAATTTCCCGCGTTTTTCCCGGTCAACACTGGTGACATTTAACCCGCCCGCAGTTCTCTGCTGACCTCCTGCTGAGCCAGCAAAATGTAAGTAGATGCTCGCAGTATGGGGGGGATGCCAAAGAGAAATGAGCAAAACGAAAAAAATTCCAAAAATTACATTTCATTAAACACACAATCACACACACACAAGAGAAATGGTCAAACCTATAAAATGTTTTCTTTTTTTCAGAATTCTTTTTTTTTTGAGCACAAAAATTTTTAATAAATTTTAAATTTAAACTACAATCAGAAAAATATTTTTCTATATTTAAGAAAATAGCCTTAAAATTAAGAAAGATTACTGAAATTTAGTAAAGTTACCCTAAAAATAAACTTTTTAGAAAATATTTTTCTAAAATTTTGGATGAATCAACTAAGGGCGGATTTTATAGGAGAATTTATAATTTGGGGCTTTTTAGGAAGTCATTTTTTGAGTGTAAATAATTGTATTTTGTCAAGGAGTTAAGTTTATACTAAGACACGCATCAGTTGGGATCGGCTAGACTAATGGGGTTCAGGGCTGAAAGTCGGAATTACCATTACAATAAAAATTTTAATTTTTTGGGTAATTAAAATTTTAATAGTCACAATTATTTCTCAATTAAGAATTACAATTCCCATTACAATTATTTCAATAATTGTAACTTAAAATTAAATTATTGGTAGTTAAAAGTATTGTCTTTACATGATTTTTTTTTTTGTTTTTATTATTTATTTATATCTGTTTATTATGGCAACTTAATTTTGATTGTGTAGATATTCTAATAGCTTATCTTATTATGAATGTTTGATTTCAGGTGTAATGTGTCTGATTATGGGTGAGTTACTTTGTGATGATATAAAATATGTTCAGTGTATTGATGGTGTTAAGTTTATTAAATGGGAGGTAGTTGCTAAGTTAGTATGTTTGTTTGTTAGTAAGTTCCCTAGGGAAAAGTTTATGAGGCGTCGTCTTACTCTACTTCCTGCTTTCTTTCGTCTGCCCAGGAGTCTTCTGGCTAGTGTGTTGGGTTGACTTCTTAGTCTCTCCACGTAATCACCTGCTTGTAAATTGATTCCGTCACCAATCTTAGGCACACTGAAGTCACTCTCCAAATGTCTTGTGCACATATACCGGGGTCATCCCGATAGCCATCGCAGACATCTGGACTGAAGGACACAGATCTTTCTCAGATGGGATTTCGCAGCTATTCCATATACTTGGATCCCATGTTTCCAGGCAGGTGCAATGATAGCTTTCTATATATGCACCTTATTTCGAAGTGCGAGCTTGTTTCTGGTAGAGAGAAGCCATTCCACTTTCTTACAAGCACATTCCCAAGTATTTATGTCCTGGTAAGTGACGCAATAGCTGATCGTTGAGGAATACGCCTGTAGACTAATTAGGCGAAGTGTATATGTTACACGGACACATAAGCTAGGTTAAGCTCAATGTTCCATAGCTTCGCCCATCTGCTGAATCGATACAAATGTATTTGAACGACATCAGTGGCATTATCGATGCAAGTGTTGCTCGCCATAATATCAAATGTTGCAATGAGTAATTCTTGGGGGTCTTTAGTGGGTATTGTTCTTCCGGTAGGCATATCACAAGTGTTGAGAGATTAGCGGGTTGGTCGAAGAACACTTCCTTGAGGCACACCAGCGCGTATTACCCTCACGTTGGAAACAGCCCCTACCAATACTACCGAGAAGGTCCTGTTCGAGAGAAAGCTTTTCACTAGGGTGTATCGTTGAGACGGTAGGGTCCAGCGTGCCACACTCTATCAAAAGCCTGCCTAATGTCCAGGTAGACCGCAAGCATGTGCTCTTTAGCCTGAAATCCGTCGAGAATGAAGCTTGTGACCCTATTTAGCTGCTCAGGCGTTCGGTGTGACTTCTTAGAAACTTTTCGGAACTGAAATGTAGGTATTCTGCCGCTCACCCGGGCTAGTAGACACCTCTCGAAAATTTTCGCTACTGTGGATAGGAGGCTGTATGAAACTACCTCAGACGGGATTTTCCCAGCCTAATGGATCATTACGATCTGAGCCTTTTCCCACATCTTCGGAAAGTGACCGCGTTGAAAACTAAGACCAGGAAGAGCACCGGTTTTACTGTTAGGGCTTTGATGACCCTATTTTCAAGTCCATTGTCGCCAGGGGCCTTTTAATTGTTAATGTCCTTGATCTGGCCCTGAACCTCCTCTAATGTTATTGGTGGGACGGGGGGCGTTAGCTGCCCTGGGGTGTCAAGAACCTGATCTACAAGCCACCTACAGCTGACCGAAGTCGTTTCGAGGGGCATAAATCTGTCCTCTAAGTTTACCGGAGATTTGACCGAAGTACCGTCAGCTTTGCGGATTGGAAGTTTGGGTTCAGCCTGCTTCGTGTACCTCCTGGTAAGAGACCAGAGAGCATAATTTGTACTCTCATCAGAAATAACGTCTTCTAGGAAGCGGTCTGTGGCATCCTACCTAAACTTAATGAGCAGCTTCTTTACCTTTTCCACATTGGGGTCTCTCGTACGAGTAAACTGCCTCCGTAGTCTCCTTTTGATGAGCAGTAGAGCATCGACGGCAGGTGAGAGGCGAGATTGTGTTAGGCAATCCTGTAGGATTTCCCTTAGGCGCGCTTTAAGGGCTGCTGCATCCACCTTATTTACGAAGACTTATATACTCAGGAAGGGTAATCTCCAGGTTGAGGTCCAAAGTTCTCTCCAGATCCTTCCTAAAAAGGGCCAGAGGGGACCTATTTATTTTATTTATATATTTGATATTTCATCTTATTGCTAGAAGTAGAGGACTTATTTGGAAGCACCAATCACTATTACAATTACGAAGACAACAGTCGATTGGGTTATTCATTAAAACTTAACATTTAGCAGTGAATACTTGATAACTCTTAAAATATAAATAGTTTATGGTCTCCTTTTTTTTTTTTTTTTTTAGTCGAACGACAAAGAAAGGAAAACATAACTTTTTGCTGTAGGTAGTTTTCCATTGAATTTTTAAAAACGGGCGCTGCTAATTGTTTTGATATCGTTAGGTAGTAGCATAATAATAGCATATGTTTTTCCAATTGCCTTGCTTATATGGTCGTCCCATGATAACGTCTTATTGAAAGAAAGACCTAAATTTGATGCCCTTTCAGTATTTTCGATAACGGATCCATGAATCTTTAGCTGCTGTAAGCTACTCGTGTTATATTTTTTTTTATAAATAACTAGTCATTTTGATTTAATTGAGTTTATTTTAAGACCGTTGCTCTTAGCCCATTTGCTTACTAGCTCCACTTCATTATTACAATGATGGACACATTCACTAATATTTCTTAACGGAGCACTAGCATACATTTGACCGTCATCTGCGTACATTTGAATTTCACATTTAGACAAGACATATGGCAGGTCAATAAATGAAAAATAGCAAGGAACCCTGTGGTACACCACAATTCACGGTCAGAAAGAAAGAGAACTCCGATTGTGTGACTACAGTTTGTTGCCTATCACTAAGGTCGGATTTCATGGGTTTCATTGCTGTATTGGAGTAGTCGTAGAGTTTGTTTAACTTTGCGCGCAGTATTTTGTGACTTACCATATCAAACGCTTTACTGTAGTCCAACAGTGTCAAAAGTGTGACATGTCTTTTGTCCAAACTACGACATGAATCATCTGAGATTTTCGTTACAACAGTGGTGCAGCTTCGCTTTTTTTCGGAACCCCGATTGCTTGTTATTTAGGAGAGAATTCTGCTCCATATAATTTCCCTTTTTGTAAAGCCAGGATTTGTTCAAATGCTTTTGATAAAAAGGAGAGGATTGAGATGGGACGGTAATCGTTATTGCTTTTTGGAATCGGTAACATTTTTGCAGTTTTCCAAACATGCGGGAAAGTAGATATCATAAGTGCAGTATTAAGTATGTTAACTAAATAATAGGTTGTCAAAAAAGTCTTGCGGTATTTTTATTGAATTTTCAATTGTTCATAAAATTGGTAATAATAATGCGATTTAAGTCAAATATGCGCCGTTTTGTTCGATGACGAGTTCCCAACTAGATGCCAACTTCATAATGCCCCTCTTATAGAAGCTCGCTTCCCTATTGGCAAAAAACTCGGAGAGCCAATTTTCACAGGACTCTCTTGTGGCCAGCTTCCGACTACCAAGCTCGTTCGCCATGGACAGAAATAGGTGGTAATCACTTGGTGCGAGATCCGGACTATACGGTGGATGCAAAAGAACCTCCTATCCGAGCTCCCGGAGCTTCTGGCGCGTCACCAAAGATGTGTGTGGCCTGGCGTTGTCCTGATGGAAGACAGTTCGGCCTCTGTTGATCAAAGATGGCCTCTTCTGCATGAGTGCTGCATTCAAGCGGTCCAGTTGTTGGCAGTACAGGTCCGAATTGAGCGTTTGGCCATAGGGGAGCAGCTCATAGTGGATGATTCCCTGCCAATCCCACCAAACACACAGAAGAACCTTCCTGGCCGTCAATCCAGGCTTGGCCACCGTCTGGGCAGCTTCACCGCTTTTCGACCACGACCGTTTGCGCTTCACGTTGTCGTAGTGACCCACTTTTCATCGCCAGTCACCATCCGCTTCAAAAACGGGTCGATTTTGTTGCGATTCAGAAGCGATTCGCATGCATCCATACGGGCAAAAATGTTTCTTTGCGTCAAGTCGTGTGGCACCCATACATCGAGCTTCTTTTTGAATCCAAGCTTCTTCAAATGGTTTATAACGGTTTGATGACTCATGCCCAGCTCTTGGCCGATGCTACGGCTGCTACTATGCCGGTCTCTTTCGATCAATTCAGCGATTTTATCGCAATTTTCGACGACAGGCCTTCCGGACCGTGGCGCATCTTCGATCACCTCTGCACCCAGAACGAAAACGTTGAAACCATCGTTGTGCGGTGGAAATGGAAACTGTATCGGGTCCATAAACTGCACAAATTTTATTGGCAGCATGAGATGCATTTTTGCCTTTATCGTAGTAGTACTGTAAAATATGCCGTATTTGCTCTTTATTTTGCTCCATGTTTGCGACGCTATAACTCACGAACGATTAAAAACAAACAACAATAAATCAAACACGTGTTAGCGCGTGAAAAGAGCTTTCCAAAAAGCTCTAGCGTGAACCGATGCGACGAATACAACTAGAACTACGCGCTTGCAAAGACAAGCTTGCGGAAATACCGCAAGACTTTTTTTGACAACCTTATATAAACGAGTATTTTTGGTAAGATGATTTTTTATAAATTTGGGGTAAATTTTGTTCTAGCCCCATAGCATTTGCTTTGATTTTCAATATTGCATCTAAAACATCACATTGGTAAACACAGACACAATTAAAACAGTAATCACAATTATTAAGAGCTAACGAGTTTAGGTACGTATTTTCGAGATTGTCTGGTATGTTTATGGTTAAGATCATTGGGGTCAATATTATTGGTCATTTCTAACCTCGACTTTCCCGCACCAAGATTTTGAATATCTTTCCAGAATTTTTTGTCGAATATTGCACAAGTAAATTTTGTTGTAATAGTTGCGGAAGTGATCGAAAAAGTTTGTACAAAGAATAAATTTGGGTTCTAACGATTGACTTGAATTTCGGTTTCAAGTGCTGGATTTCAGATTTCAAAAAATTCCTCCCCAAGTTAAAAGTAAATTTGATCACAAAATTTTGCAAAAATATTTTGATCTGTGTCTTTTCGATTCCCGTAAAATCCAAAACAAAATGCATGCATTAAGTGTCTTCCCTTTTGTATCAAATTCCGTAATGGCTTCATGCGCTTATTCTGGCCCCACAACCAAATACTCTCTCGTATAATGCATTTCCCTTCTACTTAGCTGCCACTCCAAATTCATAATGCTGATGTGCACTGAACTTTATTGATATAATTCCTTCAGTTCGAACTCTAAAACCTTCGACCATTGTGCGATATTGAATGGATTTTGGGCCTCGTGCCTCGAGCACTTAGCACATAATTACATTGACTTGCGTGTGGGCGTATGTTGAAGGCAGACACGAAGGGGGGGAGGGGCTGGACATAGCCAAAACGGTTGCCGACTAAACCTTAATTAAGCGTCGCTGCATTGCGTTTATCTCATGTGGCGTTCGGTCAGCATATTGAATATTTGCCCAATTGGCGCCCTCCGATGAAAATGATTTTGGGCTAATGAGTTTATGTTTGCGGCGGTCCATTTACTTACGTACGTGGCCCCGCATTCAAGTGAAATTTAACTTAATTGCCACGAGCTTTGAAAGGATTTGCAAATTGTGTAACAAGGGTAGCATACAAATGGATATTGAGACAGTGGGTGAATTCAATCTCTTCTCATAAGATCTAAGAAAAAAGAAAGAAGAAGAAAAATGCTGCTGTGAATCACGAAAGGTGTCAAATAAATCGCAAAATGTCAGCCCTTCGCCCATTTATTCCCAAAACTTTAAACAGTGTTTCAAAACTAAAGCTCAAATGAGTCTTTTGCGCCTTTTTTCTGAGGTGCGTCGGAGTAAGCGTTTGTGCTAGTTTTGGCTTTAATTTTCAGCGCCCTCCACGGATAACAATTAATGCGGGGACAACAAGAACAAATATAAATCCACCAACAATGCTGCAGCGCATTGCTGTATTTTTTCACCTCTCCTCTCTTCACCACCCACAGCGTTCGTGGCATTAACTTCTGCTTCGATAAATAAACAAGTTGAGCTACTTAAGATTTAAGTTGTTGTTACAGTTGCTGTTGTTGCCGTTGTTGTTCTTGTTGCACGAGCGTCGAGTTGTAAGTGTGTGCACAAAATTTATAGTGGGTACTTTTTACCCCAAATCCCCACGCCCTACCCCTTTAGCCAGCAAGTAAACTGCTTATTACGTATACGCTACGTATGCGCTTTTCAAGCATGAAACTCTCTGATGCACAATGCACAGCGGCAGCAGCGACGTCAACAGCGCGGGATAATAATAAACAACACATAAATGTTTATGTTAAATTAAATTGAATGCAAAAAGGCGGAAATGTTACAAAAAAAAAAAAAAAGAAGAAGAAAATGTTTTGCGCCTTGTTGGGCAATGAGAGAATGAGAATCGCTCCACTGAGTGGCGCCCTCTGGCGATAATTTAAGACATTCTTTAAATTGTAAGCGACGAAGAAGTGTCTGGCCACGCCCCCCGTTTGGCGGTTGTCAGGCAAAGTGCAGCCATAAATACGTTAAGGTTCGATATTTTGGGGTGATGCCAGCTGCAAGCAGGCTAAGTGGCTGAGCTGCACTTTCAAGGGCCACGCCCCTTTTTTGACATGCCACTAAGCAAAGCCACTTTATGCCAGGGCAAGTGTGTACGTGCTATAAGCTCATGTGAGGCAGTAAAAAATGTTATAAATTGATATCACTTAAGTAACTTGATGATGTTTGGCAACTCTAGTAAAATGGTGAGCTTGTTGTTGTCTCTATGGTTAAGCAATAATTGGCATCAAATTCTGCTTAATGTTATTTTGGCATGGATAATATGCTGAAAGGAATATAGGTTAGGTAGCTGGTAGCTAAAAGGAACTTTTAAGAGAAATCGATCTAGAAATCCCCATAAAAAATAAAGAAAATGATTCCAAAATTGTGTTTTAAAGGGGGGGATTCTCCATACGGAGGCTGTTTTTTGGACCTTTTTAAAAAAAATCTTATTTTAAAACGCAAACAGTTTTTTCAATTCTGTTTTTTTTTTTATTCTGTTACAAACAGAAACGGAAACGCATACGAGGATGATATTGACATTATCGGCAAAAACGAACGGTCGGTAAGCAGGGCATTTTCAGAGAGGCAGTCTGAACTGATGGGCTTAGCGGTAAACGGGAAGAAGAGGAAACGAGAACTAGTATCCATGGACAAGAAGTTGGACAAACTGTTTTAATGTAGAGGTATTTGTCTTCCTCGGAACGATGATAACCAGCGACAACAACAGCAGCCTGGTAGTCCGAAGAAAAATTACTCTTGCAAACTGATGCTACTACGGACTCAGTAGGGAGTTAAAGAGCAGAGCATTTTCTCGAAGAACAAAAATAGCGCTATACAAGTCGCTCATTATCCCAGTCCTGCAATACGGCGCAGAAGCATGGACATTGACAACTGCGGATGAGGACTAGATTGGCGTGTTCGAGCCAAAAATTCTTCGTAGGAATTATGGACCCTTAAAAGGTGGCGATGGATTCCGCATTCGAATAAATCACAAACTGTATAAGCTCTATGGGGACACCAAACTGATCAAGCGCATAAAGCAACAGCGGCTGCGCTGTATTGGACATGTCACCCGGATGGATGAAGCAGCTCCAGTAAAAATGGCGTTCAAATCGAAGCCTGCTAACTTTGGAGGAATTGGCAAGAGGGGTCACCCACCACTAAGAAAGGTGCAGAAAGACATTTAAAAACTTGGTGTAAACAACTGGTGCCAGCTTGCACAAAGCAGAAGCAACTGTAGGGCATTTATAGCAGAGGTCGAGACCGTCATGCGGCTGTGATGCAAATATTAGACCTAAAAACAAGAAGAGGAATATAAAGATGCCAATAAACCGCGAACCAAGACTTCTTTGGTATAACTTTTAAGTCTGGTTTATGGCCCTATATTAATTGATTTGTGGGTGAGTCTAAAAATGGTACACCATATCGCCGTTTAGTCCATTATACCATCATAAATATCGATCGCTTTTAAAGATATTAAAGAAATTATGTTGAACTCCTTCTGGTGATAGCTTAACCAATTGCACTACTGAAATGAATTTTTTATATTACGTTCCCAATGACTGTCCACATTTGCTGAATTTTGCAGATTTTTATCTACTACCAAAAGTTTCTTTTAAATTTTGTTGGTCTCGTTGGTATCATTATTTTGTGGTAATGTAATTTATTGTACTGAATTCACAGCTTGACCACATGGCAGCCACTTTTCAATGAATATACAATTCATATTTGCTTTCCCTCTTTTTCCCCTCTTTCGCAACCGAGGATGAAATATGTATTCCTCCCAGGAGCTGTCAAAAAGCTGTGGTATTCTATGATAGAGCGATCATATATAAAACGATCATCGATCAAACGGTTTGGTACGGTTGTGTTCAAGGACTCTTGTTCAGTGAGTCTTATTCAGTGAATCCTTTTCTGTGACTCCTGTTTAGTTACTCTTGTATAGTGACTCCTGTTTAGCGACTCTTCTTCAGGGTTTCGTGTTCAGTAACCCTTGTCCAGTGACTCTTGCTCAATGATTCTTTTTTAGTGGCTCTTGCTCTCTTACTCTTTTGTAGACACTCTTGTTCAGACACTTGTGTCTCTTCCCACCATTCTTACCCAACCAATAGAAAATAAAAACGACCATCCACTTAAGTGCGAGTGCGAATGTGTTAATTTATGTTTATATGAATAAGATGTAGAAGAAAATGATTAGGGGTGTTCGTGCAAGTGATTTTGATTCTGATTGTGATTTTAATTTTGGTGTGACCAGATAATCTGCAGAAAATGACAAAAAAAACTGTCACACACCTAAAAATCCTGTTGATTATCGTTAGCTTGGTCAAATATAAATATAAGATAAAATTTATTTAAATAAACACCGGAAAATGCTGAATCCAAAACAGCAAAAGAAAACGCTTTGGTTCGCCAACAAGAGTTAGTAAATTTTGGAAAATATGGTGGAAAATTGATCTATGCGAAAAGACTTCCATCGTTCCAGATATGAAGAGTTTTTCCAACTTCCTTTTAAAGGACAGAAATCTTCGTGTTGTTATCGGGTGCCAGTGTTTCCACAATATTGGATTTTGTCCATCTTTTGCAACTGACGTCTCTTCAAAATATATCTGGCCTCATGCTGCTGCAGAATGAATTCTGATTAACGTTTTTGAAGATATTGGTGCGGATTCTTCTCGGATTATGAATTGCCTTTCGTGTATGCCCTGTTGGCTGGAAAACCCATAAAATGTTTAAATGTTTAAAGTTAAAAATTTCTAAATGGAAAGTATAGGGCGTAAATAAAAAGAATCCAAGTGAACCAACCTGAAACCGCGGTTTAATTTGCCTCAAAAACTATGTTAAAGATCGAATCGGTGGCTTAGAACCTCCATAAACTACTGAACAGAACTAGTCTATAAATCCCAATCCGTTTGCATCCACTATTTTTTATTTATTTCTTTTTATTTAATTAAACAAATTTTTTAAAATACAGTTAGCATTTATGACAGGACACTAATATGCAAATATTTTTATATTTTAGTTGCATCACCATTATTTGTATTTAGTGTTTTATTTCCATTGGCTTTAGTTTCCTCTTGTCTCTTGCCATTATTTCCTTAATTAAAATGTCTTTCTTCCATTCAAATTTCTACTATTCCAATCCCCATAACTGCTCATCCGCTTTATATTTTTGCTCTACTATATGTAAATGGCAGAGATGGTCGCAAGACGGGATTCCGGCGGGAGCCGAAAAAAGTGAGGGATCTCGTCGGGATGGGACTAAATTGAAAATTGTTGGTCGGGATAGGGACGGGTCGGGATAGACTTGGGCCGGGATCTGGACGCGATGGGATCGATTTTTTTTCCGTGCATATTTCTAATAGAAGGTAATATTTCTTATGGGCTGTACGTGATCAAAAAAGGGGCAGGTTTCAATGATGCCCGCAACGCCCGATTCTATTTGCTCGCCCAGGCTATAACTCCTCGATTTCTTCTGTAATTTTGACTGCGACCACAACATAACATTCGCTTAAACAATGAAATATATTAAACAGACATAAATGTAGAATTTAAGGTAAAATAGTGTCGAAGACATTAGACGTACTTGACCTTCCTAATTGAAATCACAAAATTAAAAAGCAGTATAATTGTTTTGAATGGAAAGACAGAAAAGTCCAAATCAACCTAGAGGTTGATTTTTATATCGATTCAGATTTTTGTTTTGCTTGCCAGTTTGTATGTCATTTTCTGCAGGTTATCTGGTCACACCGAATTTAAAATCAGAATCAGAATCAAAATCACTTGCAGGAACACCCCCATTGTATTGTAAAAAGAACACAAATGAAGTAGAAAACATAAAAGTGTTCTTAAATTGCGAAATGAGGCCTTATTCAATATTTTCCTGTGTCTGTTGAGAATTTGTAATCTTTCAACTTTTAAACAAAATTACCCATACGCAATGTGGGATCATATGAGCTGCTACGCTAGGCTTCATCCGATTGGTGCAAAATTTTCTGCACATATTAATTTGGCTATTGATATCAAAACCTACAATTTTCAACTCTGTGGCTGCATCGGTTGACTTTATGCCAAAAATTTGCCCATTCAGCCCAGTGTTCCTTGGTAGAAACCTAATCCGATACGCCTCTGTAAACTGCACACTCTTTGACAACATTTGTTAAACAAAACTTTTCCTGCTGAAGAATATGCAGAAATTCCACTTATTTAATACAGGAAAGCTTCAAAGTTAATGCAACTTATGCATCAAAGCTAACCGCACTTTTCAGCAAGTCATTAATGTCCCCTTTAAGAAACTGTGCCAACATTTTTGTACCTTTGTCAAGTCAAAAGTCTCAGTACATGAAATTAAAAACTGCAACAAATCCTTAAGAACTTTTCCTCATAAAGTTTTTGTTTAACCGGTTTAATTTGGAATTTTTTTTCAACATGTTTGAAATGATTTATTATGAACTAAACTAAATCATTTTATTCTTACATTTTGATTCAATTATATATTTTGCATTTTAACACATTTCAATTGTGGCCCTGCGCTTTTTGACAGTTCAACTATTGTATAATAGTTATCATCGCTGGCATTTCAACACATAATTGTAGCTTAAGGGCAATTTAAGTGGCATTGGAATTTTATTCTTTTACAATTTATTCAAGTGTTAAAATATGTATATGAAATTGATTGGCTGATTAAACTCGCTTTCACACACACACACACACATACACACACACTTATACATGAATAAAATTCTATACCATTTTGTGTGCGTGTGCCCCAAAGGGTTGGCCTTGTCTGCCTTGATTTGCTGCGGAAATGACGCAAATAACGCAACAAATTTAAGCCAGTCACAAAAATTTACAAAAACCTACCTTTGGGTTGGGTTTATCATGACAATAGGCAGGCGAAAACCGACAACAGGATGTTTTATATTAAGCCAGGGAAAATAAAGGAAAAGCATATACACACACACACAGACACTCAAATGCAAAACATCCGCATTTCGTACCGTTTTGTTGATATAATTTTTGCATATATTTTGTAAATTTATATCCTGGACAGTTGAAGAGCAGCAAAGGAATATTTTAGAGTGTCAAAGTTTGCGACGTATGAAATCGCTTTTGAATTCTTATTTTCAAAGATTTTTAGCAGAAAATTTAAAAATTTAGTAGAAATATCTTTTTTGAAAACAAAAACAAAAATCAAAGGGAGGGCCACAGAGGACCGCCGCAAAGCACTTCTTCGCGGGGCGGATGGCGGTCATGTCAATCGCTCAATCTGTGGGGGGGGTACATCGACTCCTTTCCCTAAGCCGCAGATGTTGTAGCATTGCCGCCGCCATGTTGGCTACAGCTTGTCATCCAGACTCGTTTCTCAGCATACAGCCTACTATTTGGGCCGCGCTGAGCCAAGAATGCATGCTTCAAATCCTGGACAGCGCCGTCTCCACAGTGGTCGCAATAGGGATCTTCTTCAAGCTTTAATCGTTGGAGCTATGCCTTAAAGTAGATAGATAGTAGTCCACCTGACCATGCCAGCATTGGTATAAGACGATGGCTCCATCTTTCGTTGTTGCCTTAGCTCCACCTGGATTGCCACTTGTCTCCTTTGCCGCTTTGGTGCTAACATGTTCAAGGTGCTGTTTGTAGCAGAGTCTGTGGTCCAGTATGATGCCTAAGTATCTTATAGCTAGTTGCCCACCCTGACGAATGCCTTCTCCACTTTCTTTCTGCTGCTGATAAGGACAACTTCCGTTTTGTGTTCTGCAAGTGCAAGCCCGTTTTCTGATAGCCACATTATGATTTGGTCGATCGCGTTTCTGCAGTTTTCCATGGTCTCGTTTAGCTGCATCGCAACTGATACCAGAGCTCATCGGCAAATCCAACAATCCAACAATTCCGGTAGTGAAGGCACTCCTCTATTTACTTAATACTGGTGCTGGCCTGCATTTGAGCTATAAAGAAGCACGCAGTCCTCGAAGTAGCTCAGGACTTTGCTCCAGTTGGCTGAGTTGAATGCATTTTTAATATCAATTGTGCAGACTAGACAATACTTTTTGAACCCTCCTGCCCATCTCGTACTTTCTATGGCTTCAGTGGCCAGCCTTGTGACTGCCACTATGGCGTCTGTGGTGCTTCGGTGCTTACGGAAGCCATATTGTTGGTCGGATAGTCCGCAACTGTTCTTAAGCTCACTCTTAAGTCGATTACATATAATCTTTTCGAAGATCTTGCCAGTAGTATGCAGCAGGCATAGGGGCCGATACAAAGAAGGGTTGTCGAGTTCTTTTGCTGGCTTCGGGAGGAGCACAAGTCTCTGCTGTTTCTACACGAGGTAATGTGCTTTGGGTGATGCATTTGTTGTACATGTTTACAAATACGTCAGGATGGGCAAGAATGACTGCCTTTAGGGCACTGTTGGGAATTCCATCTGGGCCAGGAGCTTTATGCTTATGCTTTATCGACTTTGAGCCTGGCAGGGCTCAGGACCTCCTATATGTTGGTTGGAATGATAGTATCGTCCCCATTTTGTGCCTTAAGGATACTCACCGGAGGCTGCATAGGAAAGAGGCAGTGCACAATAAGCCCCAGTTGTGTAGGGCATTGAGCATACTGGATAGTATGTGTGTGTATGTTTGAGTGTCTATTGCTCGATATTCAGTACTCGACACTGAGTACTCGATACTCAGTACTAGATACTCAGCGGTCATTACTCAGTACTTCAAACTCAGTACTAAACACACTCGATAGTCAATACTAGATACTCGGTATTCAATACACTGTAATTTATACTCAGTACTCTATACTCAGTAGTTGATACTTATTAATCGATTATCCGACTGACTTTGCAAAGACAAAGACGTGCCCCAACATAGCTGTTGCAAAAACAATATTTTTCTAGTTTTAGTCAGGAAGTTCAACGTTCGTAAAAGAGCTTCGCTACATCAAAAAAATTTTATTTTACAAGATACTTTCCTCAATGTAACAGGACTGACTTGACCATAGCCTTTTGTCTCAGAAATTTTTTTATATTGAAAAAAAAATTATACAAAATTCGTAAAACTACAGTCGATGACAAATAAATGTGCTGGAACATAACTTTGTTTTTGGCGAAATGGGTAAAAGTCTTTTTAAGTTTTGGGTTGAATTAGTGCAGTTCCAGTTACCTTTACCCTTCTGGCCTATGGAATAATATTTGTCTATAAAGGGATAACAAATCTTTGGAGCAGTTTCTCCCGGAACAGACCATTATTTTAACTGATTTTTGTCCCTTTGCATAAAAAGGGAAAAAAAAAGTTCTCAGAAAAAATATATTTTCACATATGTTATACCAAAATGTCCCACTATTACGATAATGCAAAAAAAAAATCCAAGAATTGCGAACTCAGAAAGAACCGGACATTAAAGATAAGAAATGTTTTTGCTTGAAAATGTAGATGACTATGGGTTGCTAGTGCTGTTTTTTGATTTGTCGTTTGGTGTCGGAGCTTGTAATCCGATTTATGTTGTGAAATCCTTGTTTTAAGGTTAGACTTTGTTGTTCCAATGTAAAGTTTATTGCACCTGTTCTCTAAATGTCCATTGCATGATATTTTATATACAACATTGCTTTTGTCGGCTTTTTCTATTTTGGATTATGTCTTGTTGTAAAAATTTGTTTTTTCTCATTGTGTTTGTGGGTTTGTGGGCTATTTGTATGTTGTGTTTGTTGAAGCATTCTGATTTTGCGAAGCGCTCTGAGAGTTTCGGAACGTACGTGAGGCACTTATATGATTTTGGTTGTTTGTCGTCTTTTGGTTTTATTGTCTTGGTTTCTACCAATTAATGATTTTATAATCTTCATGGGGAAGTCATTATTCGTCAGTATTAGCTTAATTTCGGAAATGATGTCCTTATGGTAAATCTCGTCGCTTATGTTCAGCATCCTTTAAATACAGCTAGCAGCTGTATTTACTATCATATTTTTTGGGTGTTTGGAGTAGAAGTTTATTATTGTCCTGATGCTGTGGGTTTCTTGTCAACAGACGTGTTATAAATTGTATGTAAAAAATATTTTTTGAATTAATGTGATAATTGGTAAATTGTTTTTGTAGTGTCCCTGAAGACGGATGCCGAGGCGCATTCGAAATTTATCGGAAACAAACCAAAAACACTGAGTTTTTCTTCTCGACCTAGAGCCAGCTAACATCTACATTCTAATAATTAGAAAGGTCGCTAAGAAACAATTATATTAATTAATAATTAATAAAATTAAATAATTTAGTTGATTGAACTGAAAATAAAATAGTATATTCGCCATAATGTTTTTGATTTAAATTATTGTGCTGATATATTTAGTTAATTTTGCATCAAAAGTGGAGTTGTGAAGCTTTTAAAAATTTCATTTTTTTTTAACGATTTTTTTTTAATTTTTGAAAGAGTGGGGTAGAAAGTGTATAATTTCGGCTTGTTTCGATTTGTGCTTGACGCGAAATTGAAGGTCGTTTCAAGGTGTTTTCAAAATGCATAAATTTGTTTTGCATCGATTTGCACAAAGCTGTTTTTTTTTTTTCGATAGACTGTAAGTCTAATTACAAGTTGGTGTTAGATGTGAGTTCAAAAAATTTGGCCTCAAATGAGTCTGACGATATGATACACACAATATTGGAATTAACCGATACTTCTACATTTAAACTGAATAATTTTAAATTAAAAAAAATATAAATACTTTGATAAATAAAATATAACATGGAAAATCCATCTCAAATTTTTAAGTGCCCCTAACTAACGAACAGTGCATTTCCGACTCCCCCTCTGGAACACCTTTTTTTATAGTTCGATCTTATAAGTACAAAAACATCATACAATGTGAGCGTATTGGACTAATCTGCCTCCTTTTATTTACGGTTCTTATGGAATATACATAATTAGGTTTACTAACTGTTAACAGTAATAAGTGATTAAAATAGTTCAGCTTTAGATTTAACACACGGCGTTTTAATTGTTTTATGTTCGGCTGCGGCTTCTCGACTCTTCTGCTCGACTGCTGTTTCTCTTCTCCTTGTCACGGCTGCTTCTCTGCTGTGTTTCGGCTGTTTATCTGCTGTGTCTGCTGTACTGCTGCAAGTCTGCTGTTAGTCCTCTGCTTTTGGTCTGCTGTTAGTTCTCTGTTGTTAGTCTGCTGTTAGCCTGCTGTTTCCGCTGCCCAAACTCCGCTTTACATCTGTTGCATGAACCTGTATCCCTTTTTACATACAATAGTTTTCATTTTCTAGATTGTTCTAAACGACACACTGTGCTTTGGTTGAATAATGAATTCTTGCCTAAAAACGATCCAAACACAACTTCGGTAATAATAGTCGTGTCCACTTTTTGGCCATGGTCATTAACTAAAAGCACACAATCAATTTATGTTGATAGGGACAACAAATGAAATGGACTTTTTGTAAATATCCATTTTTCCATATTATTTGTCAAGAAAATAATATCATTTACTTAAATTGATATTGAATAGTTTCAGAATGATACTAAAAATGTAATAATGAAATGTTAAAAAATATCGATTTGAAATTTTTAACATATCAATTTGATATACTTTCATATCGGAATAAAATTGATATGAAAAAATATAAATTTTTTGCTCGGTGCAATATTATAGTCGTGAAACCGAGACGAAGCGGTGCCCAAAGTCAAAACAAATGAGAAAATCTTTAATCTTTAAATGTTTAAAGAGATTGAATTTCCTCTGTTCGTTGCTTTTAGGGACTTTTCTGAAAAAACTTATAAAAATTGGTGATTTTAACTTTACCCTCCCCTTCTGGGCAGGGCTGCAAACCGGTTTTGAACCGCACCAATTTGAGCCCGGAATTCCCGACTTTTTTAAAGCTGTCAACCGAATGAGAATATTGCTGAACCTGAACCTGGTCCTAACCTTAACTGTTGGTTCGGTTCAACAAAATTAAAGACATTCTCAAATTTAGGAAAATTGTTATCTAAATTCTATAAAGACGTTTAAAATAAGCATTGTTTTTCAGATCCTTGATTCCACGTTCAGAAAATGACGAAAGTAATCCTAGCGACTAACCAATGTGATTTTAAATAATAAAGTGATTGCTGGCATCATAAGAGCCTTTGCCGTCACTAATAGAGAAAAGACGGAATCAAACATCAAACAACTTAAAGCTGATCCGCGGAGTACCATCGAATAAAGTCTCATCAAAAGTTCCGAAATTTTGAATATTATTTTTATTAACTTTGGGTAAAACTTGGGCGGAACAAAGTTTCAAACCAAAACCTTCTCCCAAAAACCTTGAACCTAAAATTCCGAACATTAACCTTTGGCAAGATTCGGTACGATCCCCAGAATCGGAGCTCCGGGAAAGTGATTGGGCTCTGCTTCTGGGGACTGAACACACGGTATGGCAACTTCACTTGCGCCCATGGAGCAGTTGCTAGGACTGAGAAACTTGAACAACATCTACCAAGATAAGTCTATGGATAATGAAGTCAATTATACCAAATTAAGCATGGACCAAAATCAATCATTTTTAGTTTTTCCTGAGACTACATAGCATAAACTTTTTTATCTAAAGTTCAATAGAGAGCTGTATGAGGTTTGTATGAAGATTAATATTGTTTTTTAGATTTTTAATCTCATTTCAAGGTATTTCAATCTATTTTCCCCGAGATGGCAAGAAAACAAAATTTCAATGTTGCTTAAAGATTGATTATTCTTTCTCAATGCAAGAGTTACATTTAGACAGCAATTTGAACTAAGTATTACTTTGTAGAATACATCAAATAGGTCCTCAATTCAATTCAAATTTCGGAAAGAAGTCCATGCACCTACTTAACCCATCCTCCTTGTTCACTTTTAATAAATGTCGTATTCACCACAGAGCCTCAAATAGTCGAACCCCTCGAACTAAAATCAATATTATTTCTTTCATTTTTACCCTTTTTATGTCATTTTGAGAGTGAAATTTAATTGTGCTGCTCATTAATGGCACGTCGTCTGGCCCAGAACCCGCCGGAAATATGTGATTTCCGGCAATAAATATATATGTATATATTTGTGTGTCACATACACAGCAAAGAAATTCTCGCAGATAATTATGTAAAGGCAAATAGGAAAGAAAAGAACGCACACAATTTATGAGTTTCAATTTAAATTTATAACTTGATTATCACTTTTGCATTTGCCATTTGAGGGCTGTTTGTTTGCTGTGTTGCACATATTTTATGAGGGGGGAAAAATTGAGCATAAAGCCATAAATCTATACGCCAATAAGAAGGATTTTGGGGAAAAGAAAGGCAAAATAAGAGGGGGCAAGCCGGACATGAGCAAGCAGAATTGCCATCAATGGGATAAACTAAAGAAATACTCTGTAAACGTTATGAAACTAAAATCTGAAGAATTTTTGGTTCAATTCGTGTCCTAACTGTATCTGTTCAGTCCAGCCAAATCGTGGCCAATCAAAGGCAAAACAATAAACCGGCATGACAATAAATAAATACATAAATAAATACGGAAAACGGATGCCCCGACAAAAGACAGACAGTTCGAGCTGGCACAGCAGGACGTTAAGGAGAAGGCACGCAGCAACGTTTTGTATGCGTGAAAGGATAATGACGCGTTCGTTTCTCTTCACGGGCAATGCAAACGACAATATTGAAAAGATTCCGGATATGAAGGCAACGATGCGGGGCAGCAAAGACAGAATTGATTGAGTGGCGCATTAAATTTAAACCACGCACAGGCATACGGCAAGGAGTGTGTCATTTCCTCTGCTGTGGCTTCGTTTGTTATCCAGTTTAATTTAACGGCTACTTAAATCCATCAAGGCATTATGGCTAAGGCCAAACTTGCGAGGAAATATAGATTATTTACGATTCCAGCACAAGTCCATAAGAAATATCTGAAACTCAGAGTCCAATCAAGCAAACATCATCGGGCTTTTATAATCTATAATTTTTAATTCAAAACCAATTTAACAAATCCCGCAGCTCACTTATTCCGCACACTGACCGAGAACTGACCCATCTTATGCATGTGCCCCTCCCGCCGCCATCCATTCAGCTAACCCACTTCAATTTAATGGTTATTTTAATCCATCATTTCAAATTATTATCCTCTCGCCGCGTGGCAGACTTGCCAACTTTGGTTGGCTCACTTGGCCACGCATCAAATGGCTTTCAATGGGCCTTCAAAAAGGTGTGCAAGTAGGGAGGCGGAGGACCATTAAAGGGCCACCACGCAAAACTGCTGACATCATGTCGACGTCGGCTGCGAATTAAAAAGTTGCCTTGATAATCCTTTCGCCAAATAGATGGGATTAAGTAAAATGCTGAGCCGGAAATTTATGCAGCGAATGGCCAGGTGCTGGCCATCCAGCACCAAGAGCACTTAAAATGTGCCACAGTGTTGCAATAATTACCGTTAAATGGTCGCAGTTTAAAACACTTAAGGGTGCACACAGAGACAGAGACAGAGAGAGAGAGTGGAAGCAAAAGACCAAAAGAAGGTTCAGGCCGTCTGTTATTATCCTTGCAGCAGCATCGTCATTGCCGTGGCGCCATTTTCGGGGCGTTCATGTCCTGCTGATTGCGGTGATTTGTAATTTTAAGCAGCGTATGATTAACTTTTGCGAGTGAATTGAGCGGTATGCTTTAGCGAGTTTCCAAACTCTGTGGACAACTTGATGTCATGAGCGGGTAGCTGCTTCTCTTGCTATCAACAATTTCTTTTGAAAATTTACCGTATTTTTGGAATTCTTATCGAACAATTGGAACTTTCTTAATATAATCGAGGCTCTACCGATATTTTAAGAAATGCTCTAAGTAGAGTAGAGTAGTTTTTTAAGTAAAAAAATTTTGAAAGAAAATGCCAAAAAATGTGTGTTTAATTTTTAATACCTACGTTAAAATTACTCATACGACACGTACACCTGATTTTAATATGTATGTACAATAGGGTGAAAATTACAAATAAATTTGTGTTTCATTATAAATTTTTTTTTATGATTTTAATAAGTTTGTACAATAGGGTGATATGACATAAATCACACGGACATAAAGCCCACATCGAAATATCATTCAGATTTGTTAAGGGCGATAAGTCCTATTAATAGTCTCTGCACACTTAGCACATTTTAGGGGAACGCACGAAATTTTTTGATGAAGATGTGAAGTGGAAATCAACACTGGCCACATTTAACATCTTACATCTATCTGTCTGTCAATATTATCAAAAATATGTTGTATCAAAAATTACACAGAACTATATTAGGACAAAATAAATTGGCATAAAATTTATTTAGCATTTGTTCAACAATATGAGGGTTAAAGAATCTTATCATGGTGATTGAAAAGCACTTATGCTTGGTCCTTCTCCCGAAGGAAGACCATTGGGGATTTCGGAGCATCTTTTGCGAATTCTACTACTTCGGTCTCTATCTTGCTAAGTTATCTAGCATGTCTTGGTTATCAAATACTGAGCGGTTTGGTACATGTGCATTCCAATTAAGGATGCAGCTGCTGCTCAGAATTTCAGAATTAATGTCAATTTGGTCCTTTACGCAAAAGAGGAATATGGGGGTTGGGAATGGGGGAGCTGCTATTTAATCACTATGATGATTTTGTCGCAAGTTATCGATAAGGTCCTCATGCCAGCTTCCATGCAAGGCGATTTTAAGTGCGTTTCTTGCGGACATACCATTAAAAAAAAAAAATTTTTATGCTAATGCATGACAAGTTTCACTGTCATTACATAGTTTTTTGCAGAGCTCGCAAAATATGGTCAACCAAATTTTTCTATGCTGTCTGCTCACCGAAATGAGAGGGAAAGATTTAACATTTGAACTCTTTTGAACTATTCATAATTTGACATTAAAAACGTCCAAATGTCATTTGGAAAGCGACTAATAAATAGTAAAAACTTTGACATTTACGAAATGGGTCGCTATTCGCTTGAAGGGAGTTGGGAAATATGAAAAACATATTTCCAATGTGGTGAGTCCTCGACTCAAACTGTGCGAAATTTGAAAAAAAACACTTAACTAAACAAATGTTCCGAAAACTCAATTTGTGGATCAATTCGTGAAGCGAGTTCGTGAAACTGGAATGTTGGTGGATAAACCAACCCGTGTACGTGCTCGTCCAGTGCGCTCGATTGAAAACATAGCTGCGGTTGCTGAAAATGTGCGTGAACAACCATCGACGTCAAGTATCCATCGATCTCAACAATTGGACATTACGCGCACTTCTTTGATGCGAATTTTGCATAAAGACCTTGCCATGAAGCCATACAAAGTTTAATTGGTGCAGCAGCTAAAGCCAATTGACAATCGTCTACAGTTCGCAAATTGGGCGGAAGATCGTTTGGCCGAAGAAGGTGAATTTGACCGAACAATCATCTTTTCGGATGCAGCACATTTCCACCTCGGTGGTTATGTTAATAAACAAAATTGTCGCATCTGAGGCACAGAAAATCCGCATATCGTCGTCGAGAAGCCAATGCACCCACCACGTGTCACTGTTTGGTGCATCATTGGTCCATTTTTCTTTGATAATGAAGAAGGAGCCACCGTGACCGTGAATGGTTAAGTGATTGGTTCTTCGAGGAAACTGATGCGGAAGACTTGGACGATATTTGGTTTCAGCAAGACGGCCCTACGTGCCACATAGCGCACGCCACAATCGATCTTCTCCGCACTATCTTCGAAAATCGAATTATCAGCAAATATGGAGATGTGAATTGACCGCCAAAAAACTGTGATCTGACACCGTTAGACTATTATCTTTGGGGAGCGGTCAAGGACAAATGTTGTGGAAACAATCCTGAAACAATTGATGAGTTGAAGAAGGAGATTCGAGTTGCTATTGCTGACATACGTGCCGAAACAATTGAAAATGTTCTCAAAAATTGGGTGGATCGAATGGGTTACTGCCAAGTCAGCCGTGGCGGTCATTTGACCGAAATTGTTTTTCATAAATAAATGACATGAACCAACCCTTCTAATAAATGTTCCACCGTTTAAAAATTATCGAGCCTTTTTTTTATGCCAAAATTAAATTCCAATTTTTAAATAGACCACCCTTAATAAGTAGTACAGCAAATTAAGTTTGATTAATTTATTTTTTATGTACAGTTCAGAAAGCGACTCAAACAGCTGGATCATCCCAAGCGTTTTCACGACAATCTCAGTCTTTAGCAACGTCGAATTAATTAACTGCAAATTAATTAATTGGACCTTGATTTCTCCACTCTGGTCGGAACATCAATTTTAAGCGATATGAGCTTGCGTTTATCCATATCCTTTATGTCCTCTTTTATGGACAGCTCTTTCACTTGGACATGATCCATAATATATCTCGAGGTTATTGGAGCCATTTGCAGGCAATTACATATTGGGTTTAAAATTTCGAAAAACACATCGCAGTCTAACAGTAAAAATGGTCTGCCGTCAGTGGTAACAATTTTCATGATAGACGCAATTATTGTCTCTTCATTGGCCTCGTAGGCTATTTGCCCTTTCTTTGCATTTTTTTCACACCGGTGTTCTCGTTGACTTGACATAGAAAGATTTTACTTTACGATGTTAGACATTGTTCAGTGGAAATAGCCTATAAGGCCCATGTGGAGCACAGTTCAAAATGTTAAAAATATATATTTGAAAACAAGCTATAACATACACTGTACCAGTTCAGGCCGCCATTCGCATTTGCTATACGCTATCGTGCAATATTTTTGTTATACGCTAAGTTTTTCTCCCTCTCTCTCTCTCTTTTAGATTAACTTTTTTGAATGGAATGCTGTGGCGGCTGGCGGGAGGTGGGAGGTGGTAACTGGCCTTTTTTGCTCATACCTTGAGTATCGTTCATCCGATCATCTTTACCATTCTTTCAGCAAATCGATAAATAATATTGATAACTAAATATCTCAAGAAATTAAGAAATATCTATCTTCGAAACTGTGGAAGATATGACGTTTTTTCAAAATTGCGGGGTGGTAGGGGGCGTGGCAAAAATTGAAAATAAACTTGATCTGCCTGCAAGTAGAAGAAGTCTATGTACCATATATGTCATACCTCTATCTCTTACCACCACACTGAGATCTGTGCGTTCAAACAGGCAGACGAACATGGCTATATCGACTCGGCTGTTGATGCTGATCAAAAATATATATACTTTATAGGGTCGGAAATGATTAATTCTCCCTGTTACATACTTTTGCACAAACTTAATATACTCTATGTAGCCTGTGGTACAGAATAAAAAATATCTAAAAAAGGTTTGCAAACTAAAAAAATAGAGGAAAGCTAACTTCGGCTCGACCGAAGTTTATATACCCTTGCAGCTTAAATAATTTATATAATCTAAGGTTTTAAATGATTTTCGTCGAACATTCTTAGCTGAGCTATTTCCCAAACTCAGCATTAAATGGCACCGCTACTTTGACCATTTGCTTGTCAGTTATTTATATGACAGCTATACGATATATTCATCAGATTTTAACCAAATTCCCCAAAATTGTTTGGAAACCGATAATTTTCATGGCTGGAAAGTATAAAGATGCTACCATTGAAAACAAAAAAGTTTTTCTCACTAGATCAACTTTTCGACCGATCGTACCTATGGCAGCTATACGCTATAGTCATCCGATTTGGATCAAACTTGGCAGAATTATGTGGTAGCATAAAAAATTGATCAGCAACGAGTTTGGCAGCGATAGCCTTGAAAACAAAAAAGTTGTTCCTACTAAGACTTTTTTCAGACACATCTTTTGTATGGCAGCTATACTATATAGTTGTCCGATTTTCATAAAACTTGTTGGAATTATGTGAAAGCAAAGAAAACTTATAAATACGAGGTTTGGGGACGATTGAATTTAAATCAAAAAAGTTTTACTTACTAAAGCTACTTTTTAGACCGTTAGTTCCTATGGCAGCTATATGTTATATTCATCCGATCCGGCCGGTTCAGTTTAACAATGTTCTGTTTAACTTAAAGAAGGCCTACTTAGGAACGACAATAAATTATCTTTTATTACAAACAAGGAGGAGTGAGTTGAGAGAGTATGATAATGCAAGTTATAGTTTAAACAAAGGTTTCGGAAGGGTTTGAAATGAGCGTAGTTTGTTAGGCAAGGCTGTAGATCAATACGATAAAAATTTCCAGTAACGCGTTGCGGGACAGCAAGACTGATATTAGATAACAAAGCGATATAGTCGATTACTCCTGACAGGAGTTTATGAATAAAAAGGACACCAGCGTATTTGTACCAAAAGGCTTCGTGCAAAGTTTGGTTGAGATAGCTTTAAAACTGACGGAGTAGATAGCATAGAAACAGGTGGACGGACAGACGGACATGGCTATATGAACTCAGCTCGTCATGCTGATTAAGAATATGTATTCTTTATGTTACAAACATCTGGGCAATTTTAATATACCCTCTACAAGGGTATAAAAGGATGAGAAACGATCGTTCAAATTTCCAACTTTTAATTTCTGTTTGACGAGGAAGACTAGGAACTGTAAGGACTGTAAAACTTCACAGAGCCGTCGTTCATTCTCATTGTTCTTGTTTATCTTGGATAGCCAATCCTCCCCCGAGTTGTAATACTCTACAAAGCCGTCGTGCACTTATTCTTGAATAACCAATCCTCTCCAGAGTTCGAATACTCTTAGGAGCCGTCGAGCCTCTACTCGTCTCGTTTTCTTGGATAGCCAATCCTCCCCAGAGTTGGAATACTTTAACTTAATACTTTCATAGCTAGAAGAGTTACTCATCCCCAGAGTTGGAATACCCTACGAAGCAGCCGTGCTTCCACCTAGTTCTTGGGTAACCTGGGAACTAGGATATAAACCGGGCCAGAATGAGAATGCCCGGCAGGCACTCGATATCTAACTTTCTTTTCTAGTGCGGGACAGAGCAACAGAGGCGCGAAGACAGGAACCGCCTACGAAAGGAGCCCTACGACTGAAGGCAAAACCGAAAACCCACAGCAGATCTCGTAACGCAGCACATAAACTCTAGAACCAAGCATATCTCATAGATTATTCTGAATAAAGACCCATAAGGAAACACATTCAAATCGCCTGTCATTGTTTAGGGAATTTATTTACAGCAACCACGACCTTGGACTCATCGAGCACTCCCCAGACCAGATTTAGTTACAATTTTTATAGCGTCGCGACTCGTCTTCCAAAACAATTCCTAAGCCCTGAAATGGTGTTTCTAGCCCCATCCACAGTATTCACCCGATAATGCTCCCACAGATTATCGATGTCTTAGATCAAGGATTGGCGCTTCGCTATCTACTGAGCACATAAAAGTTTGCAGCAGCAGCTTAGTCGACAGTATAAGTTTGTCGCTGCCATGTTTGTAATTTTCCTTAGTTTGTAAGCCTTTGTTATAACGTATTCATAATTTTGTTGAAAGACTTTGAGTCGACTTTAATAAATAAATGTAAATATATATGGAAAAAATAATAAATCATTTCTCAATTTCAAAGGCAAAGTAATTCCATTCATATAGAACATTCGTTCTGTGTACTCGGCTTTTGCATTTGAACTCTTGTTTTGAATATAAAGCTAGTTTTCAAATTTGGGCAAATGAATTTTGTATTTTTTCCTTTGTTTCATTCAAAACAAAAATTGTTATTTATTTTAAAGATGAAGCTTAATTGGATGCGTCCAAGCAGTAGGACTTATAAGATTTGTATTAAAAATTGTCTTCCTTTCTTCCTTCGTTTCTTATGTTTATTTATTAGCAATGCATGCCATGAATATACATGCAACACATTAGTATGAATGCGTATGAATATTTAATATGAATATTTGGTCGCAGCACCTGACCGCAGATTGCCTCAACCACAAGTCATAAAAGTATTAATGCCATTTTAAGTACTTCCGTAACGAAAACTAAACACACGCACACATACTTACACACACACACACACACACACACAGTGCTAAGAGGGGAGGAAAAATGCAAAAGCTCACTAATTCTAACTGCAGCATAAATTAAAGCGCTCATGAATAATAATTCAAGACAGTGAGACCCCGGGGCGGGGCAGAGGGGGGGGCAACTACATAGAATCCACAACAGAAGCAGAAGCAGCCGCAGACGCCGAAGCTGCGTCGCAGTACAAGCCACTTGAGTGAATGCGAACGCGGGTGAGTTTTATAAAGGATTCCGCCTTGAATTCACCAACTCATTCATTTTGCTGCATTGACAGCAAAGAGTTGCGCAATTAATTTGAAGCCAGTTATTAAGAGTTACTTGAAAAAGAAACAACTGCAAAGCCAGTTTATATTAATTTTGTCACAGCTACAAAAGAAAATGCAATGCAATTACAAAGGCAAGAAATGGTAAAGCCAAATTTTAAGTCACATATATAATATAAAAAAAAATTTTTCATTAACTGCACAGTACTTAGTCTACAGATCATTATTTGTAATTACTCTTTGCTTGGCATGTTAAAATTTAGACGATTTCGTTTGAATATTATTACCATACAGCGTTTACATATTGCCAAATTGATTTATGAAACTTAAATATTTCTAAAGAATTGTTTATTCTAACTAAACCTGAAAAACTGTAATTGAAATGAATATTTACCATAGCGAGCCACAATTTTGGATAAATTGATTTTTGTTCAGGTTTTTCACAGTTGATGTAGACATATTTTACAAGACATTTCAATATATTGATTTCTTATTATAAATTTTATTTTAGGCCATTTACAAAAAAAATGAAAATGAATAACATTAAGGGCCGATTTCCCATCTTCTATATAGCCCTATTTGTCACATAAACTGACATATAACAGAGTGAGGGTCGATTTCTCATCTTCTATATAGCTATATGTCACATAAACTTACAAATAGCAGAGTAAATTGTAAGCTTATCTCTGACACATAGCAGCTATCTGGAAGAAGAGAAATCGGCCCTTAATTGTAACTTTATTTGACACATAGCAGCTATCTACAAAATGTGAAATCGTCCCTAAAATCCTTGTATACAAATAAAAAGCGTTCCCTCAAAAGTATGCTACAAAAATTGAATTTCAGAACACGTCTCCCAAGTTTGTGTCTGTTTGTGCCAACTAAATTTTATAGCCGTTGTCATTATTTCATGTGCACTGCCACACCCACATGCCCAGCTCCCATATGACCGCCACACTCACACTTACAAACACACGTTGATCATACGCAGTGTTGTGCTTAAAAATTTCAAATGCATGGCACTTTAGTGCAGCAGCAGCGGGCATCTCTCCTGCTCACTCAGACACAACATGCGCAGCAACAGCAACGACAATTTTTCGTGTTGGTTTTGTGTGTGATTTTCATTTTCATATTTATTTATATGTTTTTACGCTGGCTTAACTATGAGTACAAGTGCACACTTGTCTGCACCAAAAAGCGAGGCGAGGATTTTGGCTTTTAATGCTTCGCTTGGCATGGCATTTTACACCCCCCATCTGCCGTCTCTGCCCCTGTCCGTGATCGTGTGTGCATTAATTTGAATTTAGTTTTTTTGGTCTGCTTTTTTTCCCCTCCTGCTAATGTCTTTTGGGCTAGCCAATTTAATGGCACAGCATTAGTTGTGTCTACAGCTGAGCCAAGGCTAAGGATATGGATGTGGATGTGGAGGAATGAGGCAAAATAGATTTAGATAAAAAAAAAGGTTTGAATTTTATTTGCTTTTAAGCTGGACAAGTGTGGTTGAAGTAAGTGGTTAAGTTTACTTGTTTTCTACAACGACATAACTAAGGTTATTCATAACAAAAACTAAATCAAATAAAATCGAAACTTTAACAGCTAAAATTTTAATTTCAAACCGAGACTCGCTAGACTCGAAGTCGCTGGGATTCCTATTTATATTTCTAAAAAAACCAAAAGAAGATTTCGCCATCGGTACAACTGCACATCTATTAAGGGGGTAGTAAAAGTTGCGATGGATGGAAAAGAATTTTCAAAAACTCGAACTAGTTTGGGAGATTCATACTACGTTTATACACACCATTTTAATTGTGCTTAGAGCCCTTTAAAGTATGCAATGCTTATGAAAAGGAATTATTTTGGGTTATATTTATTTTATATATGGCTTAATACAAAATTCTATTGTATATCCATACCTGGTACGAAAATCTGAATGAATTTACAGTGTGGATTACATATGACGCTACCATCAATGTCTTCGTTCTAATATATAATTATGAAATGAAATAAATGTAAAGTGGCACTACACTCGAGTGTCGCCTGTACGCAGTGCCGCGAAGCGGACGGACGCATAAAGATAGGATCAACTAAAAGAAGAGCAACAGTCGTTGATAGTCAGCCGTAGAAGTCGTACGCACGTAGCTGCTATTCATAAAGTTGCAAAGTTGAATGTAAATTATACTTTTCTTTATCATTATCCCATTCGGGTTATTATTTAAATAAACATTTAATCATTGTTTTAATCATCGGATATTCATAATCATACGTAAATTTTTCATAGTTTGTAGTGCATTAATCATGATCAATTTGGTGTGTATAATCGAAGTAATAGCTCTTTTAGTGATCTAAGGCTTTAAGGTAAAACTGTTGAAGTCTTGCTGTTATTTCTGTGAAATACATTCATTAATATGATAGCACGTGTGGTATATACACACATATTCACATACTCAAAGAAGAGCCAGTTTTTGGTGGTTGAAATGTACATGAACCCATATGGTCAAAGGCAGCAACACGCAGGATGGTCTTGCCACACGCCGTAGTCCTCATTCTGTTTAGGCTATGAAGAACGATATCTGGGCCACATATTATTACAAAAGCTCTACGGACACAAAATCTCAACATATGCATTGCCCCCCAGGTCCGACTAGCTGGTGTGCCTGGCAGAATGCCAAAGCGGAGGGAAAACTCAAAGAGCTCACTCTTAGTTATGAGCCGTTGGAAGAAGAATTACTTTCCGCTATGAAACCAATATACGAAGCCTTATCGTCAGAGGAATTACTTCAAAGATGTCTCGGCTTAAAGTCCTTATCATGGACTTTTGCTACCAAGCATATATGTACATTCAGGTTTACCTGTTGTTGAAATTGCAAATTTCCTAGCAACTGCCATCTTTAATGAAGGATTTTTGACAATTTTCAAAAATACTGAGTGTTATGGGTGTTAGTATAGGCCCACAAGCTTACTTAGTCGAATTAGTCGCTCCGATATGAGAGCAGCCAACCGCCCGCAGAGCCCATGATGCCGAAGAAAATTACTTTTTCGAAGCTGAAGCCGAACATGTAAGTTTTGCATACTCACTTTCTTTCTTGCACTTTTCGCTTTCTTAAAATATTGACTTAAGACTTTCAGCGCGTTTCTCTCGAAACCACGTTTTTCAAAATGGCAAAATGGCTGCCGCGATTTAGCCAAAACTACTGGGCCCATTTTGTTCAAAAGGTGTCAAACGACGCAGAATTGTAGCCATTCTCGTCTAAACCTCCAACTTATAGATTCACAAATTTTGAGTAATTTTTTATTACACGAGACTACCAAAAATAAGTACCAAAAAAAAATTTTTCATTTTCAAAGTGCGGCCATTTTGTCCAATATTAACTTTTTCCCAAATCTGAGGTTCAGACGAGAATTACATCGATACTTAAGCCCCATACGGACATGTGCAGCAACGAGAAGTTTCATACAAAAATTTAGGGAAGAAGAAGCAGATGTTACAACTTCGCCACTTGAACTTTTTGCAGGTACGGAGATCAGAATTTGAATGTCACCCTTAACAGTCAATATTACGCTTAACAGCACATTTGTGGAGACTATGTAAAGTGGCTGTGGGCCTTATTGTGCTTTGAGCAGCTGACGCAGCATTGTGAATGCACCTTGTTAAGTCACTCTGCGCATCGATCAGCTGGTGTGCATTAAGCTAAAGTGAATTAAAAAATAATAATAAAAAAAAATTTCTTTAATTTTGGCGGTGAAAGAGCGGGATGTTATTTGGGATCTTTCCCACCCCAAGCATTCGGCCTTAAATTTTGTAAACAACGCTTGGGGAGAAGTGGCTGCCATATTACAAAAGTAAGGTATGTACATACATATGTGAAAAATTAACACTTTGATAAATTCGATTACCGAAAAGTCTTTAAGTCTTTGCGGGAGAGCTATCGCTATCATGGCAGAAGCGCAAAGCAGATGAAGACTGGTAGTGCCTGTAGTGAGCCAATAGATAGCCCTTCTTTTATGGACGATGTTAACATTGATTGGGAATTCGGCGCATTAATGTCGTTTCTGCCGGAATGTCTCATCAAAGCGCAGGTAAGCCGATCAATAATATTTTTGTAAATTAATTTAATGAAAGATTCATTATTTTACAGGACATTTCAACCGGACCCCTTGCTTCCTGCTGAGTGCCTGGACAATTCTGCAGTGGATATAGAAGAGTGCATTTCTGAGTCTATGCTGTCGTCAACTCAGGTGGGAGACATCATCGAAGATGGGGCCACAACCAGCAGTTACTCCAATTTCACTTGCAAATATAAGTTAACTTGGCATCAAAACAAAAAACAGATGATGGAGCAGTGTGACCCACCGCCAGTACAACTCAAAATAAAACAAACTTCAATTCGCGGCTCAAATTTTTCTTAATTCTGGTCTCACTACTCTTACGTTCCACGGTGACGAAACATATGACGAAGTTAGCTAAATTACGAACGCCGGATGGCCGTATGGGGCTTTAACAAGAATCTTTTTTCCGTTTTGCTTTCAGATAACGGAGTTTCCACGAATCACGGCAGCCATCGGCTAACTTTTTTTTCATACCACTCTTAGCAGGCCAGAAACTTTTCAGCCGACGTCACAATTAAAAAAAAAAATAAATTTTTGTATTTTTTATTTCAAATAAAAAAAATCAGATTTGAAATATCAGGGCTGCAAGCCCAAAAATTTTTTTCGGAACCTCCGGTTTGCAGGCTCGAAACCAGATTTAACAACGGTTAAGGTTCGGAAAATTGAGGTTCGAGGTTTTTGGGCTTCGGTTTCGGTTCGAACCTTGGTTCGTTGCACGTTTTACCCAATATATATAAAATTACAATACAATAGGTACACACCTGAAGCTTAAATTCATTGTAAGACTGTAAGATGTCGATTATAATTGACGTGAGTTTGGCGCTCGTGTACTGGATATGGACTTCCTTCGGACATTTATGCCAATTATCGAGCAGTCTAGATGACTGACACAATGTTTGTGTGCATGAATGTAGATATGTACAGACATGTTTTTTTCAAACTTACTGACTCTGCAAAATATTGATGATGTTTTCTCGTATGCACTTTTATCAGTCTTTCACTCACAAAATTGAGCATCGATTTGTGTTTATTCGTCACACTTGGAACTTTTTTTCATAATGATTTGATCAAAAATGCCTTTATGTCTTCCAATTTTTGGCGCGTGGTGTTGTCAATTTAGCTATTTTCCCCACCAAATATCGACTGTTAAAATGCTTAAACTTAACAGAGATTAATTTAAAATAGCTAAATAATTAGCTTAAATTGCAGGCACCGGCAGAGCTGAATAGTTTCCGGCTTTCGAGCTTACAAAATAGCTATAGCTGGTGGCTATTTGTATAGCTAATTTGGCAACGCTGCCTGTGGCACACACTTCTGTTTGTATGAATGTAAGTACTTTTGTTGCTGAACAATTCGGATGACATGTTTCTGCAGTAGGATGCACCGAGTTGGTTAGATTGGCGCATATGGGTTCGTGTTCATCTATTTTCGTGCTCTTGGTTCGGTTCAGGGTTTGGTTCACAGTAAAAAAAAAGCCGGAATTCCGGGTTCAAACCGGTTTGCAGCACTGTGAAAAATATCTTTTCGTTATCTTTCATCTAAAAATAGCACGCGCAACTTGTACTACCCCTTAAGGTGATCCAAAGATCGATCCAGTTTTTGATTTTGTGAAATAAACGGAAGCTGGTCAGCTAATCGTAAAGGGGAGAAGATCATGGTTGATGGTGAAGTCGGTGTAGATGACATCAGTTTGTTCTTTCATAAGGAGATGAATTAGATAACTTCCAGCAAATTGGTCGTAGTTGACCGATGCTTTATAAATTCAAGCTGGAAAGGTGATAAAATAGATTTGCAATAAGGATGAGGTTATAATCTGTTCAAATAATTGTGGAATAGCGAATGGCTTGGCTATACCTCTATAATTGGATATATCGAATTTTCCACCCTTAACTGAGGAGGAAAAATATAAGATTTTTTTCAAAGAGACGGAAAGTCAGTAGATTCAAGCGATAGATTAAAAAGTTTAAGCAAAGGATTGCATAAAGATATTCAACACTCTTTAAGCAAACTACTCCCAGGGGAGTATGAGGATTTTAGTGATTTCAAATATGAAAGTAGGAAGCTTTCAGAAATTGAGGGAGCACATATCGAGTTAGAAGAAGAAATGTTATAGGCATAAGAAGTGTTGGTAATGCGGACAGAGGGATAAGTTGATTGGATAAAGTCCGCGAATAGGTCAACGGCAGTGAAATTATTGTAAAGATGAAGATCTACGTTCGTTGACAAAGCAATAGAATTGTTTAGGGTCCTCTGCAAATTGAACTTTGCACCGGGCCAGATATTTTTTTTTGGAAATTTTTTCACGCTGATTCTGAATCCGGTTTAAAAGCACATAATCATGACGGCAAATCATCCAAATTCTGCCAAAGTTTGGTTTACCAAATACATTCGGCTATTCGAAAATATAAAATTCGTGTATTTTCTAACAATCTCTGATAAATTATCACCCATAATACATTAATATCTCAATCAGTTTACAAAGCACTTATAAAGTAATCACTCTTGCAGACAGAGCAACGATATTTGAGCACGGAACTCTGTGCATTGATTGGCTCTAGTGACTGAAAGTATTTGCCAACCAAATCCAAGATCTTGTGGCGCTTCCGCTCTAAAAAGTCAGCAGCAAAATCCTCATAAGTATTTAGGGTACGATCAATAGAGTCCACATTTTGATCCAAAAAATTTCGCGTCATTTGCATTAGCAATTCCATAGCCTGTCGATTAAAATACATTGTCAGGTCATCGTGAAATTGCCCATATGACTAATGTGTAGAAAAAACTTTACACCAAAGTGGGTAGCCAGCATTTTCAGATTCAAAGGCATTTGTCCGCCAGCAACTACACTCACCAGAATAGGTAGTACCGACGCGCCTTGTGTAAGATGCGAATGGAACTTGTGTAGGCTGAGTAAAGCCATCATTGAGGGTGCGTACAATATAAAAATTCTGGGAATTGGAACCGCTATGCAGTCTAACTGACTCCTGTAAGATTTGATCGAAGTCTTTTCTGGCTTGATTACGCAAAGCGCGCCTTAATGAGGAGCCATTGGTTATCATATAACTATGCGCAGATTGTTAATGGAATGTTTAAAGATCACTAGGCAGGAAGCAATTGTAAGCATATCAAAACTGCTCAAGGCTAGTTCGTCATTGATTTTCAAATACAAATTGTAGACGCAATTGGCCACACCTGTGCCGGATATGGAAACAGATTAGACATTGATGCCCTTCACGGCCAATTGAGCAGCCGTATTGACTCCTGCCACCGTAAACAAAGCTTTGGTAGCACCCGTAGCTCCCAGTCCCATCGCACCACCAGGCACGCCCAAGCAGCTGCCGCGTGACTCGCTGTCCCGCAAGGAAGTGGTCTATCCATGACGACGATCCACGAGTTGTGTTACTGAGTGCACAGTTCTATAAGCAGCCGCAGCCACGCTAACAGCAGTCGCTACTAACATTAAGTGTCTGGTCAAAACTGCTGCCACTGGAACACTAGCAACTAGTCCTCCGACAGTGGCCACTGTGTCGCCGGCATTGATTATGCGATACTTGACGCGTGAGGCTCTCATATGATAAACCATCAACTGAACGCTAGTATCCTCGTCATTTGTAAAAGTATAAATGCCCTGGGTGGAAGCTATCATATTGTCCTTGGGCAAGGTATTGTAGTACACACAGTTCTGCCAATTACCATAGACCCTTACGGAAGACGGGATGGCAACTGTAGGTGGTCGACTGCAGAGCCAGTTCGGGATTCGTCTCGTTGTGACCAGCAGAAAATGGCAGAGAGTAGTGTGCGGTTGGTGTACTTTCGTTGTTGCCAAATATTGTTGAACAGATGCTGGCGCTGTTTGGCGCTGTTTGGCCAGTGAACGGGGATTCTTGGTCTGATGCTCGCATATAACATTGGAGATCTTTTGCTATAATATCTCGGCCTGATTCGGGGCAAATGATTTCAGAGCGCTGCCTAAAGCAAATTACCGATGTACATCATAGGCTGAGCGCGTCATTTTGTTTGGGCTGAGTTAATAAGGACATGGACGCACAATCACATACAGACACTAACTCTGATTAAACTGATAGAATCTGATACAAAATTCAAAATTACACAATTAAAAATTCTAGTGGTTTATTTCAGAGCGAAGTCAACAAAGTAGAAATCATTTTACTAAAATTTCACCTCTGCGATTCATCTTCATAAACATGGTTGAGATCTTTGCAGGTAATACAGCTTACTTTGGGAGGAATATTCAATATTTTTCTAAAATGTAAAGCTTAGGTACCAGATCTGGTTCTATATACAATTTCTAAGCCCAGATTTTGGTTTGTCGTGAAAAATTAGCTTAAAGTCAATAATATACTTTTGACTTGTATACTGAGAATTTTTAAATAATTGCAAGCTTGTCACAGTTACCGTATTTCTCAAACATCAGGGAATTTTAACCCAGCAGCGGCGATTGTAGACAATAACATACGCGAGTTTATCAAAATATAAATGATATGAAGTCCATCCCAGAGTTCTGCCAAATGGACATAAGTGTAACTCATCGTCATCTCATTTTTTCAGCAGAAATTGAAAGTGTAAACAATTTAATGTGATTTTTTTTTTATGATTTTCGTTCACAAGCTGTCAACGCCCATGACATTCTTTACCAACGTATTTTGTGATATTCCCAGTTGTCAAATTTCATTCGAGTCCCTTCACTCTCCCATCTAATATTTGCATGTTCAATTAGCTTTATGGGCATTCAGTGACAAAGTTGACATTTGATGTAAAATATTCTTAGAAAAAGAAAAAAATAAATAGATTTGATTTGCTTTTGCTTCTCCTTAGCTGCTTATGGCCATTCACTTGAAGCCAATTTCCATCTTAGTTCTATTTTTTTTTTCTGTTTTGGTTTGAGTGGCAATCAGTGCTGGGGATTTGTTTATGTCATTTTCATGATTATTTTTATTTCCACTTGATTTTTTTTTTATATTTTTGTTTATTTTGCTCTGCAGGCTATAAATGAGTAGTGAAATGTTGTTTCCTAGCTGGATATAAAATTAAATTTGCATACGCAACACCCACAACCCAATATATATCTTTGCATTTTTTTTCTATGTAGATTTTCTTTGGTCGAACGTTGGATTTGGGTGGCTGCTGCTTCTGCTGGTTTAAAAACTAATTAAAAGTTTAAATGTTTGTAATTAGCGTCGAAATAAATGTCTGCCTGCCACATTATAAAATTAGTAAATTTCATGCCAAACTTTTCGTTGCAGTCAAAATAAAAGAACAGACAAGGGCAGCGTTGTGGTGCGATGCGGCGGTTTAGTCTGATGCAGTTTTAATTTTTTGTGGTTTGCTTGTTGTTTAATTATTTTCGTTTTCTATGGTTTATTTAATGTCTTAATTTTTTGGAACTAAGGCTGAGTTAAAGTTTCAGTTTAATAGATTCTCTGGTTATGTTTGAGTGTAAATCGGAGACATTGTGTTTCGAATTTGATTATTTTTAAAACTTAAAACCCCACCCCACCCCAACACACACAAATTCATTTAAAACTCCACCGCCTGGTTTAAGCATGGTTTTTATGGGCCGGACCACGCCCCATGCTCCTAGCATTCAATCAACAATAAAAACGCACACGCTTAATTAATTTAACCCGAAAAGTCAATCACGCGAAACATTGACGAACGATAAAGGGACAGCTCCTCCTCCTCCTTCGTGGCCAAGAAAATATGGCACAATGACAACATCGATAACAAGTTGTTTTTGTTTTCATTCGTAGACTTAAAATAAAAAGTCAAATTGACAAGGACAAAGGCCACAATCAAAGTTGTTGTTGTTGTTGTTGTTGCAACATAAAATAAGAAGGCGGACCGAGAAAATAACAACTGGAATGCACAATGAAAGCAACAAGAAAAGGTAAATTGTAGACGCATTCGTTTGGTTTGTTGCTTTGTTAATGTGGCACTAAAAGCTCAACGAAACGTATTCAAATAAAATGTTTAAAATTGGACAAAAAAAAGTAAAGAAAATGCTTCGAGACTATGAGATATATTTGAATGGTGACAAAACTGAAATACTTGCTTAGGTCACTCTAAGGATGAGATTGCAAATTTAAAATTCTCGTAAAATGTAACAAAAGAGTGCTTAAATTGGATGAGCATTTGCTGCAAGTTCTAGGAGCAGATAAGTTGTGGTACATTGAGATATCAGGAGGGGTAAGTGGAACAGTGTAAGTAATATAAAACACAGTTTAGATTTAGGTTTGGTTTATTATCTGGTTCAACAGAATGCAAATAGTTAAGTGTGTGTGTATATGTGTGGGAGTTAGAAATGTACAATAAAAGAGCTGGTTCTATCGAGTAACGAGTTGCCAGTGATGTGCGAACAGAAGAAACACACGTCCATTCAACACAAAACAAATTCAACACAACACAATTATAACACAAGGTATTTCAACACAACTACAATTTCAATATAATCTATTTCATCACAAAGTAACTGAACATCGCCAAATTTTAGCACAGTACAATTTTGACACTAGAGAATAGAACACATCAATATTACAAGTAGGAAAGTTAGTCGAGCCCGACTGTAGTATACTCGTAACCTGAGAAAGTGTATGCACATTTGTAAGTACAACACCAGCAGCAGAAAGCCGCGCTGCCGAAGCTTCACAACTTGAATATCGCTCATCCGAATGCAGGCGTTGTTAATTTGTTTGTGTTGAAATGACGTATGTTTAATAGACGTTTTAAAATGGTTTTATGTTGATTATAACGGGAATTTTTTTTTTAAATGGCGTCGGATGCAGGCGTGATGAATATCGTAAAATTTGTACCTTCCGCTTGTGTCATCCTTCTATCCCTGAGGAGGTTGGTGGTACCAATTGGGTAATTCACACTTGCATTTTGTTAACTATCTCCAACTTATTCATTTTAAATTTCCTTTTTTGTTGAATTAACGAATTGTTGTGTTGGGTGAAATGACTTTGTGATATATAGACGTGTCTTGAAAATGTTTTGTGTTAAATTTGTTTATGTTGAATTGACGAATTGTTAAATTGCTGTGTTGAGTAATATGCCTGTGTGTTATATAGACGTGTCACCCAACTAAGATGTTACTGGTATTGAATCTGCCTAAAAACATGCACAAATTATTGCTTGCTTGTAATTCTCAAGTTAGAACTCCTACTTACTTGACTTATATAAAAGCGGCCATTAAAATCAGCGTTGCAGAAATCAAAAGTATTAGCAGCTTAAAACCAAAGGCACGCATAGATGATTCTTAATGACTTTCTTCTTGTTTATACTTTTAAATTGGTAAATTCAATAAACACAGATAAGATAGTCGGTCAAGCCCGACTATAACATCCCACCCGACACACAAGCGAAGGTTCGGTTCAAGCGAAAGTTTCGCGAAGAACATTATTCGTATTTTGTTTAGTTTAAGCGAAACTCTTTGTGAGTTCTCTTTTATCTTGCTTCTCTATGCAGCAGGTAGAAAATGACGCCGCGTTGCCGTCGTTTTCGGGAATTCGACTTTGCATTTTCAGTATATATTTGAAGGCCTTATACTTAAGTCGACGTCATTCTAAGTTGGCTTAGCAAACTGCCGAGCGTCAATCAATTAATCGGTAAACAATTATTGTTTTATGTACATAGTTTAACGGTTCATGATTGTATTGTCTTAAGTGTTATTGTGTAGTTGTTAATTGTTTTAGTGTTGAAATTATGTCAAACAAAAGGAAGCAACTGCTTTTTTTTATATGCAAAGCAAAGCATTTTTCATTAGGAAAATAAAATGCGTGTAATCAGCTGCAATAAGAGAAAAGGCGATGAATTTAAATAAATATTATTTAAAAAAATTTACAATTAATTCTAGTTTTATTAAAAAATATATTTCAGGAACGAGTGAAAATGGAACTCGTAAAACATTCGCATCGACATTCGCTCACGAATTCGCCTGCGAATGTTCGCGTACGAATGTTCGCCTGCCATAAACGAATGATTGGCGAATTCGTAAACGAAGGTTTAGTTCGTTTTCATTCGAACTTTTGGTCGATAAATTTGAGTTAGAAGCCACACAAAGTAGCAAAAAAGCCACAAAGCGAGTGAAGTGCTGCCCACCGCCTTTGCGGCCAGTGCTACCCATCATAATTGCTTGTTTTCCTTACAGCTTCGATCGTCATCATTTCTTCGGCAAAACGATAAATAATACTGAGAACTAAGTATTGAGAGTAAGTATTGTGGGAGATATGACGTATTTCCAAATTTCAGGGGCGGGTGGGGGCGTGGCGAAAATTGAAAATAAACTTAATCTGCCTGCAAGTATAAGAAATATTTTTTATTTTTGTTGCTAAAGTTAACAAAGTTCAGTTAAACTAATTACAATTATAAATTTAGATTAGACAATAGACTATTCCTTACATCTAACAATGAAAAGTTTACTGAGAGCAGATAATTGTACTTGTGGTAATTTAGACAAAGATTACGAAATGGTTCATGATGAGCATAGTTCTTGAGGCAAGGATTTAAATAAATTGGGACATAATTTCTCGTTACCCGTGCCGGAACCGCAAAGCTTATTATGCTAAACATAGTCAACCTGACCTGACAGTAGCTTATGAAGAAAAAGTACACTAAATTATATACTGCGATTATTCAAGGATGGAAGGACCAATAAGCGTAGTCTGTGCTCGTATGGTGGTAGGTGTCTATTGGGATCCCAGTTTAAGCCACGCGGGGCGAAAAGTAAGAAGTGTTTTTGTACAGAAGCGTTGATACTGATATTTCTGGTGGAGTGGAGACCAGAACCATGATCCATACTGACATAATTGTCATTAAATTCTTTAGACCATCTTTTGATGGAGAACTTCCATAGTTTTATTAGTAATAAACATTGAAACATAACTTGGGTACCAATTGAATTCCAAAGTCAAGGACTTTTTAGTTGCGCTGCAGTGGCTTATCCATAATCAAGTAGTCGTAGAGACCTTACATTCTTCATACAAAAAAATAAAAACAGTCTTATGTACAGTTTGTGTATAAGTAGCTCATGATTAACGGAATCAAAAGCTAGCTGAAATCTGTATATATGTATCACATCCCCATATATCAAACCCCATTTTAACCAGAGGTGTAAACTCTATCAAGTTGGTGTTGACCGACCGCTTTTTCATAATGAAGAAAAGTGATGATTGATTCAAAAAGTTTTAAATTTGCCGAGAGTTTGGAAATGTCTTTGTAGTTTGATACTACTGAATTTGCTCCTTTTTTGTGAATAGGAGTGTGACTCTGCTAATGTGTGACTCCTTCCAGTAGTTAGGGGCATCACCAAGATCAAGAGAGCGGCTAAAGAGTTTTAGAAAAAGCAAGCACATTGGAACATTGTCAGGACCGGGAATGAAAAAAGATTCCACCGATCTTAGACCAGATAGCAGACTCTGAAATGAAAAAGAAGCTAGAATGTGCAATAGAATACGGATACGGCAGCCAACGATCAAGAGATGATTAGGAATAACAACGCTGAAAAAATTAAGCAAACAAGTTGGCTATATCCATATCGTTGTCAGCAGTTGCATTGTCCAAGGAAAGTGCAGCAGGAAATCGAGAAGATTGGCATTTCGAATTGACAAAACTATACAAGTTTTGAAAGCTCAAAAGAGCATTTTCTGGTTATTATTCTGTCGATTTTAATGTAATTGGTGCCGTCGACATAACTCATCTGGATTCATGGGTTTTTTTTGGGTCGAAATTTGACTTATTTACGAAATTATTACATTGGGACAAAATTAAATAGTCCGAACATAATTCAGGCATCTAAACTAGCAGTCAGCTTATTGATTATAATTTGTTAAAAAAATATGGATTTCCCTACTCAAAACAATGACTTAAAAACCGGCACGGGTAACTTTGATTACTTATCACCTTATCATGTTTAATTGCATCAGTTTCCACTAAAAATTGGCTACTCCCCACTAAAAGCATTTTATTACCTCTAATTTGATAGAAAAAGTTGTCAACTGATAGATTTGGTGTTTTTAAAAGTCAATGAAATTCGTACCATAGTTTCTCCACCAAACACACAGAAAAAGTTTCACTCTGTTTGATAGTGGAATGAGAAAAAAATAAAAGACGAAGAAAATGGCAGGAAAAGTCAAACAAATAGATAAACAAATGAGTACAAAACTTTATCATAACAATTTGTGGAAGCTTTGCATTAAAAACAGAGGGCGATACCCGTCCACATGCATACATAAAGATACTTGGGTGAAAGACATGTTGCTGGGGCTAGAGGTTGCTGGCTGCATTTGGTTTAATTTTCCAGACACGTGCGAGCGGCGTAAACAACAAACAAGAGTGACATATCAGAGGACAAATAAGCAAAATGTGTTTTCCCCCCCGGTTTTTTGTGTTTAAAGTTTTGGCACGCCTCACTTGAATGCAATTATGCTGATGGTTTACTGAAGTTTACCCAGTTTGCGTGCTACAAAGACCCTCAATCGATATAAACCATATTGAAGGGTCGAGCAGACTAACAGAAGCACACTGGTCAGGCAAACGGTGGCTATAGCCTGTCCGGGCTTCTCATAGTTCATCCACTCATAGATATAAGTGCGACCGCGTCTATAAAAGAATAGGATAATTACATAAGGGATTTTCAAATATGCATTCATATACTCACATATCCCGACCACCCAGGGCATTGTAGATGAAGGTAAATACAGCATAGGCCCAACCCAAGACCAACGGTTAGATAGAATGTAAAAAACGAGACGGATGAGCCACCATCATATGATCCACGGTGAAAAGAATACTGGGTAGGGCATGGGCCCAATAATTGTAGATAATTTTCAATTCATCGAAACTTTTTAAAGTCTTCAGTTTTGGATGAATAAGCGTCCAATAGACAAGACCAATAACGTTTGAAAGAATCAAGTTGGTCCAATAGCAAACCCAATAGAATTTGATCAGGCATGTGTGCTTGGCTAAGTGGGAGAAAAATGGGAAAAATTAGGAATTCTAGGATGCGTGGGTTGGAACTAATATAGTTTTATACTTTTCGTTAGGTATGGTTAGGTTGCAATGGTGTAAATGGGAGAATCTCAATTCTTCACTAATTCCAATTAAGGCAGAATTTTATGGGAAAACAAGGCAGAATTTATGGGAAGAGTAAGCGCGAGTATGTAAGAGACTTTGCCCGTGAAGCTCGCTAGAGCTGGTTCTTGTATTACTCGTGCGAAACAAACAGTTTTTTCGTTCTGACTCAATGTGCTTGCGATCACTTCGTGCGGCGGCGAGCACAAACGAGCCGAGTAAATGCGTCAATGTGATCGAAAATTAGGTGCTCGTTGTTTTATACTTTTGGTACAATATTATTCAACATCGTTCAAACCAAAGTTAATCATTCATCTTTTTGCTGAGCTTAGTAATTTGACAAACGTTTCGAGACTTGAAAGGAATAAGTTTTCTTCGGCTCTTTATTAGTTTTCCCTTATTTCAAGTTGAAATTTTCAACTGGTAATACTATAATTTTCCAGTTTTTCTTCCCATTTCTTGACTTTTGGCTGTAAAATTTCAATGTCTTTACTCAACTTGCCCATTCGTTCAGTAATACAATAATACTGGTTAGACCACACAACATAAATCCCCAATTTGTTAAATAGATAAACCGGACACCATTATGGAAATAGATGATAGCGCCGCTCACCGCGCCCGACCCAAAGAAGGCAGCCAAAACCCAGCGATAGATAAGAAAGCATCTGGAAGTAGGCTCGGATTGCCACTAGCAGGCAATTGAAGCCTTATAGACCGTTATGCCATTTTATTATGCCTTCTTACCCACCTGCGATCTGTGAAAATCTTCGGGGGCATGGTGACTTAAGCCACAACTCTTCAGGCGCAGCTCATCCCTCACACTTTGAGGTTCTTGTCGAAAGTCCGAAATTGTTTCCGTCTCTGGTTTTGGTTTCCTGCCCTCATTAGAGTCACACAAAATTTCATAAATTTTTTAAAGTAAGATTTGCCTAAACATTTATTTTGATGTCTGTGCCAAAGCAGCTCTGAGCATTTAAATGAAATGCTTAAATTTTGTGAAGCATTCGGCCATGATGCTGCGGGGATGTTGGGATTCTTCTTATCTCGCTGAGCACGCCGCTTGCCTTGCATAATTAACAGTGTTTGTGCGAGTGTGAGTGTGTGTGTGTGTGTGTGTGTGTGTGTGTGTGGTCGGGGATCGCCGTGCCTTCTGCGGCAAATTACGACATGTGCCTGACATCATTTTTCCTTTTTCCCCGTTGCCCAAACTGGAGACGTAGACAACGAGGACGTCGTTTTGAGCCAAGCAGACACTTTTAATTGAGAGACACTTGGCTGAGTTGTAGCGCGCAATTAAAATGCCATTACATGTAAAAACAAAGCAGCCACCGCACTGTGGAACTATTAATGGAAAATGCCAACATTTAAACAGGGACTAAGCCAAAATTGAATTTCGGTTCAGATACCGATTCTCAGCAGCTACTGCGATTGATTTCAGATGACTGTTAATGAAAGCAAAACTATTCATATTTCATTTAATTCTAGAAACTTTATGTTTATCACAAAAATACAAAAAAAATATCATGTTACATGCCCTTCAAAGTATGCGATGTTTATAAAAAAAAAATTACAAAAAATACTTATTCAATATTTTACTATTTGTTTGACGCTGAACTATAGCAAAAATTTCCACTTTTTAGGCATACATACTACACTTTTTTCAAAAGTGTTCAAAACTTACATTGTTTTTGTCATTAGTTCACAAGTACATGAATCTTCAATTTTGCATACCACAAATGTTAGTTTAACAGAATCCTGTTAATAAAGCGGCTACTGAAGTCAGCTTATGATAACATGATTATGGAAAATTAAGAGCATGCGATTTACAATTGTTTAAAATTAATTGAAACAATTGTTTTGATCAGGGAATCATACCGAATCGTATTTCGGTTCCGGTTCTGGTACGTACCAAAACATATGTTTCGGTAAAAGGTTCTGTTTTGGTTCTAATATTATTTCGGTATTCAGTTCCGTACCGGTACCTAGATTTTTATTTCGGTATACTGGTACGTACCGCTATGTACCCTTAAAATATAAACAAAGATCGGTCACTGGTTTTGCGTCCATGCAATTTTTTATCGACGACATAATAATTATACTCCAAAAAACCAACGTTTTACGCGCACTTGCCCTTCTTAAAGTTAAATGTGGAAACTTTGTCGAGATTTCATCTTCATTATTTTGAGAACGTTTCTCAGGAAAAATTATGATGTTTGATGCCATTAAACTGTTCGGGGAAAATACTGATCTATTTGAATTGTCCTGTTCCTTTTCATACAAATACATGTAAGAATCCACTTAAGCTACCACTTTCAATCGGTGCTAAACCGAAACCGTAGAACCAGTTCGGTTTGGGTTTTTGGCTCAATCGCACTGGACCTTTTACATTTTTAACCTCCCGAACTTGGACCCTAACCGGACCTCTTCTGATGAAACTGGTTCTGTTCAAAGAATATCTTTGGTCAGGTTTTCAGAGTATCTAAAATTATCACAATACTTTGAACGTTTAAAAAATGCTTTATAATGCTGAATCGGAGTATTACTATTTATATAATATTTCCAAACTGCACATTACGACTTCGTGAAGGAAATAAAGTCAAGTTGTTAAATGACAAATCAAATCCGTTTATTGATAAACATAGAAGGTGCGGCCCTGGTAGAGAACTAATGAATGATTACTATAATGAATGAGGTCCATTAGGGTATTATTAAACGTTTTTAATAGCTTCCTTAGCTGAAAGCTTCCTTACCAAAAAATATGCTTTATTGTTTACTAAAAGATATATCAACGATATAAGAATTCATGAACCAAGCTTCGAACCAAAACCTTAGGTTCGATAAGTTAAGGAACCGGTTTGAGAAGCGAACCTAACACTTTCAAAGGGGTTTGAACCTTCTTTAGAATTTCAGAGGTTTGCAGCCGTGGTCAGAGCTGCTTTCCTCATTAAGTTTCATATGAAGAGAAATGGATAACACAAGTACTTTTTTGTTCTAAGGTTATCATGACATTATAATGAGGATCTAAAAATATAGGATGCAACATTTTCAAGAGACTGGTTTCTCGTTTTTCTATATCACACTTCAAAAGATTTGCTGAACCTGACTCTTTTTTTGAAAGCATGCGACTTAACCAAATTATCTAAAGGTCCCCCAAAAACAAAGTGCCAGCTGTGCAGTCTAGTTGTTGCTCAGAACGGAAACTGCACCGGTACAACGTTTAGGTTCTTTTTGGTCTTTTCTGTTCCAAGAATATCGGTTCTCGAATACCGGTGTACAACAAATTTCAAATATCGGTTCCGGTTCCGATTCTGGTACTGAGTTTTAATCGGTTCTTTTCAGTATACGGTTCCGGTTCTGGTTCCGGTTTGATTCCCTGGTTTTGATCAAATTTTTTGGATGAAATCTAATCATTGCGGTATGTACTACATGTTACAACCTTTGGTTTGAAATTAAGCGTGGTGACACGGTATTCATATGACATATCACCAAAAAAAAATTTGTGAAAAAAATTCCACTTTGCCACGCCCTACCAAATTTTGTTCAGATTTGTAGAGCCATTTATTTCGTCTCTGTTTCACTTTATCTCATTGTGCACTTTTGCGCATTCTTAGAGACTGTTTTATTTTTATGAGATAACCTTAATTATGGCAATGTTGACTTTAATGCCCTGCATCGGAATAACTGAGAAAAATTTGATTGTGGTATTTGGTTTTTTGATTTTAATATATAAATTTTTATTTTGTCACAAATAAAGTCCAGTATATAGTTGAAAACTCGCGATGAATCTGCAGACAATAAAATTATAAGGTTCAAAAATGGGCCACAATCTTAAATTTTAAAAATTTTCCAGAAACACTCTAACACCCTAAGCTAGACACTTAATTTTTGGTCAATTAAAAAGATTTTAGTTAGTGGCTATTATTAATGTGCGCTGCCTTTACTGACTAATTACACTGCGCAACACTAAAAACTTGATCGAGTCGAAACCATAAAAGTTTGAGAGGGTATGAACCTTGACTGGATTTGGTCTTTTAGCTGCTGCTTTGAAGTTTTAAGCTTCTGATTGGATTTAAAAACTCTGATGGAAATGGAGGAGTCTTGCCTGCTGGAACTTCTGGTGAGATCATTCTCACGTCCCTAGTGTATGATGGTAAGCCGAAGATAGAAGTACGCAGTTAATTTGAATGAGTTTTTAAATGAAGACTTTTACTTCATTTGACAATATTTGTACGCTCCAAAGTACAAATGCTCAGACACTAACGCTCTGTCGCAGATAGGGTTGCAAACATATCGAATTTGAACAAACTTAATATCTCGGAAAATATTTCTAATTTGGTTTTAACATCTGAGTCAAAGCTAAGGCTATTAATTCGTCCCTCAAAACATTAGAATGTTGGTATTCAAAAAAATCACATCTTCATTCTTAAAATTCCTAAAATGTCCAATAAAAAGTCTTAATCTCCTTTTTTACAGTCTTTCAACAATATCTTGAAAACTGTAATGAATTATACCCTTGTGCCACTGGAGAACATTCAATCACATTCTCGAAAAGTGGATTTTCCTTGTTCCACTGACGAATGTTGCTCACGGCCACACTAACGTCAACAAAGAAAAGCTGATTGAATTGCTATGTCTGCAATTGTAAATCAAAGTTCGCCATCCACATTTTAAGCAACATGCCCTCCTGGTAGTCCCACCACGATATAGGTAGTTTGCGGGATTCATACAAAAGAAATATTACTGCATTTTAACATTCTAACACACAGAATGAAACAATTGCCGCTTGCCTTGGCCATGTACAACTCAATAAAGGGGGTCCATACAGTTAAACTCTCCATGGCAACTCCATTGACAGAACAGCTGTTCCTCTTGGGCAGTTCGATAGCATATCGATAGAAAATTTAGCCTTTCAGCGAATAATAGCTATATGTCGTGACAGTAGCTAGATCATCCATGACAGTGATTTGATCATTCGTTGCGGATGATCTACCGTATGGACATTTATCTCTTATGAGGAATATATATATATATACACAAAACGATTGAGGTCATTTAGATCATCCAGCGGATAACCTCTAGAATGTGCCAGTGGAACAAGGGTATTAGACTAAAATAATCAAACCGTTAAAACCAGGGCTGCAAGCCGATACGGAATATTTTGGAAAGTCCGAACCGAACCTGAACCTGAACCAGAGCACAAAAAAGTAGAAAAAGATTCGATTCAAAAAACATGTTCTATTACATTTTTTCCAGCTATAAATGTCAAGTTTACCATTATCCCATATTTGTAAGCCTTGAAATATACACAGCTCATAAAAAAAGCTTTATTGGTTAAAGTTTTATTGAATAATATTCAAAAGGAACTAATAAATAAAAGCTTCAGGATAATTAATAATTATTTGCCATGTTGATCCTAGAATGAAGATGAAAAGCAGTCTGTATGCTTTAAAGCAGAGATGGGCCTGCACACTTATCGTCACACTTTTCACACGCATACAAGCACAATTTGGGTGCTCCGCATTCGTGTTCTATAAATAGCTTTCAATGCTTATAACGTACGTGTGATTTTGTGCAGTCGGCCGCGGCAGAGGTTCTATGCACTCGCTGCCTTGTGTGCATTGGAACGTCGCGACGCGCCCATCTCTGCTTTAAAGTTTTAGAAAAACTAGCAAAGTAAAGATCTTAACAATGTTGCACTTCTTGTATTAGCTGTTCCTGCAACACAAGTATCAGTCTAGCGCACTTTTTCTACTCATATAATTATAGTTGTTTTATCCAGCGATAGAGTCAATAATAATGATTAATTTATACCTAATTATAAAATACAAAATTATAATAAATGTTAAAGTTTGTTATAATTTACGTACAAAATTATTCCTGAACCTAGGTTCAGTGACCTCTTGAACCCACTCCTTTGGCCCTTCGCGGCCTGGAGTCCCAGAGTGAACCCTCTGCCGATTTTTAGAAGGTTTGCAGGCTTGGTTAAGACAAATAAAAATTTTTCCTTAACTCGAATATATTGCAATTTTTAGTAGTTATTGTCTTAAATCTTCAATTTTATTGGTTAAATCATTTAAAAAACAGACAAACAAATTAAAATCATAATTAGATTAAAATTTTTACTTTTCGACCATAAGTCTAAAATGTTTTGAGTTCGTAGGAAAATTTTAGTTGCTTGCAGGTCAATAACTATATGAAGGAGTGATCGAATGAAGTGGGTTTGTTCTTAGGGTTTGCAAATTATAGTCTAAGCTAAAGTTTTGCTGTATCCAACTTGATCGAATTCGAAACAGTTTTCAAAATATTGTAAAATACTGAAAAAAAAGTGAAAACTTAATGATTTTTTCCACATTTTTGTACAATTGAGTATGAAGATGTGATTTTTTTTGAACTTGCAATAGACAAATGTTCGGTAGGCTATATCAACAGCTTCATTTTCGCTGCAGACTTTCAGCCAAAATTGCAAATAGTTTACCAAATATGGAGTTCTAAAGCCCAATCAGAAGTTGAGAACTTCAGAGTGCTTTGAAAAGAAAACGGCAGCTAACCGGACTAAACCCATTCAAGATCTTCTCTTCTTTTGGCCACGACGCGTTCAACCTTTTTGAGTTCAAAAATGTGTCACTGTATTAATGTAATTTTTGTCGCACGACATAAACTCCATTTCCGACCCACTGTGCCGCAGCATTTCTGTAAATTTTAAGGCAAGGATTTGAGTGTCTTGTCAGGTTTTTGCAGATGCGTGCGTGCAGTTGAAATGGCATCTCAGCGCCTGCCTTGGGGACATTTCGTTTCTCCGGCTTGTCACTGCTCAGATTCACTTGGACCTTTTTCAGGTCTCCCATTGGCCATGTTACTTCATCAAGTTGTTGTGGCCTGGAAGCAACTTTTGTTGTTACATTTTGTGCATACATTTTATTTGCTTGCACAAATCACGCATCAAAATCACATGTAACCGACCACACACACCCACAACTGGCACCGACCTGCGGGCATTTTAAATGCAAATTTAGTGTAAAAAGTTCGTCTCTACCTTTTTTGCCTGGCATTTGCTCCACTTTCCAGAGTTAGTTTATTTTTCACTTTTTGTTTTTTTTTTTGTATATATTTATTTTTTGGCATTCCAATTGATTTGCTGATTTGCGCATCAATCAAAGAAAATTTGCGTTGTAAGTTTTGGCTTTCATGTGGTTTCAGGAAAACGACATGGGGATTTTTGTCTACGTATTGTTGTCTATTGATTTTGTTTATGGTAGAGCAAAACCTCCGGTTGGTTGGATTATCCCTTCGGTTTTGGGTTTGGGGAAAACAAATATCAAAGCGCTGTCAATTATGGGGAATTCGTTTTAATGATTGAACCAGAAATCATTCGAAATTATTTGTGTGCGGACAGGATGAATCTTATTGGGGTAAGCCCTGTGTTGGATTTCGTTGAATAACTGATTTATCAAACTGCCCTCGTTTCAATCAAATGAAAGCCAAATAAATCATTTCAAATGCAAAAATAAAATATATATATATATTTATAAAAGAAACGTGCATCCTTTTGGTCTCAATCGAAGTCATGTTGACAAATTCGCCTACAGGCAAGAGTCAGCACATGATCCCATCAGGTTCCTAAGCCTCTCATTGAAGTGCAAAGAGCTACATATGTGAGTGCTTGCAATGTCATGTGCCTCTATCCTCTGCTCCTGTCCCTTGCTGCCGCTCAGTGTAATAACTTAAAATCCTATAATAAAGCTACTTACTGCCTTCGTCGTTGTCGTTGGTCTAACAATAACTATTTTTCTTTGGATTTGGCTTTACTTACTTGGCTCGAATTGAGTTTTCTGCCGCAAATGTGCAAGTCAAGTCAAGTGCATACGTCACTGGCTTCATTCAGCCCAGCTCCTACTCCAACCCCCCTCTCCAAGGGGTCCAAGTGCATGGCATCAATTTTTTTTGCTTTTTTTTATGTCTGCAGAGAAAAAATTTCCTGCCGAGCCACTGGATTAAGATTGAATTTTTCTTTTCTCTTTTTTTCAGTATTTGAGTGTGTGTGTGTGCTATCTGGTCTTCGCCAGGTGAAGAGTCGTTTAGATATCACATACAAAAGGCTGCTAAAAATATTTTCATGTTGAAATAGAAATATTTCGCCATTGAAATTGGAAACGTTTTTACCATTGTGTGGCATCCGGATGTTGTACAGTTATTGGAATGTCTATTGACAATAGACTATTAGTTGGCATTTTTCTAGTATTTTCTGGCATCGACAGGAAATGGTAAACTTATTTCTCTTATTAATTTCAGTTGGCAATTTCTGCTGTTAAAAATCAGCAAAATTGCACAATTGTTCGCATATTTGAAGAATTTTCCAAGTAAATTAACCCATTGCTTGGCACAGGGGGCCCAGCTGGTCGCAGCAAATAACAGCGGGTGGCACTTACCCCATGCGGCCCCGGGCAGCAGAAGCTTTAAGCCAGAGCTCATATTTGTCATTGTTTAATTTGATGCTGCAAATGAAATTGTCATGCTGATTCACAATTGCATTTGGCAGGAAAACTATGTGTTTTTTTTAAAGTTATGCAAATTAATTAAGAACAAATAGAAAAATAGAAAAAGTTGGGGTTGAAAGGAAGGAAAGTTTGAGTCAGGCTAACAGAATGAAAAGACAGTAAAACCTGCAAAGAAAATGATAGAAAGTTTAAAGTTTTGCGAAAGTATCAAAAAAAAAAAGGTGAAGCCATCAGCTAATTAGAATAGATAGACAGATGATACATTGTAAAATAAATTTTTACATTGCAAAAAGTTCATATATTTTAACCTGCGATATTTGAATTCATCAAAATAGGGTAATTGGTTAATGTCGCTTGAGAAAATAGCTTCCTCCCTACGAAACAATTTTTGAATTATTGTTTGACAATTTAAGATTATTTTTGCACAATTTTTTATGAAATCTTATTTTTATAAGACAAAAAAAAGCAACTAAACTTCTCTAGACAACAAATAATTTCGAATATTCGGGGGTTAACAGATTTGTAAGCCAAATCTATCAAATATCAAAAATAAGTTGAGAATGAAATATTATTCAATACGAAAAGTTGCGAGTTTTCGAGCCCGGAAATTTAAACTCGTACAATAAAATTGAATTACTTGTACAAGTGGAAAATGTTTCAATAATAAGTAAAGTATGCCAAATACTTGGTTCTGACTTCGACTCAGACGAAACTCATACACCCATGAAGCTCGTTCAATAAATATAAAGAAAGGTTTTAAAGGTGCCTTCAGAAAAAATTTTTTTTTATATATTTTTTATTTGCTTTAACTTTCTATTAGGGTCTTAAAAAAATCCAGTAAAAGATCCGACAATATGTTTTACAAAACTAAACAAAAAAACTTTATTTTTCCAACACTCTTATATGAAAAAAATTTTCATGGACCCTCGTATTCTTAATAATTGCATGTTTTTTATACCTTTGTTGAGGTATATAAAAATTGTTCTGATGCTTGTAGCGTATAGAAGGAAGCATCTATTAACACATAAAGTATATATATTCTTGATCAGCATGACGAGCTGAGTTGATGTAGCCATGTCCGTCTCTCCGTCTGATTCTATGCTATCTCCTGCGTCAGTGTAAAAGCTATCTTAACCAAACTTTGCACGAAGCCTCTTGGTACAAAGACGCTGCACATTTCTTGGAACCTTCCGGATCGGATGAATATAGCATATAGCTGCCATAGGAACCATCGATCGAAAAAGTAGTTCTAGAGAGAAAAACTCTTTTGTCTTGAACTCGAACGTTCCCAAAACCTCGTATTTATTAGTTTGCTGTGCTTTTACACAATTTCACCAACTTTTATTAAAATCGGACAACTATATGGTATAGCTGCCATACAAAAGATAGTCCCGAAAAAAAGTCTGAGTAGGAAAAACTTTTTTTTCGATGCTATCGCTCCCAAACTTGTTACTGGTCAATATTCTATGCTTCCACACAATTCTGCTAAGTTTGATCCAAATCGGATGACTATTGAGCATAGCGGCCATAGGAACAATCGGTCGAAAAAGTAGTTCTAGTAAGAAAAACTCCTTACTTTCCAGCTATGAATATTATCAGTTTCCACACAATTATGGACGTTTGGTCAAAATCTGAAAAATATATAGAATAGCTGCCATATAACAAAGTGGCAAGCAAATGGTCTAAGTAAAGGCGCCATCTACTGCTGAGTTTGGGAAATAACTCAGCTACGAATGTTAAACGAAAATAATTTAAAACCTTAATTTAACAAATTATACAAGCTACAGGGATATATAAATGGCCGAAGTTAGCTTCCCTCTATTTTCTTTTTTTCGTTGTAGTAGTAGTGGTTTGTTTATTTTAAATTTTGGCTTGGTTAATTTAATTTACCGTTAGCCTTCTATTCTAACAAAATATAATTATAATTTCTTTCTTAGTTTTATTTAACCATTTTTCACTAATTTATATGTTAAATTTAAAAGTTTTCCTGTATAATATTTTTTCTATAATTTATTATAGCTTTGACGAGTTTCGAAAATTCCTGCGAATTTTTCCCATTATGTAGTTCAATTGCCTCCTTCTGTTCCAAATATATTTCATTAAAATATGCTACTCTATACTCCGCCAGGATAGGGCATAATGCTATAAGGTGAACTATGTCTTCTCTCGATCGCGTATTACGTAAAGTACATAAAGTACAGCGGTAGTATGCTGTAGTGGGGTCGGTATCCCAGTGGAAGCAAATTCACATCTGGTTTTGAAAATAATTCCAATGGTTTCCGTGCTGTATTGCTCACTAAAATAATTGTTTATGACAAGGTTGTAGTTGAGCTGACTGTACCATATTCTCGATTCGCTTCTTCTGGCTTGAGCTTTACACTGAAATCTATGATTTTTGTCTATCGCAACAAGTACGGCCTCCTGCACTGCATTCCATTCTTCAGTATTTAGAACGTCGCACTCTACACTGTGTGGAATAAAGAGCTGCTGACAATTTTTGAAGCACTGCGTTTTCTCCCTGAGTATTTGTAGCGCCACTATTTTCGGCAATCGATGTTGCGGCAGTCTCATGATTTTGTTTATATACCTAAAATAAGTCGACAGCGTGTTGAGATACATCGCCGATAGGCCTGTTTCTAGGTATAGTGCATAGCTTGGGGTATTCGCTGGCAGTCGAAATAACTTTTTAAGGAAGTTTCTCATCAATTTTTCCACGTCATCGTAACTTTGATGTCCCCATACTTCCTCCACATACAACATTATCGCTCTTGCAGTAGCCTGGAAAAGCAGATATTTGGCCGAATTTGCAATGCCTTTCTTTACCATGAAGCTTTTCCATGTGCTGTTCTCCGCCATTTTAGCATCCTTCAGTTTGTGGTTTTTTTTTAGTCAAAAAACTTTAAAAAAAAAAGCTGTAAAATGTTCGTTTTTTTAAAAAAAAAATTGTTTTTGGAATACAAATAATTTTACTTGGAAATTTTCATAAATTTTTTTTTACAATGTCGAAGCACTTTGACCCAAATTACTTGAGAACTGTTTATCCAATTTTGGTCATTTTTTTCGGTGAAAGCTAACACCCAAATGCATCAAATCCATGTTTGAAGTCCATTAAAAATAATTTTTATTTCATCGAAAACTGTTTTCAAAACTTTAAACTCGACTATCTTATATCAAAAATGGTTGCAAAAATATAAAGAGTAACCGATTTTAAAATTTTTTTTAAATTACTCCTTTTACCCACCTTTATGGTCGGAACAAGGATACTTATTTGGGATCGGTCAATAATTAACTGGGCTAGGACCAATAAATGGGAAAAACAGAGTCGATTTTCGAATTTTTGACTTTAAAACCCCATAACTCCGCTTTTTATTAACCGATCCCAAATATCTTAGTTTCGACCAGAATGGCAATAGTTCTTAACAAAACCCCGTTTTCAGTTTCACCTTCAGATAAACTGTTCTCAAAAAATTGTAGCAACCATGGGCCTATGTTTTACATTTTTGGCCAACTACAAAATACGCACAACAACAACAAAAAATAAAATTTCAATATTTCAATATTAAAATTTCATATGAAATACTGTGAACGAAAGGAAAATTCGAACGCCCTCAGTATTAGGCTTAAGCCTAGTAATTTCCCAATCTAAGCGATACTAATTTCACCATTTGGCTGGCCAGTTTTTTATATGGCAGCTGTATGATATATTCATTCGATTTTGTTTAAACTAGTGATAGATGATAGAAGATAGAACATGGCTAAATCGACTCGGCTGTTGATGCTGACCAAGAATATATATTCTTTATAAGGTCGGAAATGATTCCTTCTCCCTGTTACATACTTTTGCACAAACTTAATATACTCTGTTTACGTTTGATACAGAGCAGGGTTCCCCAAGCAGACAGCGCGAAAATGTGACTGTGTCTCTCTCTAACACACAGTGATGCATGACTTCGGCAAGCATTCGGTGTGAATTGGCGAGTATGTTCGTGCCCCAGGGGCTACAGCTGGGGAACTCTGGTACAGAGTAAAAATACGTGGCAAAAACAAATTAATTAACGTTAAGTAAACTGGAGATGGAGATGGTTTTCTCAAGTTCGAAAATATATTTTCAATTTGTGTCCACCTTAGAGTCACAATCCAACATACATTGGTATAAATTTAATGATTTTACGACTTTTCAGCTTGATTTTCCACAATTATTTGCCCTAAATGAAATTTTATTCAGATGGTCCAGAAAACAACGATTGGCCTTGATCACCCTTCATTTTCCGCTACTAGTAGATTTTCCAAAATCGTAGCATAGTTTTTCATCTATTTGCTTATCATATACCTCACATACGGCTTACGGCTTGAAAATTGTATTAAACCTTGTATTTGGGAATAGAATTAAAAATTGGTTTGCATAACTTATGCCAGGATGTTATCCCCCAACGGGGAAATCGTATCCGTCGGCGTCTACAGATTAAATGAAGTTTTTTGTTTTTATGTTAGTTTAGTTTCTGAGAAAATAGCATGCCATGACATTGAAATCTTGCTCATTTGGCTAGCCATAATTTCAGTTTTAGTCAGTTACAGTTTTGTGCTAGTCAAGTTACAACCAAAATTTATTATTTACTCTCTAGTGTTTTTTGTTACAATTTTTCTCGAGGTGAAGTTGCAACCAAAATTTGTAATCTATTTTTCAGTGTATTTTGTTTACATTTGGTTAAATTATTCTCGAGGTGAGTATACAAAGAAAGAATCCCCTGATCATGATCGTACTGCTAGGTCTACATTCATAGTGATACGCCAAGTGTGTGGACGCGTAAAGAGCTAGTCCACAAGTCCACATACAAATTTCAAAATTGTGTATCGTCTTGTGAACTGAACGCATACTTCCTCGACAACATTTTTTCAAATGGTATACTGAGTTGTAATATTATTTTTCATAACTTTCAGCGTGGATTATCTAAACAAGAGTGTCGATAAACTCAGTTCTTTGTATGTCGATAAAAGATCATCAAAAACTGTATACTGTACTGTATATCGTAGTTCGCTCAGCAACGAATTCCGTGAAGGTCGCCAAAATCTGTTACTGTGCCAGAAATCATCGCTGCTGTGCGATGCTGATGATGCAAGATTGTTATGTGACATACCGTGAGATTGAGGCATCCCTAAACATTAGTTCCAACAGCAAATGTAAGATTTTGCATGAACACTTTGTCGTAAAAAGGTTTGTTCTCGTTGGATTCGGCATAATTTTACAATCGCTCAAAAGTTGTATGAAAAAATTTACTTTTTCAACTCACTGTAAACAAATCAAATAGCGGTCGTACATGAAAAAGTGAGACCGTTTACGCTAAAAAATGTCTTTTTCAACTACTAGATTTTAGCTATTGATATTAGTGTGACCCAGCAATATAAATAGTACTCCACGTAATCTAAAGCCCAAGTTATATGTCCACTTTTCCACTAAAATTCAATTCTGTTTTGAACTCAGTGGGTCCACAAACCACAAAGCTGCCAGCTTTCAAAGTGTTGAAAGACAATATCGAACTTGTTATGGGCATTTGCGCCGCTAGTCGGGATGAAGACGAGAATTTGGGTATGGGAAAATCCATACTCAAGTCAATAATCTCGTGCTTGGTTTGATAAACCTTGGCTTGACCGTTCGGGACTAATTTTAGACCAGATATCTCGGATTCATTACTGAGTGTAATATCCATTTTCACTCATTCACTTAAGTAAACAAAGTTTTTCCTTTTAAAAATGTTCAACAAATTTAAGGACGGCCCCAGCCCAGTTTCATAAATTTAGGTCAGCGTTGGTCAAAGAGAGCGAGGCCAAAAAGTGTAATTAGTGTGTGAAAAAAAGCGCCGTGAATTTGCTTCGACCTGGACAGCATCAGAAAGTCTTTTTGCTCTCTTCTCCTCGGCTTCGGCATGCGTTCGGCTCGTATACGTGTAAATAGCGAAATGTCTTCGCCCCCCAGGGGGTTCTTGTGACCATCGCTGCTTTAGGCAAGAGTGAGCTCAATTCTCTCCATCCAGATGGACAATAAGCACACAGGGCATTCGGCAGATAGATTAGGTTCCTGGTAAGCATCCACATTGATGGCCATAAGCCGAATAGCAACAACTGCTAGGCTAGTCGAAGCCATATGATCGCTTTTGGTGTTGTCTCACTCTGTCATACAAGAGCTCGCACAAGAAAAGATGGGCTACTTTACTCTCAACATTTTTTTTTGTTGCTTCAAGGCTGGTACTCTTACCGATAGAAAATTCCTTTCGTCACAGTATTTCACATAAATAGAAACGCTTAATTATATGCAATACTGTGACGAAAGGAATTTTCTGTCGTTCCGAGTACGGGGCTTTACGCACACAATCATAAAGGTGCCTGGATTAATACTCGAGTATCATGTCTTTGACTAGTGGTTAATACCTTTTTGGACATTCCGGGAAGTACGGGGTGAGGATTTAATTAGGCCAGGTGTGCTGTACAAAAGTTCCATAGATCAGCGTCATTACATGAACATCAAAAAGGAAATATAATACCGAATCTCATTAATAATTCGCGTGCTAAGTTCCATTAGAATTGATCGATCAAGGTGGGTAGGATAGTTAAGAGGCGGTGCCTGGTGCCCTCCCAGATCATCTTGCTCCTAAAATTGGTCGGAGACCACTTCCTCTTTTAAACGACTCATGACTCGCAAATATTAAGTTTCTTTAGCAATTCATAATTCTGTTATTTTTTCACAATAATCATTTAATCGTTTTATTCAAGTCCCTAACATAGCTTATGTTTCTAATCTTTGTTATATTTAGGTCTATGAATTCAAAAATAAAGGAAACATTCTCCGCAATTACTAATTCAAGGTGTTTACGGAAGGTTAACATGATAATTAATTGAAATGTAAAATGTGGATAATGTACGATAGATGTAGAAATTTGAGGTAGATAACATTAAGTAGATAATATAAAGACATGTAATTTGAGTTAGTTTTTAGGTAGAAAGAAAGTTGGTTATCAAAAATTAATTGTGTAGGAAAAACAAGAATTTAGCATATGCTGACTTTTTCTTTTTTTCATTCATTGTATACAGAAAGTTTTTAAACTAAGTAGTTCATCATTGAATTTTAATTTGGGGACAGGGAATACTTCATGTCGAGGCCGCACGCATTTCCCAACGTTAGGCGTGAATTTTCACTCATTCGCAAATGAAATCGGATGAAAAATTGGGTTTTGCTTGGCAAATTTCCACGGAATTTACCTCGTGTTCGGATTTTTCAAAAAATACGTGTGAATTTCATCCGAGTTTCGGATGAAAACAAAAACTTTTCCATACAAACTTTTCCGGCGTTTTTCCATCCCTTGGAGGTGGAATTTTCAGAAACACCGCCTAATTGCTCGCTTTCAACACACATGGAAACTCTTGCCCAAATTCAGCTTTCTATCTCTTACCGTTTTCGGGCAGTGAATTATGACTCTTTTTTATAAATTTTTAGATTTTTTTTGTTCATGTTTGGCGAAAGAAATCTTGGTTTGATACTAAATAAACGCATTTTTAAACATTTTAAGAAGATTACAAATATTTTTCTCATTTTCCAATATTTGCGAGTTGCCATTTGGGATTGCAACAACATTATTCGAGTCTATGGAAAGTGATTTTTGTTTATATCAGTCCCAACTCAATTCCCTCCCTCCCACTCCCCCTAGTTGACTTCCAACCTTTGACAGTTTATCTCGCATTTGGTTTCTTCACTAGCATTAGGTTGCTCTTTTGACCTAGTAAATAATTTAGTACAATACAATAACAGTAGAAAGGACACTGCCTATTCTACCCATCATTTCATGTGTCACATTTGACACTAAGACTAATTTAATGGAAAATGTCCAACAAGGAACTTGAATTTCACTTTTTTTTGGTGTAGCACGCGAAGAAGTTTACGCCCCGCAGGCGACAACAAAGAAAGCGAAACGCAAAACCAAGCCTCATGTGTGTGTGTGTGTGTATGAGAGTGTCTCATATTTAAACTGACATATCTATTTATATGCAAATGCCACACCCACATACACACATGTCACCCTGGACTCATCCTGGGTGCGTGCTAAAGTCAAGTTGAAGCATTTAGCATTTCCCTTGCTGTTTGGTTATGTTTTTTGCCTTTTGTTGATATTACTCTAAGCACAATAAATCAGGGCACATGGGAAAGAAAAAACTAATAAATCTAAAGCCAATTAATTGACTTAACTGCTGGCAAGGGCAACGGCAAAGGGTCACAATTTATGGCCACACCATAAACTTGAACCCGCACATAATAAATCATATAACATTTTGCAGATAATAGAAAACCTCACACACGGCCTGCGGCTTGAAATTTTAATAAACCCGCCAAAGAAATTGTTGTAGTTGGGAATAAAAATAAAAATTGGTTCGCATAATTTATGCCAGGATGTTATCCCCCACCGGGGAATGCATATCCGGCGGCGTCAACAGATTAAATCAAGTTTTGTGTTTTTATGTTGAGTTTAGTTTCTGAGAAAAAAAGCATGCCATGACATTGTAATCTTGCTCATTTGGCTAGCTTTACTTTCAGTTTCAGTCAGTTATAGTTTTGTGCTAGTGAAGTTACAACCAAAATTTATTATTTACTTTCTAGTGTGTTTTTATTACAATTTTTCTCGAGGTGAAGTTACAACCAAAATTTGTAATCTTTTTTTTAGTGTATTTTGTTTACATTTGGTTAAATTATTCTCGAGGTGAGTATACAAAGAAAGAATACACTGATCCTGCATCGTACTGCTAGGTCTACATTCATAGTGATACACCAAGTGTGTGGACTCGTGAAGAGCTAGTCCGCAAGTCCGCATACAAATTTCAAACTTACTTCCTCGCCAACATTTTTTCAAATGGTATACTGAGTTGTAGGGGCGGATAGTTTTGAAAGACACCATCGATCTAGTAATGGTCATTTGCCTCGGTGGGCAGTATCAAGACAAGAATTTGGGTATGAGACGATCCGACCTCGTCAATAATCTCGTGCTTGGTTTGATAAATCTTGGCTTGACCGTTCGGGACTAATTTTAGACCAGATAACTCGGATTCATTACTGAGTAATATCCATTTTCACTCATTCGGGACTAATTTTAGCCCAGATATCTCTGCAAAAACGAGCTTGGTAATACAATTTTTTGATTAGTTTAGAAAAGGTTTCTATGTTTTCTTATATTATTTATTTTAATTTCGAAATATAAAAATTAAAAATAAAAAATTCAATCAAAGCAACCCTTGCTTTTAGCATCCACATTGTATAGCTAAGCTCGCACAGCTACCAGTTCATTCTATTCCAAACTCTCGCACAGTAAACATCTAAAATTTTTAGCGTACTTTTTAAAAAACTGAACTAATTGTGATCAAGCCAAGTAAGTATAAAATCCTCTATGCATTTCGAAAAATATTTGATATTGTTATGGCCAAGCTTTAATTTTGATTTATATCCTGCTGTGTGTGTGTTGATGCCTGCTGCTGCTGCTGTCTCTGCCTTTTGCATTGTGGGGGCACATTATGTTCGCCCCATTTGTGGCCGCTGTTGCCTTTGCATGCCAAGTTGAAGTCGCAAGGGAAAGGATGTTGGGTTTGTGATCGTATTCAATGAAAGGGCCAATTATATGGCTTATAAATAGTATTGTTTGCCTGGCAAGGCTGGAGATATGTTGTGCCATTTGATGGCATTGCTAGAGATAGATGATGAACAATATAACAGCAGCAGCAGCAGCACAAGAATAAACAATGCACAAACAGCAGGAGCTGAAGTGCAGTTAATATGCCGAGTTATTAGTAGAAACAGCTACTTATTTAATGCGAATAAAACTGCAGCTTAACGCACAGTTTGAGAAGCTCTACTCCTAGGCCATAGCCACAACTTTTTACCGATTACTAACCAATATTTTTCTTTGCTTTTTTTCCAGCTTCTACCATATACATATATTATTAAATCTGTGGATTAGTGATGGAGCACCAGGGAACCAGCACTAATGAAGCTTTCCTCTTCTTTATGAACGAGTTCGACAGACGTCACTCGGGTATGAACTCGCTACGCCTCGCTATGGAGGGCGCCAGGTGCTGGAAAGAGTTAAGCTGCAGCGAAAAGGACAAATTTCGCTTGGCTTCCGCTAGAAGCGAGTACCGTTACGACGATAAACAATCGGAATGCTCTACCAAAAAGCGCGCCTCGAAGAAGCGCAAGAGTAATGCTTGTACCCCGAAGAACAAGCGCAATCCTTGCGTCAAGCTACGCAAGCCAGCTTGCCCCAAGCGTAAAAAGCGCAAAACCAGCTGCGCCAAGCCAAAAAAGTGCAGTAAGCCAGGACGAATTACCAATAACGGATATTTGAACTTTATCCGGGCTTATAGACGCAAACATTGCGGCCTGAAACCCAAGGACCTGATCAGAAAGGCCGCTCGAGCCTGGACCAAGTTAAGCGACGAAAAAAAAGATCGATATAGACGTCAGGTGAGTGGCAGTGAAATGTGTGTGTAAATAAAAAATTCATGTATTTTTTATTTTTTGTCTAGGCTTGCAAGGTCTCGCAGAGCCCGCGTCATAAACGCCGCCGTGTGTGTACTAAAAAATAAGAAGTTTGCAGCAAAATAAATAATGGAACATCATTGTCTAGTCCACATTTTCTATCCCTAAATTTTTAAGTCGAGTCATGTTATGTAATGGAAGCATAAAAGCTTCACGTGTTAAATAAAAACAAACAAAAACTATTTTGAATATTTTTAATTGACATCTTAAAACACTTCGTAGCTGCAAAGAGATCAATATTGAATCCAGATAAGAAATTCTTGTTGGACCAAGTAGTACAAAATAGTGCCGTCTTTCAAAAAATTCTTGATAGTCAAAGTTTACTAAATTATTCGCCAAAGCAAGACACTGATGTGTCGTTTTTAGTAATGTTTTGCATAGCTTAGTTTCAGTATCTCCAAACCATCAGTGACGTAGCGTGGTGTTCTATAAATCTATTTCTATTTATTTTAGTTTAAAACTTGTTTTTATATGTAAAGTTTCGGTGTTTTAAACCTAAACCCAGAATCGTTTTAAATTTATTAGCCTTTCTATATTGCGTGTGTTCAATTCGCTTTTACCTCCAAAAGGACTTAAATTATTAAAACATTGCTCCCTGAGGCAACTAAAATAGCTTGAAGATTGTCTTTGTGAATGATGACCTATGTCCCTTCTGATATATTTGGTGACGGTGATGTCCATTAAGTACGAGCTCGGAACTCGTTAATGTAGTTGGCGGACCATTGTTTCCAAAAACGTTGATTAACGGAGTTGATCTAGTGACCTCTCAGGTAATGATCGAAGAGAATCGCCAACCAAAAGATGACCAGCAGTTAGAGCTCCGTAATCGTTTGGGTCGGATGAGATTGGTGAAAGAGCGCGAAGGATGGCCTCTATCTCAACCACAACGGTTCCCTTAGATCACGCAGCTGGTTCGCTGCTCCAACAAAATTTGTGGCATTATCACAGCCAGTTTACGACGACCTCTCATGCGTTTCGAAGCATTGATAAAGGCCTTGGTTGACAAATCAGAGACGACTTCAATGTGTACAGCTTTGGTTAAGAGGCAAACGAACATGGCTATGTACGATTTCCTCGAATCCGCAAATAGGTGTTGATCGATCCACAAAAATCGTTCCCGCAGCGTTCAAATGGTCGAGCAGATGAGAGTCGTGCAGTTGGCAATGGGCCCATTAGTGGCTGTTGCAGCTTAGGCCAATAGCGGACGCAGTGAATACAGTAACGGCGAGCCAATTCTCTAGCATTGATGATCCAATACTCCAATCTAATGAGAGCCTCTAACGCATTTGGACCAGCATATTGATTGCAAAGGTGTAGATGGCGAATGTACTTCCAAACGAATTATGAACTGCTGGGCATTAGCAGTGGATGCTTATGGCTCTCTGGTAACTCAGCATAGTCCAGAGGCGTCCATCAACCTTGACAAGTTCAAATCCAGTCCACCGATCTAAAAATGGAGTGAGAAATTTCAAGTTTTTTTTTAGTGGTTTTTACTTTCGGAGCAAGCGAATCTCCTCTGCGAAATGAGTTCGTTGAACATTCCATATTAGGCAGTTCGATGCTAAGCGAACTTCTTCCGGTTCTGGTGACGTTGTAGTCGATGTAGAAAGCTTCCTACATTTTTTGACTATTCTTATTGCCCAAGCGAAAATGCGAAGTGTTTGGCTATATGAGCTTATCCTGACGCTGATATCGAGTATGTAGTTTGTCTCCTTAACAGCAGTAAACAGGCATTTGCGTTGTTCTGCCAAGACATCATCATTGCGCATACAAAAGGAAGCGATAACTTTTGTCTTTTGTTTTAAACCATTCTAACTGCACACGCCCCAGATCCTGAAGTTAAATGCTGATGAGGAAAAAGCTCCTTGTCTCAACATTTGCAGCGCCTCTGGAATTGCATCATCTCTTGCGTTCTCGTCGGCTTCGTCACTGCTCAAGGGCGTAGCCAGCTTTCCAAAAAGGTAGGGGCAGCAGTGCCTGTACGATTCTTCAATATGTCTATATCATTTTTTAGCATTAAATAGTTAAATCAAGATGCATTCGATATAAAATGAGAAGCAATCTTCAAAATAATAGCGGAAAAATGAAGTAATAAGTGAAAATGTGACTTTTCCTAAGCAAAATCTACGATCTGCCCCTCCCCCCCCTGGCTACGCTCTTGTCTACGCACACAAGCACGCTGCCTCTCTGGAATTGCATCATCTCCTTCGTTCTCGTCAGGTTCGAAGCTTGAAGCTTATTCTAAAGATTCTTCACATTTATTCAATCATGAATGTTGCCTGCTGAAGCAAATTTGCTCGCCATTTCCAACAATTGTCGAAACCTATCCCTAATTTCTACGACGATTTCGTCCATGAATTTAAATATTTAAATATCTTCGTAGGACAAATTAGCGTCTACTGCCATTGATAATGAAATAATTTATATTCTGCGCCATTGATGCCAAGGTCTTCAGACATATCTTTTGCATACCTAAGAGCGCCAACTACCTATGATGACTTCTGCAAAGCTCTTATTTTCTGAGCTCTCAATGATATACTAAGGTCCTTTGCTTGCAGATATTTTTGGGTGTCATCTAACTACCAAAGTTTCTATAAAATACACTGGCCAGCAGAGGGGTTATCGTAATGATCTGTCAGGCGTAATGTAATAGAGGAGTGTACGATACATTCAAACTTACGAACGATATTATTTCTAGTGAGTGCCTTAATATTAATGTGATTAAAATTTCCCAAAGATATTTATTTCAGAAGTATCATCCATACCAGCGCCTTGGACAAAATCCTAATTTTATTTTTGTTGCAAAGTTAAAGATTTATTAGATAAATCGACAGTTTAAATACACAAATTACTATAGCCAAAATATTGCTTTTATATGTTTTCAAATATAAATGTTACAGCCGCCTAAACTTAGTCAATTTTTCGCAATCCGAAAAATGATTAAATTTTGGTTAATTAATTAAGTTTTACTTATCATATCTTCGGCTATAGAGGACATTTTTGAGATGTTAAAATTTCGTTGGATAGGTGTACTATTTCTCATTTTTTAAGTTTATAACATTTTAAAATCGAAGTTGTAGTTTGCGAACAATGGCTTTTGCCGCAGGAATCTGTTTTACACCTTTTTTTAAACTTGCCGAGGCATTTGGGCGCTGGCGCCCAACCAGTTTCGATCTGCCCGCATCAGGCACGATGGCCTGTTTACTCTCTTGGCATCAGCTTTGGCATGCGTTCGGCTCGTGTATGTGTAAATAGCGAAATGTCTTTGGCACCTGGCGGGTAATCTCTGAAAACGCACTGCTTACCGCCCGTTCGTTTTTGCCAATAATGTCAATATCATCGGCGTATGCGAGTTGCATTGTATCTTTACGAAGAATTCTGCCCGATCTGTTGGCATTTGGGCACTCCATTAGCAGATTAAAGAAGTCAGACGATAGGGCATCACCCTGCCTAAAACCTCTTTTGATATCAAAAGGTTCGGAAAGGTTTATAAATAAATTATAAGCTCAAGCTCTATAAATACTTTCCCATAATTGGCAACTTTCGCAATATTTTTGACTATTCAATCTATTGAGAAAATCTGGGCTTGACCGACTTCCGACAGTAAGACTTCCTAAGTAATATCCATTTTGAAAGAAACCATCGATCTTGTAATGGGCATTTGCGCCGCTAGGCGGGATCAATACAAGAATTTGGGTATGAGAAAATCCGTACTCAAGTCAATAATCTCGTGCTTGGTTTGATAAATCTTGGCTTGACCGTTCGGGACTAATTTAAGTCCAGATATCTCGGATTAATTCCGAATTTCGAAGTAATATCCATTTATCATTTTAAATCTGCTTCTTTTGAAATAACCAAAAATCAGCTTCTTATTTGCAAAGCTATGGCAGAATTTGCTTTAGCATATTTTATATACCTGCCAAAGGAATTGTTGTAGTTGGGAATAAAATTGGAAATTGGTTTGCATAATTTATGCCAGGATGTTATCCCCCACCGGGGAAAGCGTATCCGGCGTCGTCTACAGATTATATGAAGTTTTGTGTTTTTATGTTAGTTTAGTTTCTGAGAAAATAAGAAATAGCATGCCATGACATTGAAATCTTGCTCATTTGGCTAGCCATAATTTCAGTTTTAGTCAGTTACAGTTTTGTGCTAGCCAAGTTACAACCAAAATTTATTATTTACTTTCTAGTGTTTTTTTTATTACAATTTTTCTCGAGGTGAAGTTACAACCAAAATTTGTAATCTATTTTTCAGTGTATTTTGTTTACATTTGGTTAAATTATTCTCGAGGTGAGTATACAAAGAAAGTATATACTGATCCTGCATCGTACTGCTAGGTCTACATTCATAGTGTAGCTAGTAGTCCACATACAAATATCAAAATTGTGTATCGTCTTGTGAACTGAACGCATACTTCCTCGACAACATTTTTTCAAATGGTATACTGAGTTGTAATATTATTTTTCAGAACGTTCAACGTGGATTATCTCAACAACAGTGTGTCGATAAACTCAGTTCTTTGTATGGCGATAAAAGATCATCAAAAACTGTAAATCGTAGGTCGCTCAGTGACGAATTTCTTTTGTCGTCCAAAATCTGTTATTGTGCCAGAAATCAGCGATGCTGTGCGAAGCTGATGATGCAAGATTGTTATGTTACATACCGTTGAGGCATCCCTTAACATTAGTTCCAACAGCAAATGTAAGATTTTGCATGAACACTTTGTCGTAAAAAGGTTTGATCACGTTGGATTCGGCATAATTTTACAATCGCTTAAAAGTTGTATGAAAAAATTGATTTTTTCAACTCACTGTAAACAACACAAATAGCGGTCGTACATGAAAAAGTGAGACCGTTTACGCTAAAAAAATGTCTTTTTGAATTACTAGATCTTAGCTATTGATATTTGTGTGACCCTGCAATATAAATAGTTCTCCACGTAATCTAAAGCCCAAGTTATATGTCCACTTTTCCACTAAAATTTAATTCTGTTTTGAACTCAGTGGGTCCACAAAAACGTCCAAAATTACGTAAATGTATACAGGTTGGTAATCGATACTTGAAAGCTGCCAGCTTTCAAAGTGTTGAAAGACTATATCGAACTTGTTATGGGCATTTGCGCCGCTAGGCGGGATGAAGACAAAAATTTGGGTATGGGAAAATCCATACTCAAGTCAATAATCTCGTGCTTGGTTTGATAAATCTTGGCTTTACCTTTCGGTACTAATTTAAGCCCAGATATCTCGGATTCATTCCTGAGTAATATCCATTTTCACAAAATTTTTCCTTCAGCTTATTTGCGAAGCTATGGCAGAATTTGCTTTAGCATTGGACGCCTTTTCAATTTGCTTTTGGTCCTGGCATAATTTATGCCAGGATGTTATCCCCCACCGGGGAATGCATATCCGGCGGCGTCAACAGATTAAATCAAGTTTTGTGTTTTTATGTTACTTTAGTTTCTGAGAAAAAAAGGCATGCCATGACATTGTAATCTTGCTCATTTGGCCAGCTTTACTTTCAGTTTCAGTCAGTTATAGTTTTGTGCTAGTGAAATTACAACCAAAATTTGTAATCTATTTTTTAGTGTATTTTGTTTACATTTGGTAAAATTATTCTCGGTGAGTATATAAAAGAGTCCACTGATCCTGCATCGTACTGCTAGGTCTACATTCATAGTGATACACCAAGTGTGTGGACGCGTGAAGAGCTAGTCCAAAAGCCGAAGCTATGGCAAAACTGCAAAAACGAGCTTGGTAATATAATTTTTTGATTAGTTTGGAAAAGGTTTCTATGTTTTCTTATTTTATTTATTTTAATTTCGAAATATAAAAATTAAAAATAAAAAATTCAATCAAAGCAACCCTTGCTTTTAGCATGCACATTGTATAGCTAAGCTCGCACAGCTAGCAGTTCATTCTATTCCAAACCATGATGGAATAACATAAGGTGGTCCCGTCGGCAACAGACATCCACTTATTGTATGCTTGCAATAAGTGCGAGTGAAAGGAACATAGTATACTGAGTGTTGTATTGAGTGTGAGTGAGGCGGCAAAGTGATTGTTGATTAACCCTTGGCATGTCCGTAGGGTTTGAATATGCCATTTATAATAAAAAGACGAGACATTTATATAAAGTTTAAACGCTGCTTTTGGTTCTTAATACAAATTTTTTTGTTTAAGTACTTAACTTTAAAATATATTCTTATTTTAAAATAGAAAGAAATTACAAATTTATCCAGCTCTACATTTTGCAATATTTCATATTATTATGTGCACGCTTAAGGGTTAATGAACAACAAAAAAAAATTCGTCCGCACACAACCTTTCTAGTCAACAAGCAAACGTGCACTGAAATAAGTGTATACTTCGTAAAACTTCGGCTGCCGACGGGACCACCTTATGTTATTCCATCATGTTCCAAACTCTCGCACAGTAAACATCTAAAATTTTTAGCGTACTTTTAAAAAAACTGAACTAATTGTGATCAAGCCAAGTAAGTATAATATAAGTATATCAGTTTTAACTAAAAAAAATCCTCTATGCATTTCGAAAAATATTTGATATTGTTATGGCCAAGCTTTAATTTTGATTTATATCCTACTGTGTGTGTTGATGACTGCAGCTGCTGCTGTCTCTGCCTTTTGCATTGTGGGGGCACATTATGTTCGCCCCATTTGTGGCCGCTGTTGCTTTTGCATGCCAAGTTGAAGTCGTAAGGGGGATGATGTTGGGTTTGTGATCGTATTCAATGAAGGGACCAATTATATGGCTTATAAATAGTATTGTTTGCCTAGCAAGGCTGGAGATATGTTGTGCCATTTGATGGCATTGCTAGAGATAGATGATGAACAATACAACAGCAGCAGCAGCACAAGAATAAACAATGCACAAACAGCAGGAGCTGAAGTGCAGTTAATACTCTGATTCTAGTTATTAGTAGAAACAGCTACTTATTTAATTCGAATAAAATTACAGATTATTGCACAGTTTGAGAAGCTCTACTCCTAGGCTATAGCCACAACTTTTTACCGATTACTAACCAATATTTTTCTTTGCTTTTTTTCCAGCTTCTACCATATACATATATTATTAAATCTGTGGATTAGTGATGGAGCACCAGGGAACCAGCACTAATGAAGCTTTCCTCTTCTTTATGAACGAGTTCGACAGACGTCACTCGGGTATGAACTCGCTACGCCTCGCTATGGAGGGCGCCAGGTGCTGGAAAGAGTTAAGCTGCAGCGAAAAGGACAAATTTCGATTGGCAGCCGCTAGAAGCGAGTACCGTTACGACGATAAACAATCGGAATGCTCTACCAAAAAGCGCGCCTCGAAGAAGCGCAAGAGTAATGCTTGTACCCCGAAGAACAAGCGCAATCCTTGCGTCAAGCTACGCAAGCCAGCTTGCCCCAAGCGTAAAAAGCGCAAAACCAGCTGCGCCAAGCCAAAAAAGTGCAGTAAGCCAGGACGAATTACCAATAACGGATATTTGAACTTTATCCGGGCCTATAGACGCAAACATTGCGGCCTGAAACCGAAAGACCTGATCAGAAAGGCCGCTCGAGCCTGGACCAAGTTATGCGATGAGAAGAAGGACCGCTATCGACGTCAGGTGAGTCGCAGTGAAATGTCTGTGTAAATAAAAAATTCATGTTTTTTCTATTTTTTGTCTAGGCTTGCAAGGTCTCGCAGAGCCCGCGTCATAAACGCCGCCGTGTGTGTACTAAAAAATAAGAAGTTTGCAGCAAAAAATAAATAATGGAACATCGTCTAGTCCACATTTTCTATCCATTACTAAATTGTCAAGTCAAGTCGTATGTTATGTAATGGAAGCATAAAAGCTTCCCGTGTTAATTAAAAACAAAAACAAAAACTATTTTGAATATTTTTAATTATCACATCTTGAAACACTTCGTAGCTGCAAAGAGATCAATATTAAAACCAGATAAGAAATTCTTGTTGGACCAAGTAGTACAAAATAGTGCCGTCTTTCAAAAAATTCTTGATAGTCAACGTTTACTAAATTATTCGCCAAAGCAAGACGCTGATGTGTCGTTTTTAGTAATGTTTTGCATAGCTTAGTTTCAGTATCTCCAAACCATCAGTGACGTAGCGTGGTGTTCTATAAATCTATTTCTATGTATAGTTTCGGTGTTTTTAACCGAAACCCAGAATCGATTTAAATTAGCCTTTCTATATCCCCTTGCGTGTGTTCCCTTCGCTTTTACCTCCAAAAGGACTTAAATCATTAAAACATTGCTCCCTGAGGCAACTAAAATAGCTTGTAGATTGACTTCGTGAATGATGACGTATGTCCCTCTGATATATTTGGTGACGGTGATGTCCATTTAGTACGAGCTCGGAACTCGTTAATGTAGTTGGCGGACCATTGTTTCCAAAAACGTGGATTAACGGAGGTGATCTAGTTACCTCTCAGGCAATGATCGAAGAGAATCACCAACCAAAAGATGACCAGCAGTTAGAGCTCCGTCGGATGAGATTGGTGAAAGTGGGCGCGAATTAAGGATGGCCTCTATCTCAACCACAACGGTTCCTTTAGATCACACAGCTGGTTCGAACAAAATTTGTGGCATTATCACAGCCAGTTTACGACGACCTCTCATGCGTTTCGAAGCATTGATAAAGGCCTTGGTTGACAAATCAGAGACGACTTCAATGTGTACCGCCTTGGTTAAGAGGCAAACGAACATGGCTATGTACGATTTCCTCGAATCGGCAAATAGGTATTGATCGATCCACAAAAATCGATCCCGCAGCGTTCAAATGGTCGAGCAGATGAGAGTCGTGCAGTTGGCAATGGGCCCATTAGTGGCTGTTGCAGCTTAGGCCTATAGCGGACGCAGTGAATACAGTAACGGACAATACGACGAGTAAATTTTCTAGCATTGATGATCCAATACTCCAATCGAATAATTGCCACTAACGCCTTTGGACCAGCATATTGATTGCAAAGGTGTAAATGGCGAATGTACTTCCAAACGAATTATGAACTGCTGGGCAATAGCAGTGGATGCTTATGGCTCTCTGGTAAGTCAGCATAGTCCAGAGGCGTCCATCAACCTTGACAAGTTCAAATCCAGTCGACCGATCTAAAAATGGAGTGAGAAATTGCATGTTTTTTTTGTAGTGGTTTTTGCTTCCGGAGCAAGCGAATCTCCTCTGCGAAATGAGTTCGTTGAACATTCCATATTTGGCAGTTCGATGCTAAGCGAATTTCTTCCGGTTCTGGTGACGTTGTAGTCGATGTAGAAAGCTTCCTACAAACTAAAACCTATGACTATTGAACATTTAAATTTTTGTTATAGCCAAGACACTACATATAAAGATACCGCAGCTCATACAAAATTTCTATTTTTTGGGATCCAATGTCAGCTTCCAAGAACAATCGTTTTTTCTTTCACACTGAGTACATCTAACATCTAACATCCAACATCCTGAGTTTAAATGCTAAATTACCATTTGCTAAGCCAACATTTTTAAATTTGTGCTATGTCCAAGAACAATCGTTTTTTCTTTCACACTGATTACATCTAACATCTAACATCCAACATTCTGAGTTTAAATGCTTAATTACCATTTGCTAAGCCAACATTTTTAAAGTTGTGTTATGTCAAAATGTTAACAGGGTCGGTGTCTAATTAGGAACATGCTACAATTGTAAATAATTATGACTCAGGATGTTGCTGGATGTTAGATGTGCTCAGTGTGATTAGACCATAAGGGCGCGCACACATAATGCTGACAGATGTACTGACGAGATGGAAAGATCCACTCTCCGTGCCCGCAAGTGTGCACAACAAGCACTGGTATAATCTTTCAAATTCAGTTGTAAGCAGTGATTGGAAAAGTACTCAATTTTCTTACCTAGGTAAGGTTCAAGGTAAATGTCAAAAAATATACCAATGCAAGGTAAAAGGTATACGGAATTTCCAGCACCTTGGTAAAGGTTAAAGGTACAAAAAAGGTACTTTTAAATTTAAAATAATGGTTTAAAAATGGGATATTGTGCTTATTGTCTTATATGCTATCTCGATTTTTTAACGTAACATCAGATTCGAAAATTTCGCCACCTTGTCTGTTTCATTTTTGTGTAGTTGGCCTTCACAGCTAAAAGTTCTTTCAATAGAACATTTCAAATATTGTTATACTTAATTAAAGGTTCAAAAGATTTGCTATAATCGGCAAGATAAGTTAAGGCTTCCATTTCAATATTGGAATTTTCATCACAATTCTCAGACTCATCTGATCTTCCATAATTGGTATTTTAAAAACTTCAGAATCCTTTATATTTGAACTCTCATTGACAAAAGTTTCCAAGTTTTCCGTAATTTCCCATAATTGATATGGAATTCAGGTCAAATTAAATTTTGGAAGTATCATCTAAATCTTCTAAAAACGGTTCACTATTAATGCTTTACAGAAGTTGGATAAATTATCTGTAACTGTTTTACATGTATTGGTATATCTAAGTTCGTATTTGCTATGAACTTCAGCTAATATAGTAGCAAGTATTTCATGTGTGTGGGAAAATCGCACACGTTTATATGCGACCACGAGAGAATGACGATGTAGATTGATATGTCTATAGTGGCCAGTTACACCTAAGTAGCTTTTGTTATTGCAACACCAAAAATCGGCAGTCGTACATAGAAAATGAGTATTTTAAATAAAACCAGCGATATTTTATCTTATTCTTTTACTTTCGTAAAAATTTCTAGATTTAAAACCGGATTTCAGTACAAAATTGGTCGTAAAATCGGACAATTTTTGGGAAAGTGAACATGGGAGCACGGCTAATAGTCCTCCTTCCTCTTATCTAGCTAGGATCGTATAGTTTTTGAACAGGGAATGTTTACTGGACGTCCAGTGATAGCCACAAAAAAACGCATCGCGGACACACCGTACTTTTTTTTTACTTACCTCTCACACGCGCCAGCACAGATCGAATGACGAAATTCGCAAGAAGAAGCTAGAAATTCGCTGCAGACCCGACGACAACTTCGAAACGTTCACGAAGAAAAAACGACCGGCACTCGTTTTCGCGCTTGCGGCAGCAGAGCAATAAGCATTGTTTTTGCTTTTTTCGAGATAGACTATTGCTGTCTCTCTTTGATTTGAGAAACTCTGTGTCTCTTTCTACTTTTAGAATTTCGACGTCCGAAAACATATCACTAGGGCATTTTTCATCGAGCGCAGATCGAATGACGGAATTCGCAAGAAACTCTGTGTCTCTTTCTACTTTCAGAATTTCGATGTCTACTTTGATCTGAAATCATATCACTAGGGCATTTTTCATATCACTTTGATCATTTCACATTTCAATATAATATTTTTAGTCTCAATGTGGTATAACAGGTTCATATTGATATTAAATAGTTTCACTTTGATATGCAAATATTGATATTACTGATATGATATTGAAATACCTGATCTTATTTTTTTCTGCGTAGGTATTTGTAACTAGGTACTTCCGAACACTGGTTGTAAGTTCAGCTTTGCGGAATCGATTGAGCTTTTTTGTTTATTGTTATGAGCATATTGCTGACGTAGTAAAATATCATGGTCAGCCGTCAGTTCATCTTGCAGCCGCATGTGTGCGTGCACTTAGAGTGCAAAGTATGAATTGCTTATTGTGTGGATTCGAAAATTGGCAAGTCTTCAACTGTCCGAACAATGAAAGACGGATTGAGTTTGACCAATAAAATGATTTCCAAAGTATCTTGATTAAGGCGATTGCGGTTTCCAGAGAAATTAATTTCAATTAATTTAAGAAAATGCCCGCTCGATTGATACCTGAAGTAAAAGGATTAGATTGTCGCATATATCTTATACTTATAAAACTCTAGGCCCGACTGGCTGACTAACTGACTGACAGCTTATCAACACACAGCCAATACCGCTTACCCTAGAGATCTCAGATTTGGCATAGACCTTCGATTAGTTATGCAGGCGCATAGTGCATGAAAGAAAATTTGACCGCGAAGTGGGTCATAATGCAAAAAAAAAAGTTGGTATGGACTAAAACTCTGTTTTTTTCAGTAACTGTTGTCTATTGCCTTCATACGTAAATGAAACCCACAACAGTCGCAAAGGGATAACAGTTACGCTCTCAAATGTTTTCACGACTTTTCTGCTCTCATGATCAAAAGCCGCGGGAATGCACTGCAGTGGGGACACAGTAGGGAAACTGTGTAGAGACGGAGGGGAAGCAGTGGGGAATACAGTGTGGAAACAGTGGGGTAACAGTGAAAGAGAGGGGCGGGGAAGAGTGAAGGGAGCGTGCGAAGAGGGGTAGTAAAAGGGAGTGAAAGCAAATTTGAATTGAATATTAATTGAAGAGTGGCTGGCATTCGGTCAAGTTGTGAAGTCAGTACGTCCCTTGCCACCCACACACAGTCAACATCACAAATTTTGAAGTACATTTTAAAATATTTCTTAACTCCCAATATTTTTCGATTAAACCAATTGCCAAGCTCGCCTCAATTTGGCGGTAAGTGCAACAGAGAAAACCAAAACCACTTTTAGACGTTTGCCGTTACGCCTTCAAGGGCCGCAGTGCTGACAACCCAGCCACGCCCATTTGTCTTGTAATGACGTCATTTACATGCTGCAAGAACATTCATTAAGTGGAGGCAGTCCGCGGCTAGGCCTAGCTTGTTGGCTATAGCAACCAAAGGTGGCAATTACATAAATCATAAGAAGGCCCATTTCTTTTTCCATCATTCCCTTCTAATTGATCAACTGAAGTACGAGGTCTGGATAATCCTGCCTGAAAATGTCAAGTCAGCCGCTCGTAAACATAAATCCAAGTGACGCTAATTGTTTGTTGCAATTACTGCTGCAGTTGTTGCCGCTGTTCAGTTCAGTTACGTGTGCTGACAACAGCACGAAGCGGTGAAGCGGCAGGGGAACTTGCATGCAAATTTCGATGCAGCTGCTGATGCTGCTGCTGCTGCTGCTGCTATTGCAGCGGCTATGGCAAACAATTACTCAAACATTGTTGCATCTGCTCCTGTTGTTGCTGCTGCTGCTGCTGCTCGTTGTGCGTGCTAAATGGCATCCACTCGGGCGCCTAATGATAATCACTCGTCGCCCTCTTCGTTCACCTATTTTGTCTTCCTTGCAAGTTGTCTTGTCCTCTTGTCTCGTCTGGTCTGGGCTGTATTTAAGTACTTTGACGCTCCTTTGTTAATTTCTTAATCAAAAGCATCATAAACATTTGCTTTGATAGTTATAGGGGGGGGGGGGGGTAAAGTATGAGCATTCAAGAGTCTTACTTTCTATGCATTCTGACTTTCCTCTTTCTTTGACATTTTTATATAAGTCTTCCTTTATCTGACTTCCATTCTTTAACTTGTCCATTTTTTTGGCTTTTTCATACTGACTTCTGCATTCTTCGATTATTCTCTGACTTTTACATTCTTTGACTTTTCCATACTTTTTCTATTACTAAGTTTTGGACAAGTGTCCCGTATGTACTTGCATCCTAACAATGGATCCATAGACCGCCGGTAGGGGATGGTTTGGTCACAAAGTGCTTCCTTCCCATAACTTCACCAATTTTTTCAAGTTAAGTAAAAATGGAGTTGTATTTTGATATGTATAATGGCTCTGGCTTAAATTTGGCCTGCTGCTCCCTACTTATTTGCTACTTACTTATAAGTTACATTGCGACGAGTTGCTGCCAAGTATCAATTTCATAAATATCAATGGCTTAACAGCATTTGCACTCGCTGCTTGGGGGGACTTTGGATGTACCGGCTTCAGGTTCAGGTACATCATAAGAATTGTAATTCTCTTCTTGCTTTCCAGCTGTTGCATTCACTGCTACAATCAGGCCAAAGGCCCTAGTAATGGCTTCTTCTGAGCTACCCTTCCTTGATGGAGTCTTTCGTCGATGGATTCTTGAAGAAGAACAATGTGTTTGCGGTGACCGAAAGTAGTCGCGAGGAAGCCGAAAAGTATTTTGTTGGATTTTGGGAATTTATTTAATTTTGTTGTTTTCCCAATTAGTCTATTAACATTCTATTTTTTCCTCTTGCTTTCTTACTTTATCACTCTAATTTTTAGCTTTTCATTTACCTACATTATTGGCGGCATTCTTACGTCATTTCTGAATTCATTCCATTATCCAAGACGCACTTAAAAATCTTTTGATTTATTTCCTTCCTCTTCACCCTAGTACACATTGTACACATTGTTCACCATTAATTGCGACAAATTTTGTTTGTCTAGCAGGGATAGAAAGACAAAGTAAGTGGCCAAAAGCCGCAGAGTTGTGTCATGCCCCAAAGTCACTTAATCAGTGAGTAGAATGGAAACAGTGGCCGAGCCTGAATCCTGAGCAATGCAGGCGTCAGGACGTCTGGCAAGTGCAACAAAAGCCCATAATTAATATCACTTTACAGTTGCAAACTGCCATACAGCAGCAGAGTGTGTGTATGTGTGTGTGGCACCGGCAGTTGGTTCCGGAGAACTTGAACCAATGAGCATTACGGACTGTTTATTTAATTGTCAGGGAAGTCACTTGCCACATGTGAAATCTCTGGGCCAGGCACCTCTCTTATGGTCTTCCAAGTCACTTGTTGTGGCTGACAATGGAAATTAGTCATCAGATGGTCATGGAAGTTGAATATATACTGAAATTATTGCTAAAGCTTATATTAAAAAAGGAAACCAACGCATACCTATAGATGCTGTGGCAACTCGTTGTATCCTTTTTGGTCAGATCTCATATTTTAAGGAGGATAAGACTACCTTATGGTAAGAAAGTAGGAAATAGACATACAAAAAAGAACTAGTTTAAATCAGTGTGGATCTACAATAATGCGCAATTTCAATTTAACTAGATCCTGAGCAGAAAAATGGGAACTTCTATCAGCTAATCATTGCGAAAGACTTAAGCTTGAAGAAAGTTCAGATTGGGGATCATGGAAATCGCTACAGAAATATCTAAAAAGATCATCTTTTATGATCGAATCAGAGAGGAGCTCTAGGAGGCAAATCTACAAAGAATTGAACTACGACCTAGGAGAAAGAAATAAGTAGAGCAAAGTCGCACAATCTTTATGGCCAGAGGTGAATTGCTCTAACTCAACTTCGTCCGAAATATAGCAAGCAACAGCACAGCGTGTTCTCTTTGCAATTGAAACGAGCAGGAAAACACTATCCATTTTAATGGAAGCTGCCCAATCTCGAGGGAATACAGAATTTTACATCTTGGTAAGGCAAGACTACATCTGCACGAAGTTCACCAACTACTAAATGGATCGAATTGATTGATTCTATATAACTTTATAAGTCAGTTTAAATCACTATTAATACTTTAGCTTGTCTCATCCCCCTGGTGTTTACCCAGGAGGCTGTTCTAAGCGTATTCTCTTCCTTTCTAAGGAGACTTTTTATTGTGTGTTGGGGGTTTCGGGCCATCCATTGTGGTGGCTGTCCCGGTATCCAACGTAGGGTCAGGTTGTTCCTGCTGCCTAGTTGGTCCAATTTGTTCTTTGTCTCTAAGACTAGCTTAGAGCTGAGCTTGTTGCTGCTTAGCACATTGAGCGCTGCTTGGCTATCAGAAAGGATAGCTATCTCTCTGTTATGGTAGTTCTTTCCCATATTAAGGTCTGCACATCGGGAGATGGCACATACTTCGGCTTGAAATATACTTTCGAATTCTCCCATAGCCTCAGACCTTTTCGTTCCCGGTCCAGCTACCCCAACTCCAGTTCCTTGGGGCGTCAGGGACCCGTCTGTGTACCACTGAATTGTGTGTGGTTGCATTTTGTATGTTTCTTCTAGTAAGATCCAATCTCTCTTATTACTTTTTGAACAGTGAAATTCCTTTCAAAGTGGTACTCAGCCACCATATCGTCTCTGGGTTGGAGGATTGTAGAGATTTCCTTCTCCAGCTTCTCAGAGTCCCTTAGGCTTACTATGTGGTTTCTACCCACTCCTTCTGCTGTTAGTCTTAGCAGTGTTGCTTTCTTCTTCAGGCAGATGGTATGGTGGAGTGGTGTTAGCTCCATCAAGACCTCTAATGCCGCTGTCGGACAGGTCATGCTTATACATGCCAGCCTTTGCAGTTTTTGCAGCTACGTCCTTGCAGTGAGGAGATTTGCCCTATCTCCCCACACTACAGTTCCATAAGTGAGCATCGGTCTCATTACCATGAGGTATATCCAATGGAGAATGTGTGGTGCCATGCCCCACGATTTTCCGGCTATGCTCCTACATGTGAACAGTGCTCTAGTACACTTATTGAGTGTATACTCCACGTGCTTATCAAATCTTAGCTTGTTGTCAAAGACTACGCCAAGATATTTGACTTTTTTTTCTGGGGTAATGAGGCAGCCGGATAGGCGTATTGGCCTCATTCTGCTCATCAATCTATATAATCGAGAATTTCAAAGTATTTTTTATACTCAGTACCAAAGGTAAACAGAGTATATTAGGTTTGTGCAAAAGTATGTAACAGGGAGCAGGAATCATTTCCGACCCTAAAAAGTATATAAATTCTTGATCAGCATCAACAACCGAGTCGATATAGCCATGTTCGTCTGTATGAAGGCAAAGATCTCAGAGATGGTAAGAGATAGAGGCTTGACATGTACTGGACATATACTTCTTATACTTGCATGCAGATCAGGTTTATTTTCAATTTTTGCTACTCCTCCTCCCTCCCCCGCAATTTAGAAAAAACTTCATATCTCCCTCAGTTTTGTAAATAGACGGTTTGAACCTTCCAGCGATATTTAGTAATCAAGGTTATTTATCGATTTGCTGAAGGAATGATAAAGATCGGATGAACGATACTCAAGTTATGACCAACTGAAAGTTACTTCCCCAGCCCTGACAGTAGTGGCGTCATCTATTGGTCAGTTTGGAAAATCCCTTATTGTTCAATGCAAGTAGAATGCAAGCAGTGGCGCCATTTATTGTTCAGCAGCGCTGCTCTCATCTGCTGCCCTAGGTACAGAGTATATTACAGTCGGGCTTGACCGACTTTCCTACTTGTTTCTTGAAATTATTTTGCAAGGTACAAAGACCTTTCTATTTTTCAACTTTTAGTAAGTACCTTGAAATTCTATAGAAAGTTCATTCAAATTGTAGTGTATAGATACCAACTGTAGAAATTATCTATAATTTTATACATTATTCTTTAGAAATTAAAGGTACCTTTTTAGATCTTTACGGTACCTTAAATAGAAATTTTTTTGAATTTTAAGGAACCTTCTCTAGAAGATAAATGTACCTTTTCTAGATGTTCTAGCCTAGAACTTCTAGATACCTTTTCTTAAATTTCAAGCTACCTTCTCTAAAAATTCCAGGTACTTTTTCAAGATATTTTCTTCTATTTCCAGGTACCTTTTCAAGCAGTTAAACGTTTTCAGAATTTCAAAAATACCTTATTAAGAAGTTGTACAGAATTTTAAACTAACTGTTTTTAGAATTTCAAGGTACCTGTTTGACTAACAAGCTTTTTTGTTAGTTTTAGTTTCGAATAATTTCCAATAAAGCTCGACGATATAAATCAATTTATGGGTTTTTATTTGATGCACGAATACAAGCGAAAGTTGGGACCAAGTGTCCGCTACGATATCGAGATTGCGACTGATTAGGAGCGGAATCGGCTGTCAGCTGGAACCTCCAATTAGCAATTGAGTTCAAGAATTAGGAGAGTGGACCAACTGTCCACTGCAATCTACGATAAGCAACTAACTATGCGTGTGGACAGGCAAAGCCAGCGGCTGCCCAAAATGCAAGCGAGAAGAAATTAAATAGATAAGCGAGAGAATGCAAGCCGTTAGATCGCGAACCGACAGAGAGCAGCTTACATGCAAATACAATAGAAAGATAAATTTACAATATATGTATGTGTTTATGTCTAAGCGAAAACCATGGGCAACATCAAGTCAAAACAATGCATTTAGTTACGTTAAGTTGCACCATGGAACAAATTACGAAAATGAGTCACAGATTCTTGGCTGCGTGACCCGACAGTACCTTTTTTTAACCTCATGGTACCTTTTACCGAAATTCAATGAACCTACTCAAGAGACTATCTAGAAATTCTATTAATATTCTAGACTTTCAAGGTAGCTTCTCAAGGAAATAAAGGTACCGTTTCTAAAATAAAAAATTTCAAGGACCCTTCTCTAGAAGATAAATGTACCTTCTCTAGAAATGCAAGTAACCTTTTCTAGAAATTATCTAGAATTTCTAGGAACCTTGTTTAGAAAATCAATGTACATTTTTGTGATGTTCCAGGTACCTTCTCTTACATTTCGAGGTACCTTCTCTAGAAATTCAAGTTGCCTTCTCTAGAAATTCAAGGTACCTTCTCAAGGTACTTGTTCAAGGTACCTTCTCTAGAATTTCAAGGTACCCTTTCAAGAAATCTATTCGAATTGAAATTTTGTCTCTTTTTTACTTACACCTTTTATTCAATTTCTAATGCCAATATGCCACTCCAATATTGTTTCTAACGAAAATAATTTTGGTCGCTAACACGACATTCTCTGCTAGTAAACGCTTCTTGTGAAGCGACAAGTTAAACAATCAAACTACCAACTTTAATTTAGCTTTTTGTCTCGCTATTAGTCAACAATATCGGTCAACGATATCGGCAAGTGTCATATAGGCATGAGTACTTATTTGCAATTAATTTACCCCTTTTTGGAACTACTCGTAACTAATGAGCATTGAAATAATTATACTGTTGTCAACATTTGCAGCATATATACATAATTCACTCATGTTTAAGATATATTCATGTTCTTGTTTTGCTTATATTATACAATATATTCCTCTATGCATTTCGAAAAATATTTGATATTGTTATTGCCATGCATTAATTTTGATTTATATCCTGCTGTGTGTGTGTGTTGATGCCTGCTGCTGCTGCTGCTGCTGTCTCTGCCTTTTGCATTGTGGGGGCACAATATGTTCGCCCCATTTTGTGGCCGCTGTTGCTTTTGCATGCCAAGTTGAAATTCATCTTATACATGTCGGCAGTGGCAGAGGGGGAAGGATGTTGGGTTTGTGATCGTATTCAATAAAAGGGCCAATTATATGGCTTATAAATAGTATTATATGCCTGGCCCGGCTGGAGATATGTTTTGCCATTTGATGCCACTGCAGATAGATGATGAACAATAACAGCAGCACAAGCAATACACAATGCATAAACAGCAGGAGCTGAAGTGCAGTTAATACTCTGATTCTAGTTATTAGTTGAAACGGCTACTTATTTAATGCGAAACAAAGTCAAAGAGAATGAAATCTACAGCTCAGTGCACAGTTTGAGAAGCTCTACTCCTAGGCCTTAGCCACAATTTTTCACCAATTAATAACCAATTTTTTTCTTTCTTTTTTCCAGCTTACTTTAATTCTACCAAATTCCAGCGGCATATACAAGCGTTTTCACATAGCCCAATTAACATGGACGATCTATGAGATACCGTCCGGTTTTTGAATAAATTGCTTTGTCCACGAACAGCTTTGGTTCTATGCATATGACTCGATTTCCAAAGTATCATTACATTTAGTGCATCAACTTTTAGAATGATCCCCGTTTACTGTCATCCCAATCAATGTGACACTTACACCTAGTGACTATTTGTTCACCCCCCCGCACCTGGCGACTATCATAGCTATCTTCAGAGCTGCTCCAAAGTGGCACTCAACATTTGTGGAATGCCAGAGAGACACATTTATAACTATGGCCTGCTCCTAGCACGTGTTACTGTTTATGCAGTTGTACCAGCCCGTGGACTAAATTCAATTTATTATTCCACTATATGAGCTCTCGCACTTAACTTGCATGAATATATAATGAGCAGCTGTATGAAAATGGTGGAAAGGAAATAAGGGGGTGTATGTGGGGTATATAGTTGCGTGTCTCTGACCTGGCGCCCGGCTGTGAGACAGCTAAATTGAATTATTAATAACACGCAGCATGTCTATAGGTATAAATATATATATATAATATATGAATGTATCGTGGTTATGAGACGAAAGGCATCAACCTTGCGACAGTTGGCCAAAAAATAGGTATGCGAAAGAGACGGAGCTAATCGCACCACTTACGACCATAATTTGTCAATTTTCTAAACAATTCCCCAAAGTCACATCAAATGTCTGGTGTTGTCTCTTTTGGCTTTTGGCACCCATTACAGCTCATTTCTCTTTTTTGCCTTTCACCAAAAAGAAAAAAAAAAAGGACACTTTTTTGTGGTGTGAAAAATGAAAGTGAACCCGCTGACTTTGACGGACACCGACAAAAAAAAATAAGAAAAAAGAAAACGCATTTAAATGCCGTTGTATGCATAAATTATTCTGAAGCTGACGTTTTCAACATAAATGTGTAAATGAGTCTGGTTTCTGAGCTCTTTTTGTCAGACAGTTGCTCGAAATGAAATTGAAATGAATGCGTTTTACAGCGGTATGGAAAAGGATTGGCAACATGTGGAACTTGTTGCTGCTGTAGAGAGTGGTTCCAGCCTAAAGGTTTCCTTTTTTTTTTTTTTAAGTTTTTAGAGTTTTTGCAGGTAGCTGATTTATGATGTAGAGAAATGGGTTACTATTACAGTGAACAAAGCTGGTAATGGTCCATAGTAAGTGGTAAAGAGAAAGAAACATGTGGAAGGAAATCTAAAATTTGGAAAATATTTCCATTACCACATCTAGACGTACTTAGAGCTGTGTAGTTAAGCTCTGAAATGGTTCGATTGAACTAATCATTGATTAAATTATTTGCCTGAAGTGAATAAGCTTTTAGAGGATATTATAATATTGGCGGCCGAATCTAGTTCAATAGTTCAGTCGGTAGTTTGGATCGAAAATTGTTCAATAGTTCAAGATTGTGACTCTTTATAAAAAGAGAGGAAAAGGGTAAAGCTGGATATTAATAATTTACGTGCGCTGAACCCGAATCTGTTTTGAGAAATTGTCCATCACGACTGGATTTTTGGTAATTTCAGTCAAAAGTTTCTAAACTGACTATTTTGACCCTTTTGGCATAGTTTTGTGGGGAACCAAAACTTTAGTTTTTTCTCTTTGATATATCAATCTATCTAATCTTGAAATCTAGACTTTTCATGCTTATTTTCAAAAAGATCTATGCTTGAAATCGAGACTTTCTATGCTTACAACCAAGAAGCTTACAACGTGGAAAGTCTCAATATCAAGCATAGGCATATGGAGACTTTCCATGCTTACAACCAAGAAGATCTATGCTTGAAATAAAGCTGACTTAATGTAAAACCAAGCATTTCAGACTCAAAAATACATGCTAGATTACAGTACTTTCGGCTTGGATCCAACTATTTTCCATCTTACCGTACCTCTGACATCAAAACTGCTTGATATCAAGCACGGACGGCTTGGTTTTTTCTGTGTGTATGAGTTCAGTTTCTAAACTTAAAATAAATTATCCCAAACAGCTCTACGAATTTTTCTAAGCGAAGATATAACGATTTGAATATATGTGTATATTTTGTTCTGCCTATAAGTATGCAATGGATGTTGTTTAAAATTTCATTAGAAATCTGTACTGAGATTGCAAATGAAATAACCTTATGACCCTAGGCTTAAGGTTGAAGCCCAGTCCCAAAGGTTTGCTGTAACGGATGTTCCAAACGCCAACGACACTCTGAAAGAAAAAGTGGTCGATCCTTCTGGAGCGCTCGTCACTGAAGGATTTCGATGATTGGGTTTAGATGATCCGGAGTCTTTCGGTTTCCTTCCACACCAGAGTAACCTTTCCGTGGTTACTCAAAAATAAGGGCCAATTGAATATCACAACAAAAACGGTGCAATGGGAGTTTAGAACTTTTATTAATTAACGTAAATAATGTTTTGTCTCGCTTGAGAGTTAAACTTAGACTTATTAGCAAATGCACAAGCTGTACGAAATTACTCCAAACGGGAGTTCTTCTGACGCTAGCTCTTGGTTTCTGATTCGCAACGGGACCTTGTTTACAATATTGGTACTAATAGTCAGCTAGAACTAGATTCTGATATGCTTAAAGCCTTAACATCTTACAAAAGCTTAATCAATAAATAACTAACAAAAATGTGGCATACTCGCGCGAAACATGATAATAAACATGTAACATATTATGGAGCTGATAAGAATATGTCACTTGCATTGCATACCTTTAGGCAGTAGACATTTTTGTTACCAATTGCTAAAAGCTGAACTTCAGTTGTCCAATTCAGTTCTTAAAATAAATTTTTGGTTTTTTATTATTTTGGTTAAATATATCTTTAAAATGCCCAGCCATCACCCCTTTGAGACGAGCACATTACGCAGATTAACTGCATAAATGTTAATTGATTTCCGAAGTCATGCCTCGCTGCTTGTCAGAGAATCAACATACTTTCCTCTTTCGGTTTACGAAAGTTCACTTAGCGCAAATAAACACTTAATTTAAAAATGTTTTTATTTTCCCATTTTCCCATGAATTGAACCGTTTATTATTTTATTTATTTTATATTTCTCCCTTTTCTGTGCTCTCCTCGCGAGTAACTCTGATTTAAAACTACATTTTTACAGAAATATTTTTTGTATTTTGATTAAGACTTCTAAGCAATTCAAGAGCCAATAGCCATCAGTGGCTAAAAGGAAAATCAAAAAAAACTGACCACTTACAAATACATAAAAGTATTTCTATAAAGTAAAATCAGCAAATGAAATCAGCCTTGACATAATATTATTTTTCTAAATGAAAATTCACTTAGGTAACAAGAAAGGAAAAAAAAGTATACCTTCAAGGGCCGCTTTGTTTTATTACAAAAGAAGGAAATTACCGTTCTCCAGTGAATTCGCCTAAAAGATAACTGCCGACCAAATGACACACATTAGGCCAAGGTACACAGACTTGTGTGTGCAAAATCAATTCAGGCTCAATTTCCTTTGATGAGATGTGCGCCCAGTGTCGTGCCGTACGTGACAGTTGTGGAAAATAACTAAAGAATATACGAGACTGCAAAATCATTCGTTTAATAAAGCAGTAATACCACTCAAACACCCCCTTTGATGCACTTTCTGCTTCTCCTCCTACTACTACTTACAACTTTGAATTTGTATAGTGTATGAAGTTGTGGCTGTCATTGCTGCTGAAGTCTGGGTGCTATGATTAATGTTTAATTAAATTTTCCATATTAAAAATTGCAAAAAAAAACAGAAGTTGGCAGCCCTGCGCCGGGATTACAACATATTTAATCGCAGTCATTATTTATAATGAAATGACCTGTAGGAAGCGTTATACGAAAGCTTTTCACTTAAATATGGCAAAGTTATTAAAGAGTTCGACAACACATAAGAGATATTAAGAGCCTTTATTGAGCGAGAAGGGAGAGGCATTCCGAAAATCAATTTCGAGAATTTATCATAACTTATTGACCTAGAGCCAGCTAAAAAGTTCTATGAGAATTTATTTATTTACAAACCGTTCCTATTCGCTAGGGCCTAAAGCTATGTTGTACATTTAGTATAAACGTATTTTTAGGAATTTTGCTTAATGATTGTATTTAATGTAATACATACTTGTTTTTCTATAATTTGGAAGAGTGGTTACTAAAAATTATAGTTATGTTTGTAGGGATATATACCTTTATTGGTTTTTATAAAAAAAATTGTTACTGTCCTTAGATTTTCTTAAGTGGGATTGGATAATATGGGAAATGGATTTGAATTAGGTAGGTATTTGTATCTTTTATTGCAAATGTGGGTGCATTCTGAAAGGATGAGTTTTACGGAATGTGTTGTATTGGTGTTACAAAATATGCAGTTAGGGATGGGAGCTTAGTCGAATATATAGGTAAGCAAAACGGAGTCGCAGGATTTTGGTTCAAACAAGGCGGAAAATGGTATCGTTAAATTAAAATTGTGAGTAATTTGTGAGTCGTATTTTGTTTTGGTTGATTTCTTTATAGTGCTAGTGACATTTCAGCAAATTTTTTGTGTCTGAACAGTTGTGCAAATTAATTACCAATTATTCCAAAATGGCCTTGGACCCAGGTGATTATTATTTTGTTGCTTTTAGATGCTGGAATTTGCTGAATTACCAAAACGTAGTAAGATAAATTTGCAGGATTGTATATGGCTTTAATTGCTGAGAGTAAGTCGGAAAAGATGCAGTAGTTCTGGTGATGTTTGGATATTAATAGATGTATGTTTTTCGGCTCGAGGTCAGGATGATAGAAAAAACAATTTTATGTTTATTACCTTCGGTACAGAGTATATTAAGTTTGTGCAAAAGTATGTAACAGGGAGAAGGAATCGTTTCCGACCCTATAAAGTATATATATTCTTGATCAGCATCAACAGCCGATTCGATATAGCCATGTCCGTCTGTCCGTCCGTCCGTCTGTCCGTCTGTCCGTCTGTACGTCTGTCCGTCTGTCTGTCCGTATGAACGAAGAGATCTCAGAGATGGTAAGAGATAGAGGTTTGACATGTATGGGACATATATTTCTTATACTTGCAGGCAGATCAAGTTTATTTTCAATTTTTGCCACGCCCCCTCCCGCCCCCGTAATTTGGAAAAAACTTCATATCTCCTACAGTTTTGGAGATGGATCATTCGTTCCTTCAAGACATACCTTGTAAACAAAATTATTTATCGATTTGCTGAAGGAATGATCAAGATCGGATGAACGATACTCAAGTTATGGGCAAAAATTGGCCAGTTAACACCACCCACCCCCCCACCAACAACCACAGCAACATACCCTAACCGTTCAACACAGGCAATCTTAGTGCGAGAGAGAACGAGAGAGAGAGAGAGAGAGAGAAACTTAGAGAGCTCACCGCGTTGTGCGCGGGGTGTTAACTGGCCGTTTGATTCCTGAGCAAATGCGAGTGTAAGGGTACAGAGTATGTTATAGTCGGGCTTGACCGACTTTCTTTCTTGTTTCCGATAGATTTGGTGAGTGACCGCTATCTACATAATGGGTCGCAAGCGCAGTTTTTTGTATGTGTGTTTGATGTCGTAGCTTGAAGTCAGATTTATGTTGGGCTATGCGGGTCGTCAACTTGGATTTGGTCGTTCCTATGTAGATATTGTTGCAACTATCGTCTTTATTTCCTTCGCATGGTATCTTGCGAATTACATTTTTGACATCCGCTTTGTCTATTTTTGACTCAGTCCTGTTATAAAATCCTTTCATCGTATTTGTAGGTTTATGCGCAATTTGTAAGTTTTGTTTGTCGTAGCCATTTGATCGTGCGAATCGTTCTGATGGTTTGGGAACGTATGTGAGTGATCGGTATTTCTTATGTTCCTGTATTATTCTTTGATTTACGTTTTTGTGTCTTTTCAACAATGAATCTATTATTTGATAGAATTACTTTTTTTTCAGATTCTATGGCTGTCTTATATGTTGTGTCGCTGATATAAGTCATTCTTTGAATGTACACAAGGTGCGTATTCATTATAATGCTTCTTGGATGTTTTGAATTAAAGTTGATGATCCGTCCTGAGGCTGTTGGTTTCATGCACCATTTTGTTTTTAAAATTTTGCCGTGTCTATTTATTGTGGTGTCTAAATAAGGTAATTTTCAGTCTTCTTCAAGCTCCAATTTGAATTTAATGTTTCTGTGATAGTTATTCAGCGTCTCCAGAGTAGTTTGCACTTCGTCCTCCTTCACTAGAGCAAACAAGTCATCAACGCATTTTGTGAGTACTCTGGATTGATGCTTTAAATTCCTGACTGTACTCTCTAAAAGCTCCTCCATAATTATGTCGGCTATAATGGGTGAGGCTGGGAGATCCCAAGTGCATTACTTTTAGCTGCGTGTATATTTTGTCTTCAAATTAAAAATTTCTGCCCTCTATAATGCAAAATTTTGCTATGTCCATGAAAAGTTGTTTTCTATCATCCTGACCTCGAACCGGAAAACATAAATCTACAATTAGAAAGGTCGTCAAATCACAATTTTTTGGATATTAATGTTAATGCGTGGTGGATGGCTACTACTTCGGCAGACAAATTTAGTAAATATGCGCGAAGGATGGCCTGGTGTATTATTGCGTCCTTGGTGGTAATGCTGAATGATGTGCCGGATTCGGACTTAGAGCCGTCTGTCTAAATGAATGTAAAATTTGGAAGTTAGTCAGTAAGTGATAGATGTTGTTGTTTATACACAATTACGGGGGTGTTTTGCTTAGGAAGATTGTGAAGGTATTGATTTGATTTCATGATTATTTTCCAAAGTGGGTGTGGCTTTTTTAGGGACTTTATCGATGTTATTGGTGGATGATTCGATGCGGGACTGATATGTATTTAGCAAGTTTTGACTTGACGATACTCGAGAGAACGTTTCGAGAAATTTTAGAAGCTAAAATCTAGCTCAAAAGATTGATTCCATCTCCACCTTCGCATTGAAATTGCAAGTATTTGTGGTACTTGAGTGTACTTGAAATAAGTACAAAAGAATTGAAACAATCCAAAAATGCTTGTAGCAAACCGAAACTGCTCATTTTAAGTACGGATTCCACTTGAAAATCAAATGATCCTGCATCAAGATTAACGATAGTACGGATTTCCTCTAATAAAGCAAGGGAGCAAATAGAAACACAACAATATGGAAACTAAAGGCCTATTTCCAGAACGCAACAAAATAAATTTTTATGTCAAACTTCACATGAATAGAACAACTTTTGAAATGTTTTGAAATCTGAATGCAATTGAACAGCAGTCTTATTTGTATGAAGCAATGTGCCGAAATAAATTTTTATGTCAGCTGGAATCCAGCCTTAAACTAAGAAAATCTCTCTTACTAATACAGTTAGGCTTAATGGGTACGAGTTTGGGATTGAAATATTCTTAGTCAAGTCAATCCGTTTTTACTTGATTTGAGAAAATCCGGAATCGATCGACTTCTGGCATCGTTTTGGGATTGATTTTAGTTTGGATACCTCTGATTTTATACTTTGTTCTCTTTATGCCACAATCGCCATAAACTTTATAAAAACTATTTCGTCCCTGAACTGGTTGATGGTAAAATATAAAAATAGTGCCCAATTTCGAGGATTTCGGCTTATTAGAACTTGATTTATCATGTCAACCGTGGTGGAAAAAGTTTAAAGTTTTAACAGCACTGTAAACGTGCGTGTAAATTTGCAAATAATTGCCGGATCGACTTGAAATGTTCTGTGTGTGTAATTAAATAAATGTATACTAGCTGAACCCGCCGCGACTTCGTCCGCATCCAAGATTTATAAAAATTGTAAAAATTTTGTTGTTGGTTATTAATATGATTGGCTTCATTTTATCTTGTAGACAGGTCCGAGTTCACAGTGCACATTGGGCCAGATTTCGGTTTGGGCGGCATAAATTCGAAAAATGTAGTTAGACAATTGCAATTTGTCACATTTAATACACATCAAGTGTATAATAATTGGGCAAAGTTGTATCACAATCCGATCACGCACACCCTTACCGCCCACATTAGATTAAGGCACTCTTCTGGTGTAGGCTGCTGAATTTTACCTGTTTTTTTAAAACCAATAGAAAGAAATCGGGAAGAGATTTTGTAATTCTGTTTTTTATATTTGTTTGTACTATTCATTGCAAAAAATACAAAATTAAAAATGTGTCAATGAGAGGGTTGCTTAAAAAGTTCTCGGAATCCTAAGTAGGGTCTTCTTAATAATGGTGTGCTTTCCGGGAGTCAGTATTATCAGAAAGCAAAATGGAAGTCGGGAAATTGGTTGTTATGAATGCCTTTATGGCCCGAAGCAGAATCATGAAAAAAAAATAAATTTGTAAAAATGGCGGCCAGGCGACCAGAAGAGGTCCTTAAATTACTGTTAATTATTTTTTTTAAATCATGAATTTCTGTTACTTTAATTGAGAACGATTATATTTCAATTTTAGGCAATTTTTATAATGTGTGTTTATATTTTAAAGTCATTAAATTATAAATAATATATAAATCCTGTATTCATATGTATTTTTTTTTTGGCTTAGAAACAAATTAAATGTCACAAAAAAAAGCACTTACTAACAATTTTGTATATCCTTGATTAATTACTATTAAAATTTCATTTCATTTCATTTCATTTCTTTTCAACATCTAGATCAATAGCAATCGGAATCACTGTCCACTTCAGCATAAGAGTCGCTGTCAATGTCTGGGAATTTGTAAGTGCAGTCTATTTTAAAACTTGGCGACTTTAATAGCTCAATTACATCTTTTGGCAAAGTTTTTTTTTTGATTTGAGCTAATCTTTTATTGAGAAAGATGCTGGGTAGAAAAGGATCCGAGGAGTCCATTGCTCTTTGGAAAACATCTGTCATATTGTTGAGAGTTTAGAGTATAGTTTTAGAGTTTAGTCGAGCATGTGATCGTCAGTCCCATTTATAATACTTGATGCGTGCTTCTGAAGCGTTTTCCCCACGACAATCTATTGTTATTTCAGACGAATCTATTATTTGGAAACCGTGTATCAATATTTTTTATTTGTTAAAAGTTTTTAATTTTTGTGTCTATTTCATTTCTCTTCTCTGTGCTCACTGCATGCTCCTTAAGCTGCTCAAAAATCCAGCTTGAAATTGCACGGACATTTCGATTGTTTTCATTGCATACATTAAACAGCGTTGCATGGCTGAACTCAAACTTAACTGCAAATATCAAGAGAATGTGCGCAAAGCCGCCAAAAGCCACAAAAAGCATTAATAACACGATGAGAAATACACTTTAAGGCCAAACTTTACATATTTACTTTTTGTCAAAAATTGTCAGAAAGTTAGTTTATACTCCACAATGCAAGGGCACGTTGGTTAGGTTTTTTCTATGTAAGGACGTAACCAAACGGTAAACAGAAACAACATTCAACAAGAACAACACACAATTTGTTTCAGTATTCACATTCTACATACCTTTGCCTTCAATTTCCATATTTCACATTCAATTTTTAATCACAGGTGATAAATTGGCAGAAGATTAAAGTTGAGTGACCGCTTCTCGTTTTTTAACACTAATCGAACACTTGACTTTGTAGCCCTGCTAAAAATCCAGGGCTGCACTGATATCAAAACGCTTAGTAGATTTAATATGCCTAATGTATGCTCTTTAAAAATAATTGATTAAAATCACGATCTGTTTCCATAAAAATGTTGAATTTATGCCGCCCAAACTGAAATCTGGCCCAATGTGCAGTGGTAAATGCAGTGGCCTGTATACATGTAAAAGTTAATCCCATTCCGTCCTAAGGAGCCCAACCAAATTTTCTAGGCTCTCGAAACAGCCTTCCTTTATCCCTTTGTGTCAAGTGGGTGCTGATAATATACCTCTCCCGCACAACTATATTGTTAACTTCGGGTTTAGCGATATTTCCGCGCCTATTTCTAGTAAATATATGAGGATTGAGCATTTCACAGCAGCATCAGCACTGCTTGTCCACAATTGGGAACTTAAAGCTTCCTTAGTCTTTTCCGAAATTCAAAGAGACAATATTCTTTGATAAGATTTGGACACAAGTCCCGTCTCGTTGAATCAAGATCAAAACAAAACAGAGTGTGTATCATGGGAAAATTTGTTCATGCATATATTTGTATATAAATCTGTAACTGCTTTGTTTTTTGTACACACACACATCCCACATTTATTTATGTGACGCGTGCGTTTGCTCTCGCTCTCACTCTCCAAGCAGCACTATTGAAGTACTATTCACGATGCTTACCTATAGCTTAAGTATCCATTTACAAGCCTTACGTTCTGTTTTAAATTCAAAGTCCCATAGCAGGTAATAGCAATACAATAAATAAAACATTTGTCTTGAGCTGAATACTGATATAAGCAAAACTTTTTGGAAGACTAGACAAAAACTGGAGCACAACTCCAATTTCAATTTTAATCAAATGCTCATTTCAAGGGATCTTCGTATAAGAAATGTGAAACAAAATTACATCAGTATTTAAAGAAAACTTATTAATCTGTTTTTTTTTTTTTTAATTTCATTTTGTAATCGTTTTTTGAACCGTCTGTGCGCTTTATATCCACTTTGCCCTTATAACAATTTGTGTGCAATGCAGCTTAAAGTCATCCTTATCGCCACAGTGAACAAAGTGCAGCCGCCGTTCGAGTTGAAGTAAATTAATTAACAATGTTTATTGTTTGCACAATATGCGAGAATTCAACTACCAGTTTGTTGCTGCTGGCCTTGTAGCTGCCAGTGCAGTTGCAGTTGGTTTTGCCTGACTGACAGTCAATTTGTTGTGGCACTTAAATGCTGAGAAATGTTTTACATTATTTGCACATGTTGGGCAAATGAAATTTAATGATTTTGTTTTGTGTTATGCCACAATGATGATGATAATGATGATGAGGATGCTGATTGTCTGGGTTCTTTTGGTCAATGCAAAAGTCTGATAATTGGTAATTGTAAGCCATTTGGCCCCAAAGAACCTGCGGCTAGATGCATTTAATTATGACTATAATAATGGAAAATGGCCAGGAGGAGAGATCTAATTGTTGATATAAGCCTAACCTGCTAATGTTGACAATTCACATACAATTTGCCTTTTCAATCAATTTATTTAACGTTTGAAATAAACTATCAAAATTTGGTCGATTATAATGGCTGATATGAATGAGCGGATGGTCACTATGATCATTGTTATATATCAGGCTTACTTAAATTTCGTAGGTGTAATATCAAGTAAGCTTATCTATTTTCCTTTATTGATAAGATGAAACTCTTCTTTTAGCGCTCCATCCATCCCCTTAAGCAAGAGGCCATTCTGCTTTTGTTTGTGAACTTTAAAGTCTACACTTAATTGGCTTTTAAAGAAAACATTCTAATGATACTTTCTTCCTTCCATACAGCGCTGTAAGCTGCTCTTAATTGGCAGCCTAGTCATACTCTCAAATTTTGTGATGTTTGTCTGCTTCACCTCGACCATCTGTCAATTTTTGATGTTAAACGGATTCGCGATTATTCCTCAACTTCTATCGATCATTGGCCTGGGTCCTGCATTCCAGTTGTTTCTCATGTGCCGTTTTGTGGGCCGCATTTGGGTGAGTTTTTAAGCAATCAGATTTTACGCACAGCTTAGTGAAGGGATTGTAGTTTGCGAACCAACACTGGTTGCTGATTGCTCTTTCTCCCACCCCCGCCCATCATAATCAGACGCCGCAAACTTGGCAGCAAATCAAACCAATAAACCAACTGAACTGAACTGAAGAACTTTTCTTCAACCGAAAATCACTTTCACTGCACAAAACTGCCAAACTGCAGGCATTTATGACAGGCTGCCGGCAGGAGTGGTATGGAGCGGGGGTGAAATTGTTGCTGAAAAGTTGAACAAATATTGAGGTCAGCAAAATGTTGTTACTGCTACTGCTGCTGCTGCTGTTGGTGTAGCCTTTGGCATAAACTTCTGACACGCCCAGGACGTCTCTGGACTCACGACTCACTTCTGGGTGTTGGCCAAAAAATATTCAATGAAAATCGGCAGAAGAACAAAAAATAGTCCTAGGTTCGGTTGCATGGCGCAATGCAGACGTCGAGGTGGCCTACGGGCTTCAAATGCTCCCTCCCTCTTTTTATACAGAAAATTGCAGCAAATGCCTTTCAATATTTCGTTGTGCTTGTGTGCCACAAACATGGCTTGGCTTTTCATATTGCATAATTGATTGTGTGTGTGTGTGTGTGTGTGTGCGAGAGTGTGCGTGAGTTTGAGTGCATAAATGCCAAGCAGACGGCTTTGTCACCACTCCCAGCTTCAATGCATTTATGCCCATTTTCAATTTGCATTCAGTTTTTACTTGCATTGATTTTACGGAGTGCTTCGAATGAAGTTGTGAACTGCAATTGGGTCTCAATCTGTTTGAGGTATTTAAAATTGCGCCTCTTTAAAAGATACTTCACAATGGAATTGTATAGTTTACGTTATCATTATTCACATTTTCATTTTTCCTTTGCAGCTATCGACGGTCTTACAATACAACTGGAATATTTGAGCAATTGAATATTAATTTCCCCTTAAGACACAATTACACCTTTCAACCAAAACTCAAATTGAGGTAACAATTTATCTCTGGGGAAAGCAACAGATAATAACAGGAGATTGAGTTTCGAAAAAGGAAGAGTGCAAATTGTATACCAATTGCTTTTAAAACGGAATAAACTGAAATGTGAAATTATATTTGCACACTCAAATGAAATGGTTAAGTTTTATTTATAACTAAAATTATATTTCGGAGGGTCTTCAACAGATTCTAACTCTACACTCTACAAAAACCAGAAATTGAAAACCAATAAAAATTGAAAATTTCCCAATAAAATCCGTCCTAAGGCGATTCACCCCAAATTTGAATATATATAACAAAATATATGTCGACGACATCACAACTGGACAACTATTCAAAGTTTTGATGGATGCTGACGACATGTGTCTCATTGCTCCAGGAAATTATTGATAAGCTACACGAATATTGTACAGAATGATGCCTTCAAATCAACACGGTCAAATCGAAAATCCTGATAATTAAACAGATTAGAAAAGGTGAAGAGCTATAAATACCCAGGAGTACTAGTGACTCACAATATGTCATTTAAAGCTTACCTCCACGAGAAATTGAAAGCTTAGTAGGAAAAACTTCAAGCCAAGCACGAAATACGCAGTCTTCCAAGTGGCTGTACGTTATATCCTGTGCTATGGATCGCAAGTATGGCATACCCATTTAAACTACGTAAACAAAATAGTAAACATGGAGAGCTCAAAACTGCCGAAGATCATAGCTAGGCAACTTCAGGGCGAAAGATCCCAGTTCTTTGAAATATGGTTTTATATCTCTAACGAATGCTGCGTCAGTATCGACTTTGAAAACCATCTACTGTGGCAACAAGCCCACGCACAAATCATTGCCCAAATCTGCGAAGTTGAAAGGGACGGATTTATTGCAAAAAAGCAAAAAGGAGCCCAGAGAGGACTCTGTATAAATCCCTGGATCTAAACCTAGAAGCGAAAAACTACTTCGATGACAGTCTAAGTGTGGAGAGGATAAACGCTATCTTCAGGACGAGATGTAAAACTCTAAGGGCCGTTTTCTCATGTTCCTGTTTTTGCTAGAATCGAAATCCACCAAGATTTTGCAACTAGGTGGTTTTTGTGCAATTGGTTGTCTCATGTAGGTTGATTATCAATTTGGGCATTTGCGCCACGGTCACACCGGAAGGACTGGAAAGCAACTCAGCACTCGCCTGTTTATTGTTATGTCTATTGGAAGCCAATTTTAAAAAATAAAGCAAAACGTTTTACAGAAGAGAACAAGGATCTGCTTTTGGAAAAACATGTTACTATGATGGGAGATTAAGCCATAGGTCTAAATCTAAGTCCACACAGGCACATAATTTGCACAATTTTTGATGAAAATTTAGTTATATTGGCCAAATTTGGGAATTTTCCGCCTATATTTGATCAATTTATTTTCGTATGAAACCTTAGTTTTAGTTTAAAATCCTGTAAAATCTTCAATCATGACTGTTTTAATAAAAAATTTCCCAAATTATTTGCCTGTGTGAACTTTGCTTAAGCAATGAACAAAAGGGATTAGTATGCGCATCTGTCTCTTTATTAATGTCTGCAGGTGTCTTGTATACAAAACGCACATCCAATATTTTCTGTTTTTGATTTACTTATTAAGAATTCAAACTTAACTGTTTTTAGCAGCAGTTGGTTTTAGTTTTCAAATATTTTTCAGTGTGACCATATGAAAGCAAACATAATAATACATAATTTGCATTAACATGTACATGGTTTTGAAATCAATGAGAATGAAGTTGACGGCATCGAAATCCACCTAGATAGTTAGGCTTGAACAAAGCAAAATAGTTAGGCAAAGGAAAATCCAGTAAATCCACCTAGATTGGCAAAAACAGCAACATGCGAAAACTGCCCTAAGCCTCCATTTTCCACCTCACAAGAGTAACACTCGGCCGGATTGTACCCTCCGCAATATGTGTGCCAAGGAAGATGTGGCTCACTTTGTCGAAATCTGCCCCATCCTAAGGGAGATAAGTATGTTGCACTTTCAACGTCTATCTCTATCGGAAATCAAACTTCACGATCTGCTCAACGGAGTCAATTGGATAGACCTTGCAGATTTCATCAAAAACGTTTTACAATACCACAATAGCAATTGTTATAGGCCCTACCTACCTATAACAGGCATCATTCAGCAGCTACATCATGCTAATTTCAACAAACGGTTTTTGTATAACCATGTGGAAAACAAGTGCCGGTTAACTTTTTTTGCTCATAACTTGTTTATCGTTCATCGATCACCGATCTTTATCATTCCTTCAGCAAGTCGATAAATAATTTTGATTACTAGATATGTCTGTAAGGTACGAACAATCTAATATCAAAACTGTGGGAGATATGACGTTTTTTCCAAATTTCGTGGGCGTGGTAAAAATTTAAAATAAATTTAATCTGCCTGCAAGTATAATGAGTTTTTGTCCCATACATGTCAAACCCCTATCTCTTACCAGCTCTGAGATCTCTTCGTTCATACGGACGGAAGGACAGACAGACAGACGGACATGGCTATATCGACTCGGCTGTTGATGCTGATCAAGAATATATATACTTACTAGGGTCGGAAATTATTCCTTCCTGTTACATACTTATGCACAAACTTAATATACTCTGTGCACCTTTGATAAGGAGTATACAAACTACTACTACTACTACTGTAACAAAATATTTTATAATAATTTTTTTTTAATAACTACTAAATTTACGAAAAAAATTTTTCAATTTCGATTTCAATTCTAGGGCTTATGATTTTCTCAGTGCTTCTTTTAACTTTAGTATACAGAGAAAAATATGACGGTATAAAACAGAGATTTAACCCGTAACCAAAACCTTTAACCGCTAAAAACATGTTGAAATTTGTAACTGAAAAAAAAGAATTTCTAATAACCGTAACCTTCTTACCTTTATTAATAAGACCGGTTATCAGTTCCGAAACAGATATCAATATATGGGTTAATTTCGGTTTTTCCTTTACTATAATGAAAGTTTCAATACTTATGAATTTATTCACCAAAATTGGCTGCTTATTTATTATGCGCCAAACTAATGCTAATGAACACAAAAGAAAGAGAGCGAACGAGAAAGAGACAAAGCAGCTAACTAAAATCTTTACCTTCCTCATCTTTTCTTATATTTATTATTACACTGCCACGTTGTTTGTATGAAAACGTATGTATTCACACAAATGGTTGTGGTTTGCCCGATTGCCATTTTCAAGTTACTGAATGTGAATAGAAAAGAAAGCCTTAAATTAAACATGGTGATGTATGTATGTATGTGTGAATAAAAAGGTGTGTGTCGTTAAATTTACGGGCTTAATTTCAAAATCACAAGCTCTTTCAATGTTATATAAATCAGCAAATCACTTTTTAGCTACTTTTGAGTCACTATTTAGTCACTGTTAAGTCACTGTTCAGACACTGTTTAGTCACTGTTAACCCACTATTAAACCACTATCTCCCCTCACAAGTAGCGCTGTGATGTTGACAGTGGATGGAAGTGAGGAATGAACAATTTTGCTTCGCGATTTGACTCTTAATAAGTTTGCTTGTGGACGCTACTGTAAAAACATTACTGATCAAAAACAAGCATTTTCCGGGAATTGTTTTCTTTCACCATTTTGTTAACTAAAAATTTAAGATGCTTGCAGTTGATGCCAAATTTATTTGTAAATAACGTTGGCTTTCGGAAAATTTTAATCCCAATTATCAAAGGCATGGGATGTTACAATTTCATTAAACCGCAAAATGTTAGAGATAGGGAATATGAATCACCTTAAAATTTATGGCTTGACTCACATGAATCGGTCAAGTAAGTAAGTCAAAGTTTTTGCTTATTTAATTAGTAAGAATGTGATATACTCGTCTTAAAAATTAACTATTAATGAAGGCATAAATATACTATACGTGTTTTGAGAACTTTGGCAACTGAGGATATGTTTTTGCATCACATGGCCACCCATCTTGAAGACTTTACCATACAAGTTCTGAATCGATTTGGGACTAGGACTAAGCAGATAGAGGACACAATATGGTTTAAATGGTGGAAGGAAAAAGGGAATCATTTTATTAATAGATGTGCTGCCCCTTATTACTCATCCAAACCGATGCAACTACGGGCTCAGTAGGAAGTTCAAAAGCAGAGCCCTCTCGAAAAACGAAAATAGCGAAAATCCCAGTCCTGCAATACCGCACAGAAGCATGGATATAATATCATCAGCGGATGAGACGGCGATTGACGTTTTCGAGCGAATTATTATTCGTAGGATTTATGGACCTTTGAAAGTTGGCGAGGAATTTCGCATGCGAGAGAATGATGAACTGTATGGGCTCTATGGGGACACTAATCTAGACAAACGCATAAAACAAAAAAAGAAGAGTTAGAATCATTAAAGTAGATTGAAATGCTTTGTAAACGCGAGAATTTTTATGGGTTTTGGATTTCTTTATTTACACACTATTTCCACCGTATTCTATTTACACACGGTTTGTCCCTGCGCCGGCTTTAACCTGTCTGTCTGTCTTTTTCGATGATTTAATTTACAGTATCTGCTGTGCGACCGTCATTCGATGTATTAGAAATAACTTAAAACTAAAATATCGATATATTTACATCTTGGTAATTTTCAAATACGGAGTTGATGTACGGATAAGTCGGCGGCCACGAGAACGTGTCTAATTCGGTGTTTCGGCATAACGGATTGGTCAAGCAACTTGGGACTTACCCCAATTTTAGGGCAACTGTCTTGTTATCTGCACCACCGTGCTTTTTGCATGCTGAGTGCTCAACATATGGCTGCATTCTGAACTGTCATGCTAGTGCTTGATAGTCGTAAGCGCCAGGATGACGCCTTTCCTGTTAAGTCGACCGTCCTGAGTTCGATTTCCAGTGTGTTACTCTCTCTTCAAAATCATTGTCCCATTCAGAGCTCTCCACAAACACTATTAAAAAAGACCTCAAGTTTGAGACAAAGAAAGCTGAGGCCCATTGACCAAAGGGAAAAACAAAAAGACGTTAGAAAATTCTACCTAGACTGAATGGGGGCGTGCCTAAAACAAAAGCCTGTGATAAGTTGTCTAGCCAACCGCTCAACACAACCACCAAAGGCCCAACCGCATTCTGAGTTGGAATCTATGGCAACAAAACCCACAGCCCACAGCCAACAGTTCAACCCCTGCCCCTGTCAATGTGCTCACATATCCTCTGCTCTCTGTCGCTTTTATCTCAAAGAAGCCAACATTTGTGTTGAAACAGGCAAATTAGTATTTATTGCTTTCTGCTGCTGCTGCTGCTGTTGCTGACATATTATTTTATTTGTTTAATTAATTTGCCAAAAAATGACCACAAGGCAGAATCATCTTCCCGACTCTGTTATATCATCTATGGCATATGGCAGTTGTAATAAATAAGCAACAGATAACCAAACAAAGACAATATGAAGAAAACACCCCTGTCACCCCTGCCACCACAAGTTTGTTGTGGCTCGTAAATTTTCTTGTGTAGTTTTGGGTTGATTTAATGGCCAGTCCTCCCGTCCATCCCCTCTTCATGGTTCACATAATTAAATCAACTAAATATTTAACGGGACATTTGTTTGACTCTCTTCGTCCTCATTTTCTGGGATTTTTATTACACTGCTGCGGCATTAAGTGGTCGTGGGGTGGTGTGGGGAGGGTGGAAATTCCGCTACCATAAATTAACATTGGCAAGGACAAAATTATATTAAGTAAATCATGCAGAAGCTTTGTTTTCCTTGCCCTCGATAATAATTAAGTGTTGAAGAAAAATGGGAGAGAATGAAAATTGGTGCAAAATGGGCAACTTAGGAACATTTTCAGTAGATGATTAACTTAACTTTTAGCTACAATTTTCGATTTGCCATCAACATTAGCTTCCGCTTACCAACTAGGCACCAAATACAATTTCCCCTGCCAAACGCATTGGCATGTGCGTCGTCCTAGTTTCCACCGTATACACTGAACCCTTTGGCAGTTTGCCATTAAGTTGCACTTTAAAAAGTGCGTGTCAAGGGTTAAGTGTTTAAAAGTGAGCCACCGTTATGCCATTTGTATGTTATCGCAATTTACCAACCACTTCCTGTGCGTCCTGTGAGCCATGCCTCACATGTCATTATCTTAATTTAAGGCAGCCCTTTGCCATCGCTCCATGCACGTGGCCGGGTGGTATTCAGCCCTTGGTGGCGCCTCCGCACTGATAGAGCTTCTTTCGACTCCCATATCTCTTACTTGAATACACAATTATGTGGCACGGTGTGGGTAAAAATTAAATTTCTCATGCTTAGAGACATGAGATGGCTTCCACTTCTACCTACGCTCTTGCTCATCATTATACAGTCAGAGGCACGGGCACGGGCACGGGCATGGGGCGTGTGGTTCGTTACTATGCGGCTATATCAGGACTTCAGATTCGACGAGTGCTCTTCCACCTAGTTCTTATACCCTTTTGAAATGGGTTGAAATGACTATGTCAAGCAGGTTGTTAGCAGTGAAAGAAACTGGTTGGGTATGTGAACATTAGTGGAGTGTTCTGATTTGCTGACTTGGGTTCTCGTGAAGGAGAAGTCACTAATATTCCAACCTCGTTTTCAAAGCTTGGCTAGATTTAGTTAGCATTACCTTTTTTTTTGGTTTACCTTGTCTGGGACTCGAACTCAGAACCTTGAAGACTGAACTCACGGACGACTGCGTTGTAGTGCTTATGACTATCAAGCACTCGCGAGAGAGAGATCGACCAAATCATAGTAAAGTATGTAGCCATAAGCACTCAGCACTTAAGCAACAAGCCCTGTGGTCGAGTGGCAAGACCAGAGGTGCCCGAGCCCATTCCGCAAGCCACGCACTCATTGTTGCTTTCCGCAAAGGAATAGCTTCTAGGAATAGGAGAAAGCACTGGCAATGCGTCTTTCTCTTCCATCCAGAGCTTAATGGGGTCCCGATCCAGGGTAAATAGCTGTAAATTAAAACTCTCACAAATTCCCAGAAGTCAAAATCAATTGTACTTGCACTTACCGTTTATAAAGATGGGCTGCATTTCAGCCAAGCATCTTTATGCATTGCTTTTAAGTGCGCCTTTATGTTAGTTGAGTTGCCACTGGTCTTAACAACTTTATTGCGATTTCTGTGCATCAACTTTAATAAAAAACCTTTTAAACATTTTGCTTTACATGTCCAGAGACAAGATTGAGCACAAGAAATAGTTATTCGCAACAGTGTGACCGAACGCTAAGACAAAAATACACATATCCAAAAAATATTCGATTTCCGATATATCGCCTCGGAAAAATGTACGATAATATTTTCTCATTTTGGACAAAAAAATCGATATTTCGATATATCGAAAATATTTCCGACATCCCTAGTGTGCAACAACAATTTCATACATGTCTCTTTTCTCTCTCTCCAATGTCTCCGACAAACTTGAACGCAACAACAATTTTGCTTACGCCATGGAGCAATGAGTATTAGAGATAAAATTTTCGCTGCCTCAGTCAGCTGTTCGCTCTCATTTACGCTCTCTGGATATATTTGGTCAGCTGTTCGCTCTCACTTATGGTCTCTGGATACATTTGGGAATATGTCCGTCTCGCTTTAACCCCTGTGATTTCCTATGTGGCACTATAAGTATCTTTTTGGGCACTATCGTTTAGCATTACCAAAATTGAGAGGCAGAGCAAATTGGTTCTCTAATACTCATTCTCTATACTTACGCTTAGGCAGCGTAGTTTGAGACTACAACGACCACACTCACACACACACACACAAATCGGGTTTCTCTTTCTATTTCTTGTGGTTGTTCTTGCTTGAGTTGTTTTTCTGGATCTGTATTTGTTTTCCCGCGCCCGTAAGCTTATTCTGGGCACCCCTGTCTTAGACCGTCGAAGTCATGGGTTCGAATTTCCGGACATCCAAAGAATTATAAACATTTTTTTTTTCGTGTGTTTTCTTCGCTTTTATGCAAGTTTTAATTTCTGAAATGATTAAAATCATTAAAATATTAGTATATTTCCTTATTTTATCAACACTTTTACTTTTTCGTTTCATTTCATTTTATGCCTTATGAACGGAAAAATAGAAAAAGCTATGGGCAAATGGTCATAATTTTATTTTATAGCTTTATATATTTCTCTGTGTGCTGATTGCCGAGAGCCCTTTGATCTTTGTTCGTACACAAAGCTACCGAAAGTTGTCAATTTTCGAGAAAGCCTCATAGATTCGTTGGATAGTTAAGGTTCCGAACATTTTCGGGTAGGTAGAGGTGGATAAAGCATTCTTTAAATCAGCGGTGGGTACGCTATTGCTTTTATTGCTCCAAGATTTATTAATCGGCAACTTGCATCGCTCAGCTAAGAAATTGAGTCGCAGTCGCCTCGCTTGAAGTGTGTTTGTTTCGACAACAAAGTCCATGCGTATCGGCTAACAGCGATACTAGAAGACGAAAAAAGATGCAGTGTGCGCGATTGAGTCTCGTTAATAAGGGTTGTTTTTTCCGTTGTCGTTGGACAGTTCACAAAGTCCAATTTCGTGCCCATCGTACGTTTTTATAAGTAACTTTTTTTTGGTATTGGAAAAATTTCAGTTTTTTTACCTTACCTGTAACCTTACCTTGGCATAAACAGTTAGTACCTTTTCAATCACAGTTCACGAATTACAATTGAGTGTATACATTACATACATACATTAGTGTGACATATATGCATAACTTTGATTCGTTGATGTCCTTATTTAACCTACGGTTTTGCGAGAGCAGAAAAGAAGAAGATTTTATTCGTATCTTTCTGTTTAAGGTATTAGAAGTATTGGTTATCAGTGATCACATAATGATCATTATGAACAAAGTTTGGTTTTTGCATAAATACCGACATGGTTTTAAAACCATCTGTCGGCAGTGCGCGGCAGTACCTGGCTGCCCAGCTCGTCGCCGAATACCAGATCGTTCGTCCTCAACAACACAGTTGGAAAAAATTTAATACACATCAAAAACTGCTGACTTTAAACTTGTTTATAATTAATTTCCTATAATTTATGGCCCTTTCTATATAATCCGCAAGCATGGTCCAATTGAAGGAGTCTTCACCGTTTAATGTGCATATTATCTTCTGCTACGTAAGTTCCCAGACTCCCAAACTCTCTGAGAAAGGGACATCTGCCTAGGCAGTGTATTATATTCTCGATTTACCTAAATCAGCAAGGAGTGCACTCCCTATTTCCCCGTCTGTGTATGCTTCCGTTTAACCACAGAGTTTCAGTGCGTGCTTTAAGTATCCAACTAATTGTCGCTCTGCTATATGCATTGTTACAGTATGTTGTACCTCTAAACTAGTCAAGATACTTATAGAAACGAGATTCGCTTGATGTTGAACTCTGGATATGTGGGATATGTGATCTTTTTTCTTAGCGCCCTGAGGAGTTTAATACTTATCTTGCACGTGTGTTCTTTTGTAATATCCTTCATATTTATCATTTTTTGAGATAGTTCGCAGCTGTGTAATAGATTTTTTTCTTCGTCAAACCAAAAGGCTTGATTTCAAATTACGTATTTGATTAATATCTGGGGTAGCCGGCAAGCGTCGTATTCCAACATTACCCTTTGAATGTACTTTAAGTGCATATTTATACCTTACAAATATCATTCTTCTGCTCCCGTTTCCAGACAAAGTACATAATTGTCTCTGTAGTCTCTGCTATTATGAGAATTCTTTTTATGAAATGCCGCTGAAGTGCATTTGTTTCGCCAAACCAGCCGAATCCACAAATTTGTGCTGCTTAAGACTGTGTACCTTTGGCTGTTGCCTGGAATATGATCCACTTGCTACTCAATGAAATATCCTGCTTATTCATAAATGTTTTCCAAGTTGAATTCAATGCCCCTTTTGCCTCTAATGTGCTTCGTCGAATGTGAGTTTCAAACAACATAGATGAAGTTAAAGTTACGCCAAGATATTTATACTCTGCCACTGTTCTTATCGCCGCAGATCTTTAAACCCATTTTTCCGCTGCAGCTTAGCTTCCTCCTTTCCTAAATATCATTATTTCTGATTTTGAAATGTTGGCCCATAAGTTTTACTTAGATTTCCATGTACTAAAACTACAGGAAAACTTTACTTTCAATCAATATGATAATCGAAGCTTAGCTGAGCGCTAAGTTGGCATTAATTCAAGAAATCTTTTTTGATTGTAAAAATAAATCAAAAATTAAATGCAGTTAGAGTATTCTCATTTCGTTCTTTCTGAGAACATATTTAGCTTGTCTTATTTTTTGCTACGTTATTAGACTCGTGGGAGTTCCACATGCAATTTGCAATCTTTCTACCCTCCACTACCCAACCTCTCCAACAACCGTTAACAGTTGTTGTATATACTTATATTGTATATCTTTCAACTGAAAACATAAATACACAAGCATGGAGACTACACGTATCCGGGCGAATCATGTTTGTGTGGGCCGCATAATGAGGACTTCGTAAAATGTATTCACATTTTATTGCATATGAATTTAAAATATTTCTAGAGTTGACACATAAAAACAACCAAAATGTCATATCAGATGGACATACTATATGCAAATAGTTTTAAGTATAGCCCAGCGGTATTTCAGCAGGCTGATACAATTAGCAAGCGATTGGCATTTGAATGATTTGAGAAATCAATAAATAAAATTTCCTAGAAAACCAAGGAAGCAAATAAATGCATAGAACAGAACAATGTTAAGGTTACACTTTGTTTGATATAATTTTAATATAAGATGGGCTTCCATTTTGACTTTTGTTATAATTTTTCGCTACTAAATACATATTTAAGAAATCGAGACCGGGCAAAGTGAAGTAAAAAGCACATGCTTATTCAAAAGATTATTCTGTGAAGCTTAAGGTCTATGTTGGTTTTGACTGTTTTGTTTAAGAGAAATTATGAACAATACTCATAACTTATTAACCTGCAGCCTGCTACAAGTTAATATTCAAAGAGGTCACTTAGACAATCACATTGAAATTTTTTTTCTTATTATTTTGTGATATTTTGAAATATTATAAACTATCTCGAAACAATTATCTTGTACAATTTTAAATGCAAAATTGTCGCTCATCAAACGTTTAGGAATCAATTCCATTTTCATAGCATACATTTTGGCTGTTGGTAATCTCATAATATTTTTTCAAGTTTCTGTCCAACAGTTTTATAGAGTTGCCCAGCAAAACTCGCACATTTTTTTCTCAAGGCCAACAAACAGACAAAGATGAACCAGCAAGACGCAATGGGGGGTGTGTGTGTGTGTGTGTGAGCAAAGTTATTGTTGGTAATATCAACACTAAAAGTGTTTATGATATGAAAAATGTTGACAGCAAACTGCAGCATAGATACGCGAGGGATAGCGACAGCCTCGCTCAGCCCTCTCTTGGGTTTGGTGTGTCTGTGTGTGTGTATGTAGTTTTATCGCAGTTGCTGACTTTGATGAAAAATATGATTATGTCCTTTATGCGAATGCCTTGCAGTAAAAATAATAATAACACACATATATTCCCGCCTCGTTGTGGTGTGTTTTTCCTGCCTCCCCTCCTTCCGGCACTCTTTCATTGTGTACTTTTTTTTGGGCAACGCCTTTTCATGGCTTTGTTCCTCCTCTGACTTTATTGGCTAACTGTCTTGACTTGACTGCTGCCGTTGCTGCTGCAGGCCAAAAAGAGGCAAAGGTACAACAAGGAGAGTTTTCCTCTGTCATATGTTTGCTTTATTATGGACAACAAACACTAACCATAACAATAACAACGAAACAGCCAAATAACCCGAATGCAGTCAAACGGTTGACCCATAAAATGACAAAGTTGCAAGTTGCTGCCGTTGGCATTCAAACAAAGTGCCTGTACCAAGCCACGCCCTGATGCAACGCCCACTCAGAATACTTCTAACATGCGCGGCGTTCAGACATAGAAAAAAACAAAAGTGTCTTAGGAATAGGGCAAAAGAAATATATAGAAATTAAAACACCACAAAATAATTTGTAAGGATTTTGTGGCCTCGTTTATAAAACACTAGCTCAAATAATTATAATAATTACCTTGGGGTTCAATATCTCCTTCTAAATAATACTCCACTTTAATTAGAGCTTTATAAGAAAGTTCATGTTCTAAGTTCGGTATTGAAAATGTTATATCTATAAGCAGTGGCGTAGCGTAATGTCATAGTTACATAAGTTGGGGGCGGAAAATTAAACTAAAGTATCTGCCAGTAGATACCCGGAGTGAGTCGCTAGCGCCATTATAAAACTAAGCGAATTTTGCGAATTGGTGGACCATTCGATCTTCACCATCTATATATTTACCCGTGTTCATGATAATCTAAACTAATACAAAGATTTAATAATATTTAATAATAATTTTCGCCAATTTTTAAAAACTTTTGATCTTTACCATTTGTCTATTCACCTGTCTCATGATAAACTTAACAATATATAAAAATTACAAAATTTCGAGTTTTTTCTTAACCATTTGACCTAATCCTCCTATTTACCTTTCTTCAATTGCCAACTATTAAATCTTCACGATAATCTAGACTGATTTACCTTCACATCCTATTTACCCGTCTACAATTGCCATTATATCTTCTTAATAATAGAAAAATAGGAAAAATTTGCAAATTTCGCAGTCTGTTAGAGCATTGAAATATATTTTAAAGGTTATTCTGTTATTCGGGGAGAGATCTTTAAAATAGGTTCTGCCGTTTTGAGTAATAAATGGAGTAACTAACCCGACTTTGTTTTATTAAGATAGGGGCGGCAAATTCGTGCTCACTTCTACGAAGAAAATATGAAGTATTTATCCAAAACTTTACTTCACCAATACCTTATCACCAATTCGTAAGGGGAGCAAACTAAGCAAACTTGCTCGCCATGTCCATCAACTGCTAAAACCTATCTTGAAATTTTCCAATGATTTTGTTGATCGACTCGAAAAGTTTACGCATTAGTTCCTTGTTGTAGGACAAACTTTGACGTTTTCATTACGACCGATAAAAATATGATTTTTATTCTTCCCCTTGAAGGTTCCAAGGATGCCAAGGGCTTCAGACATTTCTTTTGCATAGCTAAGAGCGCTGATTGTTCATTACTTTCGCCTTAACGATAATGTCGTCTGCAAAGCTCCTATTTTCTGAGCGCTCAATGATATGTATATTATTGCCGTCATGGCCATTGTTTAAGGGCTAAGAATCAAAGCAAGGAAAATAAGTTCCAGCTTCTGTTCTTAATAGAATTTCCTGAGTGGTTCGCTTGATAAACTGTTAGCCGTAGTGTCGGGAGCAGAAGGCGACAACAAATAATACTAATTTAGTCATCCTAACACCATACTTTGTTTGCCTAAATTATATGTAAATAATCTCCTAATCAATATCGGCTAATAGCTCAGCACTGTCACAATTACAGTTTAATTATTAAAATAAGCGTAAGCATACGATCATTTCCAAAGCTTTCATTGCATGTAAGCTTTTCTATTTCTCTTCTTTGCTTATTCAGTCGCTTGCCTTATCTCTAATCGCTCGCTCGCTTACGCATCTCGCTCCATCAGTTGACATTGCCAACAATTCAAACATTTATAAAACATTGTAAAATAAACATATACATTCCGCACAACATATAAACAATCAACACATTAAACAACAAACACATTATCGCTAAACTCAAACACATTAAAATCATACATAGTGAACATAACCTAAAACCACCCCCGCTCTTTTCTTTTGTTGAAACGCTCGCAACATTAACTAATTGTTTTATCCGAAAAAGGGGATGCAAAATAGTATCTCCCCAAAACATTGGTGACCCCGACGTGATATTGTTCATAAAAAATTATAGTAAAATTAATAATTTTTTGATTGCGTCTTGTGCATAATTCGGTGCCAAGACCACATACATATACACGCATACATTGGCTTGCTAATTCGAGCGACCAGTGCTTCTAAAACTGTTTCGGTGTTACAGTTGGTTAGTGCCCGCGAATACATAGTGCGTTTATATAAAGGTGGTGTGATCTTGCGGACACTAGGTCATTGGCCCATAGGTACAGCAAAGCGCCGAAAGTTTGATTTTCGTTCCCTTTTGTGCTGGTCATATTCGGTGTTTGAGTGAGTGACATTGCGGTTGAACATTTTTGAACAGTTAGTCGTATAAAAAATTCTAATGGCGGAATTGGATTTTTATAAAGCCAAAACAGACTCTCTGTTTCGGCAAATTCAGGCGCAAAATAAATACTTCGAGGCTGAAGGAATCTCGTCGTTTGACGAATCTGATTTGGAAGTGCGGATCGAAGGAATCAATCGCATGTATGCCGATTTTGATTCAGCCCAAACCTGCCTTGAGAAGCTGAACATGTTGGAGCTGGCCGGCGATGCGCGGCAAAAGTTCTCGGAGAGCCTATACCAGGCCAAATCAAAGCTGACTCGAGCTCTATATTGCTTGCGTGCGCCCTCCATTGTAAATTCAACTGCGCTTCATAAAGAGTCCGATGACAAGGACAAGGACAAGGACAAGGGCACAGTTACGTCTGTGACGCGCAGCAGTAGGCTGCCTGAATTGCAACTTCCCAAATTCTCTGGTGCGTACATCGACTGGCCAGATTTCTACGCAATGTTTAACACGGTGGTCGGCAACAACGATGGCATAAGCAAAGTGGAAAAGTTCCAGCATCTGCGATCCTGCCTGAGTGGCACTGCATTGGACACAATACGCTCACTGGAGCCCACAGATGAGAATTATACAACTGCCATCGATTTGTTAACGAAACGATTTGATAACAAGCTTTTACATTTCCAGGCACACGTGAGATCCATTTTCGGGCTAAAAGGTGTTGAGAGGGGTTCTGCTGCTGGCTTGCGCGAATTGAGTGATAAGGTCAACTCTCACCTGCGCGCTCTCAAAAGCATGGCAGAAATCGAGCAAATTTCTGACGGTTTGCTTATTCATCTCATATCATCGAAACTGGATCAAAGCGCACTTGAGAAGTGGGAGGAGGCTCTGCGCACGGATGAATTGCCCAAATGGACCGAGATGTCTGCGTTTCTGGAGAAAAGGTGCCGTATGATGGAGAACGTAGAAAATGCTATGGTAACCAAATCGCATAGCAATCAGGTGGGAAAACCAACTTTTAAATCGAATCATACATCTCTCATCTCATCATCTAACTCCACACATTCATCATCTTGTGCATTGTGCAATGCAAATGACCACTTAATTCTGAAATGCCCTCGATTTTTGATTCTCAACCCTACCTCTCGATACAAGGAAGCCAAACGTTTTCATCTTTGCCTAAACTGCCTTCGAAAAGGGCATAGTTTGCAGCAGTGCAAGTCTGGGCATTGCCGACACTGCTCATCAAAGCACCATTCCTTGCTGCATATGGATTCAGCACCCAACCTCTCCACTTCTCAACCACAGCCACTTGCTGGCACTCAAACGCATCCTGCGTCCTCTCTCGTCTCTACCACCGTATCCCCAACTCCACCTAAAGTCTCTACAGATCAGGATTACGTGTTGCTCGCTACTGCTATTGTGCAGGTTCAAAGCCGATCTGGAGTATTTATTCCTTGTCGCGCTCTTCTCGATTCGGCATCGCAACTGAATTTCGTTACATCTCGCCTAGCCAACCAACTCCAGCTCAAAGCTCACCGCTCTCATGTCGCCATTTCGGGCATAGGGAATTCGTCCCTGCAATCAGCCAGTAAATCAATCGAGATTATGGCTCAAGCCTCCGACGCAAGCTATCGTGCTTCGTTTTCGGCGGTGATTATGCGAACCATTACCGATCATCAGCCTCATTTTGACGTGGACCACAGCGAATGGAGCATTCCTAAAAACATCGTCCTCGCCGATCCACTTTTCCACAAGAGTCAACGGATTGATTTACTCATTGGTGCAGGAATCTTTTTTGACCTTTTGTGTGTTGGCCAAATACGAATTGCCAGTCATTTGCCAACTTTGCAAAAAACTCGTCTCGGCTGGATCGTTTCTGGAGGGCTATCCACAGCCAATGGTAAATGCTCCGCTCTTTCTGCATTGATTAAAGAACCAAGCGTGCATACGGAAACCGACGATTTGTCCGTAGTTCTAAAACTCTTCTGGGAAATTGACAGCTGTTGCGGAGCATCTTCTGCGCTTTCGGAGGAGGATGTTTTATGCGAGCAGCTATTTCAACAGCATTACACAAGGCTTCCGTCTGGCCAATATTCAGTTCGCCTTCCAGTTAAAATCAGCTTGAGCAATCTGGGGGAATCTTACGATCGTGCGTTAAAGCGTTTCAAGAGTCTAGAAAGTAAACTATCAAAAAATCCTGAGTTGAAAGCTCAATACTCAGCGTTTTTGCAGGAATACCTTGATTTGGGCCACATGTCACTTGCCGATATGCAATCTCAAGCTCCTCAATTCTTTTTGCCCCACCACTGCGTGCAGAAATTGGAAAGCACAACAACTAAATTGCGTGTCGTTTATGATGGCTCAGCTAAATCCACATCAGGATTTTCCCTCAATGACCTTTTGCTCGCTGGCCCATCCATCCAACCAAAGTTGTTCAATACGCTGATTCGGTTCAGATTCTATAGGGTCGCACTATGCGGTGATATATGCAAAATGTACAGATGCGTACGCATGACTCACCCCGACCAACTTTTGCAATGTATCTTGTGGCGAGACAGTCCTGATGGAGCAATTGAAATCTATACTCTTGATACCGTAACATACGGCACAAAACCAGCTGCATTTTTAGCCATTCGGGCCATGCACCAGCTGTCGTATGATGAGGAGACTGAGTTCCCGATTGCGGCCAAAATCGTTAGAAGGGATTTTTATGTGGATGACTTAATCTCAGGAGGTGATTCTATCGAAGAAGTCGCTGAAACTCGTCAACAAGTTAAGGAGCTTTTACGCAGAGGACATTTTCCAATACGTAAATGGTGCTCCAATGAGCCTGGCGCGCTGGATGGTGAACCTGAAGCTGAGCAGGAAAAGTCCATCAAGTTCCACGATGGCACAGATATCACCAAAGCATTGGGCTTGGCCTGGGATACGAGGTCGGACAACCTGCTATTCCATTTTTCTCGCGCTGTTTCTGAAGGACCTGCCACCAAACGCGCAATATTGTCAGCGATCGCCAAATTGTATGACCCTCTTGGGTTAATAGGCCCGATTATAACGAGGTTCAAAACGTTTATGCAAGCCTTGTGGAAGGATAAACTCGATTGGGATGAAAGTTTGCCGCAGACGTTGCATTCTGTCTGGCTAGAGCACATTTCCCAAATTTGTTCGGTTGCCAGCTTCAAATTTCCTCGCTTTGTTTTGCAGCCGAGCGCCTCTTGCCAACTTCACGCATTTTGTGATGCTAGTATTTCTGCATATGGCGCTTGCATATACGTACGCTCAGAAATTAATGGATCCGTTTCGTCGCATCTACTCTGCTCCAAATCTAGAGTCGCTCCTCTAAAGACTCTCACCATTCCTAAGTTGGAATTAGCTGCTGCGCACCTATTGGCAGAGCTGCTTTCTAATATAGTACAAACAATCCCTATATCTTGTACTGTTTATTGCTGGTCCGACTCCACCATAATCCTTGCTTGGATACGAGAATGTCCTTCAAATTATAATATTTTTGTATCCAACAGGATCGCACAAATACAGGAGCGTACCAAAGGCATGACATGGCGTCATGTACCATCAGAGATGAATCCTGCTGACATCCTCTCTCGTGGATGCACACCAATTGAGCTGTTGGACTCAAGTCTGTGGTGTCAAGGTCCAGCCTTCTTACGCGAAGATGAGTCTTTCTGGCCGACAAGCCCAACAGCTACCCTGGAGTTACCGGAACGTCGTCGGCAGGCTCTCATCTCAATTCAACATGCGGATATCTCTGGCACCTGCAAATACCAAAACTCGTTTGGAAAAATGCAGCGTGTGTTTGGATATATCTATCGATTCCTGCTCAGAGTACAAGGCCAATCTGTATCCAGTGGACCGCTTACTGTCGACGACATTAAAGGCGGCACACATCTTCTCGTCAGGAGCATCCAGCGCGTACATTTTGCTGAGGACCATAAGGCGTTGCAAGAAGGACATCAGTTGTCACCTAAAAGCAAGCTTTTATCGCTTCATCCCTTCCTAGACACTGCAGGGCTGATGCGAGTTGGTGGCCGCTTGCAGAACTCAAACTTGGATTTCGACGCAAGGCATCCGCTGTTGCTGCCAAAGGGGCATCCGGTTACCAACGCCCTCATCACGCATTTCCACCAAAGGTTCCTGCATGCTGGACCACAGTTTCTCCTTTCAGCAATTTATCAAAAATTCTGGCCTATTGGAGGTCGCAAAGCTATCGCAGCCGTGACCAGAAAATGCATCCGATGCTTCAGACTGAGACCAAAAATCTTCGAGCACATCATGGCGCCTCTGCCAGCGGATCGGGTCCAACCAAATCGACCATTTTTAATCACTGGCATCGACTTTTGTGGGCCCTTCTTATGCAAGTCGGAGATAAGAAGCAGACCCCCTGGAAAATGCTACATTTCGATTTTCATCTGCTTTGCCACTAAGGCAACTCATCTCGAAGTCGTGGAGGATTTGTCGACCGCATCATTCATCGCGGCCCTGAAAAGATTTGCCAGTATCAGGGGCAGGCCAAATACTATTTGGTCGGACAACGCGACGAACTTTGTTGGCGCTAGAAATCAGCTGATCGAACTCAGGCAACTTCTCCTTAGCGACCCTCAAAATGGCGAAATCCTCAACGCTCTCTTGGCCATGGGTATAAAATGGAATTTTATACCGCCACGCTCCCCGCATTTTGGCGGCTTATGGGAGGCCGCAGTGAAGTCGGCCAAATACCATTTTTGCCGAGTGGTTGGAGGCCACACGTTGACATTTCTCGAGCTGAGAACTTTGGTCTGCGAGATCGCCGCAATTTTAAATTCTCGTCCTCTTTGTCCCGTTTCAGAGAACCCAGATGACTTAGACGTGCTCACGCCAGGGCACTTCCTAATTGGGTCCTCATTTTGCGCCATAGACGAACCAGATATCACTCATCTGGACATCAACAGGCTAAGTCGATGGCAGCGCGTATGCCAGATGCAGCAGGTGTTTTGGCGAAAATGGAGCACCAACTACCTATCTCTGCTGCAGGAGCGTGGCAAATGGCGCTCATCATCACCTAATCTAAAGCCAAATAGCGTTGTTGTGCTCAAAGACGACAACCTTCCACCACTCCAATGGCGACTCGGTCGTGTCGACAGCATCATCACAGGAGACGACGGCGTGGCGCGTGTCGCTATAATCCGGACCTCTACTGGACTGGTCAAAAGATGCATCAACAAGATCGCAGTTCTGCCCCTCGAGCCCACGTCGGTTGAAAACCCTGCAGTTTCCAACGGGGGGAGCATGTCGGGAGCAGAAGGCGACAACAAATAATACTAATTTAGTCATCCTAACACCATACTTTGTTTGCCTAAATTATATGTAAATAATCTCCTAATCAATATCGGCTAATAGCTCAGCACTGTCACAATTACAGTTTAATTATTAAAATAAGCGTAAGCATACGATCATTTCCAAAGCTTTCATTGCATGTAAGCTTTTCTATTTCTCTTCTTTGCTTATTCAGTCGCTTGCCTTATCTCTAATCGCTCGCTCGCTTACGCATCTCGCTCCATCAGTTGACATTGCCAACAATTCAAACATTTATAAAACATTGTAAAATAAACATATACATTCCGCACAACATATAAACAATCAACACATTAAACAACAAACACATTATCGCTAAACTCAAACACATTAAAATCATACATAGTGAACATAACCTAAAACCACCCCCGCTCTTTTCTTTTGTTGAAACGCTCGCAACATTAACTAATTGTTTTATCCGAAAAAGGGGATGCAAAATAGTATCTCCCCAA